>CM038221.1:133895256-134307607 GCA_021442155.1 Cymbidium sinense | reverse complement strand
GAACTAGATGAGGGTATTTTCATCCATTTTGTCCATTTTCCATGGTTTTGCGATGATTTTTAAGCCGTTTTCTTAGATTTTGACCTTTACGCCCTATAGGGTTTATAAAACCCCAGTCAAGGAGAAGGCACACTTCATATGCTCTAGTGCTTTCTTCTTGAGTGAAGGTCATTCGAGGTGATCAAGACGGTCATATGACAAGGCTCCAGCCTCGAAAGAGGTGTCAACCGACTCATGGACCGACCGGGTTGAAGGAGATCAAGACCCGTAGTTCATATGGCCCGATTTCCCTCGAAAGAGCTAACTTGGACCGACCGGGTTGAGGCGATCAAGACCGTAGTTCATGGCAAGGTTCAATTTTCCTCGAAGAGGTCGACCTCATGGACATCAAGGCATCAGGCCCGTAGTATATGGCTCCGGTTTCAAAGAGGCGCCGCCCTTGTCGGACTAACCGGGTTTGGAGGCAATCAAGGCTCGTAGTTCATAAGGCGAGGCTCCGGTTTTCCCTTGAAAGAGGTGTGACCGCCTTGTCGACCGACCGGGTTTGGATCAGCGCCCATATATGGCAGGCTCTTTTCCCTTGAAAGAGGTTAACTTCTCATGACCGACCGGGTTTGAGGCAATCAAGGCTCATAGTTCCTACTTCTTCATAGGAAATTTGATTTCTTTAAACTTCAATGGATGGTTCAATGATACCAAGGTGACGAAGCGTAGCTAGGAACCATCGCTCAACGTAAAGTTTGTGTAATTTAGCATCATTGGGGAGTATCTTCTCTCTCTTATATGTATGTGTATCTTTTCATCGATCGTAGGCAAAAAATTTTATCCCAAGCTATCCGTGATGAGAGTCAAAAGGATATGCCCAAGTAGGGTAAGTAAGTCGCTTCACAAAATTTTCGATTTTGTCATTTCTTCTCTTTATTTATCATGTATTTTCACGTGGTGATGGCGAAGAAAACCCATAACATGCTACGACGATATATCATCCACTATCACATCGATAGTTTAATGGTGTTCAGAAAATTTCACTTCCTAATGAGTTGGTCATTGTTGCTAAAAGTCCGATCGAGCCCGCTTCACCTCACCGTGGTACTTTACTATTTCTCGAGATGATTCTTCATGGACCGCGATTCTTTGGCTCCCAAGATTGAGATCTTCAAAACATGTGGTGTAGCTTTGTCATAATTTTCTTTTTTGGGCTTTAGTGGTCATCGTCATTGGCCTTCTTCAGAGCTGGTGTTACTTTGAACATCAAATACTTGTCGAATGTGTAGATTCACATGTGATGCTCAGACGTGTTTCTTATCGACTATAAAGAATTGGATAGAATTTTAGCACGGATCCCTCTAAAATTCTAATGGATTTTTTTTGTGAAAAATGAGTGGCCTCACGAGAGATGGGGAAGATTGAATGACCTTCGATCCATTGTTGATGAAGAGAATGAGATCACAACTCTTAATATTCCCGATGTAGAAGCTTGCAACATGAGTTACGCCACATTGGCAAATATATAGTTGAAGATAGAATGTTCAAGGTTGGCCTTTCCATCCGTGTGAGATCTCATTCTTTCCACTAAAGAGGTCAAGTAAAGGTGATGAAAGGTCTCCTCATATTCATGTTCTTTCAAGAAGCCCACATGAAATCGTGGTGGCAATGTTCTTTAAAGAAAAGAAGACATGTCTAAGTGACTACGTCGATATCTCAAAGAAGATGTTCGCCCCTTGGCCTCGAGAATGCTTCAACTCATGATGGGGAGTTCTTTCTCAAAGCCACACATTCTCAAGAGGTGTTAAATCACATATGCACTGGATATCAACGAGCAGATGAATTGGTACGTTGTCTTCTCCTCCTTCTTCTTTTCTTTTTTTGTGTAATATTTGTGATGGTTTTTTTTATAGGTAACTCAAACATTAGGCGATGGCTCATTTGGGTGTCACTTTAGAGTGGAAATGAATTTGTGAAGGTAAAATATCTAAAGTATGAGAAAGATGAGTGTTAAGGCCAAAGAAGTGGTGACTTTGGAGGATCAGACGTGCATAACTGAAGCTAACATGTCAACTTCTCTTCTCTCGGTGTCGAGGTGGAGCACTCATGATGAGTTGATTGAGGTGAGGAAGAGACTCGCGAAAAGAGAAAAGACTCAAGGCACTTGGGGAGAAGAGAGCTCTGAACTGGAGAAGAAAGCACAAGATCATCTTTCCGAGAAGGAGCATATAATGTCGAAAAAGCAAATGAAATCTCCTTGAAGGCGTGGAAGACTTTAAAAACTCCTTGGCTTATCACAGTACAATCGAAGACCATGTCCAGGAAGCTCGTAATCATATTCTCGATGTCGAAGTGAAGGACTTGGAGCACCAATGTTTAGAGGAGGGCTTCATCCGAGGGTTCCTAAAAGGAATCGTACAATCGCAAAGACCGAGCTAGTATTGAGGATCTATCTCCCAAGTATCTCAAGACTCTATCGATTGGAGATGAAGGAGTTGAGAGTGAGTCCAAGGGAGCATCTCCTAGTGGTGAGGAGGACATTGATATCTGATATGATGTAGCATCACTGAGGATGCATTTTTTTATGTATTTATTAGGTGTATCGTAATCTTTTCTTATATCATCATGTTAATCAATGTTTTTTAGATGATACGCTCTTGTTTTGTTTTTTACCTATCCGGTAATTGGTGAATATTATTCGACGACGCTAAGCATCGGATGAGGTTGAATTGAATCCACCGGAATTTTGACCAATCCAAGGTTGTTTGTCAAAGTGTTACTTGATGTTAACTGTATGGAAGAGGTCGGATGTCCACCAAGGACCTTTTGACCTATCCTGGTATCGCCAAAGTGTTACTTGATGACGTTAACTGTATGGAAGAGGTCGGATGTCCACCAAGGACCTTTTGACCTATCCTGGTATCACCAAAGTGTTACTTGACTTCTTACCGATGGAAGAGGTCCCATCAAGTCCCCTTGGATTGATTATGCCCAATTGAGATACAATGTCTCAAGTGGGAGGATTAAATGAAGAAGAAACAAGCTTGTAAGAAAAAGCTATAAATTCATTACTCGATAAGTTCATGATACAATCATAAGATGATTTTAACATGGATATGAGTTTCAAGAGAAATGACAACAACAAGTCTTTATCCCACTAAGTGGGTACACATGAAGAGGAAATGACAAAACAAGATAAAATAAAAGTTGCAATAATTATGTAGGAATTACGATAATATTTTTGAGATTCTCGTGTTCCAAGTTCGAGGTAAAGTTTTTCCTCCGATCCTTGAGCTTGAATGTTCCCGCTTTACCATAGCTATAACCACATATGGGCATCCCAAAGAGGTGAGAGTTTATCGAGGGCCTTTGCAGCTTTTGAGACTTCAGACCAAGTCACCAAATATATGGGAGGTTTTACTCTTCTTGAAGTGATGAGCTACCCTTTGGTGATAGGAAGCATCAAGTAGGCCATGTCACGAGTTTCGGGAGTAAGTCCAGTGTGTCGAGTTTTTCTTCATTACCATCATGATCAATAATTGAACTCTTGGACTTGGAACCCGATATCTACGGTATAATAGCTTCGTGTCAAACACAAGTTATATGGTGTCTTACCCGTGATATAGTGCGGTAAGCCCAAAGAACATTCTCATCAACCCATTGCCCCACCTTCTCAAGATGTGTTTTAGTCCTTTGAGTATAGTCCTTGGTAGCTCACTACTGTTAGTTTGAGGATGTGCTATCCATGCATTGAATGTGAAGATCTTTGCAAAAGGAGTAAAGACTTTTCCAAGAAATTGGGTTCCATTGTCGATGATCTTTGCAGAAGACGAATCGACATACTATATTTTTCCAAACAAATTGTTTAGCATTTGCCTCCATGAATTTTAGCGAGTGGTTCGGCTTCCACCCATTTAGTGAAGTAGTGACTAAAATGATAACTTTCTTTATCCCGATGCTATCTAAAAGGTCTCATGATATCAATCCCATCGAGCAAAGGGCCATGGGCTTTGAATGGATGAGAGCTCTGTATGCGGCATGTGAGGGAGGTTAGAGTGCAACTAACAACTTGCACATTTTTTTGTGAATTCCAAGGCATCTTGTTTCAGTAGCCAATAGAACCCTTTCTTATAATTTTAAGGGCTAGCCCCTTCCTCCTAGGTGTTCTCCACATATCCCCGAACCTCTCTTAATCACGTAATCCTCAAGGTGAGAGCATTTGAGATATGGCCTAGAAAAGCTCATTTGTATAGTTCACCGATAATAAAGTTTGAAGCTTGTCTTCTGAGAGATGAAGTTCTTCGAAGGGTTCCTTCTTGTAGAAAAGAGGATGGGGTCCATCCATGAATGTTCCTTTATCTCATTAATTGCTTGGATACTAGAAAATATATTTCTTCAACATGCCTTCTCTTAAATAGATCTCCAAGAGCAGATGTAGCAAGCTTAGCGAGGTCACTGTATTCTTCTCTCAAAGATGTGAATGATTTGATGTGTCTTGAAATGGGCAAGAAGAGACTTTACCAAGTGGAGGTATTGCCATGAGATTATGAAAGATAAAGTTTCTCAACTTGGGAGGTGACAATAACGAGAGTCAGGATCACTAAGTCTTGAGCTTCGTAATCAATGGCGAGTCTCAACCCTATAATGAGAGCCTCATATTCAGCCATATTATTAGTTGCAAAAAATTTTAGGCAAAGTCCATACTCTAAGGTATTCTACTGGGGGGAAATAAGTAAGATTCCCCGCACCAAAGATACAAGCTCCATCAACATGAGGGTCCATTGAGAGATGAAAGGCATAGAAATAGCTCCTGAGTTAAGTGCATTCCACTATAAAGTCTCATGAGTACTTGAGACTTTATAGCAGGTAGAAAAATTTATATCAAACTCTCAATTCTATAAAACCATTTGATTAACCTCCCGATGCTTCGGTTTCGTAGGATGGCCCTTAATGGTAAATGAGTGTAAACACCAATAGTATGAGCTTGGAAGTATGGACGCAATTTTTACGCTGCCACCTTATCTGTAAGTGGATAACGACTTTCTATATTATAGAGAATTTTGTACATAGTAAATTGTTGTATCCCATTTTCTTCGCACTAAACCGAGCTTATCATGGGAAGAGATCGAGATATAAGTATAACATCTCCTTGAATAGGCTTGATAGTAGGGGTAGATGCTAAATACTCTTAGTTGCTCAAAAGTAGACCGACATTCATCACCCATCAAAAAATTATTATTTTATTTTAAAGAATGACAAGTATTTATCCTAACGGGCTAGAAGCGGATAACGCAGCAATTCATCCAATCAAACGTTGAACTTTTTGATATTCTTCGGAGGAGTCATATCTTTGAGACCTTTGATTTTCTGGGTTGGCCTCTATCCCACGGTTACCATAAATCCAAGAAATTTTCACGTAACCCCAAAAGCACACTTTGGTCGGGTTAAGTCATGTTATAACATCAAAGAAGGTTAAAGCATATTTCTAAGTCGAAATATGTTGTGATTCTTCCAAGCTTTTCACTAACATGTCATCCACATATACCTCCATCAGCTAATAGTCTTTAAAAATCTTATTCATAAGTGTTGATAAAGCACGATTTTTAACCCAAATGACATAACTTGGTAACGATAAACCTTTATATGTTTGAAATGTTGTAGCTTCTTCATCCTTTTGGTCCATTTTTATTTGATTGTAACCAGAGTAAGCATCCAAAAAATTAAGCATTTGATGTCCAGACGTAGCATCAACCAATTGATCAATTCGAAGAAGAGAAAAACTATCTTTCGAGCAAGTTTATTGAGGTCGGTAATCAATACACATTCTCCATGTTCCATTTATTTTCTTAACCATGATAACATTTGCTATGTAGGGTAATGTACCTCTCATATGAATCCCGCTTCTAGAAGCTTGTTAACTTCTTGCTCAATAGCAACATCGTGCAAAACTTTGCTTCTTTGGATGATCGAAATCAATCTTGAGGGAGTGCATGATCACATTGCACTCGATGTCCATCTCCCAAGCAAGATGTCTTGATTTCTGCAAGAAGTCTATGTATTTTTCCCTTTGTTCTCCGAGAGTAGAGATCCAACTTGCATGCTCATAATGGTTGGTCATCCGATAATGCAAGAGAGCAAGTCTGAGGAAGCTTTGGTACTTCTTCATCTCAAAAATTAAAATCTTGATGTCAAGGTCACTGGTTGAGCTTGTCCGAGGTAACATGATTGCTTATTGATTTTCATCACCCCAACTCCAACGGGTTGGAAATTTCATCTTAAGATGAGATAATCAAGTGACGACCAAAAATTGATTGGAGGGGCCTTCCAAAGATAGATATTATATGTCAATCTGAATTGACCACCATGAATTGGATTAAATGAGTCACTTGTCGGAAATTCACCAAGACAAGAAGGGTGATTGTCCCTCTACTCGCATGTATGCATTATCAAACCCGTATAATCACAAATGGGTTGGAGCTTTTCCTAACAGCCCATGTTAAGAAATGTGGAGTAAAATAAGACATCAACATAACTCCCATTGTCAATCAAAATTCTCTTAACAAGATGGGTCACCGATCCCCGCTCGATGACAAGTGGATCTTGATGAGGAACATGGACTCTTCTAAGTCAAGTCATTAAAAGTGATGGAATGATCAATTTAGACTTCTTTAACTCGGCTCTTCGAGGTGGTAATGAGAACTTGATTAGATAGTATTGGTCCTCCTGATTTTTCAATTTCCCAATTGTTTGATGATTATTTTATTATTTTCATGATGATTGTCCGCTTGGAGGTATGTTTATTTAATTGATTGATTCTTCATAAACGTAGATATCCTTGAATGAGCCTCGATTTCTTCTTTGAGTTGTTTGCATGCCTAGTATGTCCATGACTTGATGGAAGTGACAATATTGCTCCTGAAATTTGGTTTCAGGATGCGCCACTTGATATTTTCTTCATCTCAATAGATCGAGGTTACACGATGTGTTGCGTGTATTCCTTTTGGTCGTGGTTCACGCCGTTGATATGGGGTTGTGGAGGGAGATGGCTTGTTGTTACTTTTTGATGGGACCCGGTCATTCCTGCTTTACATTTTCAGATTGTTCAAATTATTTATGGGCATTAATATTCATCGCAGAGATTTGTGCTTCCACACGATGAACTAAGTCGCATATGGACTGTATCACATTAGTGACAGTAAAAGGCCCTGAGTCCTCCAAGGAAAACTCCTCTTAATAGTGGGTCTACTGTATTTGGAAGCTTCTGAGAACCTGAAGTATTCCTTAAGTGATTCACCCTCATTTTGACAAATGCGAGAGATGGGAGGAATCTTTAATGATCCTCGCTTTGCAATGAACTGCTCCACAAAAATCTTGGCGAGTTCATCAAAGGTATGGATGGATCCCCTTGGAAGGGAGTAACCAAGTGCGAGCTTGCCCTCGAGGGTAATGGAAAGACCGACAAAGCAAGGTGTCGAGCTCATGGATATGCATAGTCCTGTAATGGTCGATGTGTTCATGTGGGTCAGTCGCCCCATCATAGGAATCAATGCTCGCTTGAAACCCACGGGAATAGGATGTTGAAGAATAGCTTCATAAAGGTGAGGATTCCTCATAGCGGGGGAAGATGATTTCTATCTTGAAGGTGAAATTCATCTTGCATTAAGAATTATAACGCACGTATAACATGATGAGTGGGTCAACAGACGAGAATGTGTCAAGCTACCAATAATATTGGATTAGCAATCATTGAGTCGCACGATGGATGAGTAGAACTAGGTGTCAAGAGATCAACATCACGGTCTATGGAGGAACTTCAGGAAGAGATTAGCATTTTGACCTCCCACGGCTAACGATTAAGCTTGGGGGAGATGTATTTTTTGTGGTAGTGGTTGTTGTGTTCTAAAAGTTAGATCATCTCATTTTGAGACTTCCATTCGCCACTTCTAAAGAGTGGTCACACCTATCAGAAGGAAGCTTGGCATCCTTGGTTCAAGGATTGGTTTCAGAGTGACGGAGTTGGAGCGAGGCCCGCTGAAAGTACCACCTATACCACAAATGTTCATTGAAAGTGCCTACCAAAAATGTAGCAGAAAACCACTATAGAGTTCACAACTATCCAGACCAAACAAGAAAACTCCAGAATTTTTATGTGGAAAAGCTTGAAATGAGGAAAAAAATCATGGGGCCTATCCCAGTAAAAATCTTCCACTATGTATCTATTTCAGAGTACAAAATTGCATATGAGAAGGGAACAACCGTTATGTAGTCACATTCAGGTGGTAACATTTGCTAGTGGTAGCAGATGATGGAGAATGGTGGGGATCAACGATGGCAAGGATCAGCGGTGGCGGTGACCGACGGCGGTGGTTGACAACCAACGGGAGAGGTCACACCGCCGAAAGTGGTTGATGCTTGGAGGATCTTCAAGGTTTAGAGCTCTCCTCGCTTGGGCACCCCTCATATGAGTAATGAGGGGCTATTTATAGATTGGAGGAGTGACGCCTCTATAAATACATGCAAAATCCAAACCACTCCACTTCATCGGACGGCTTAGAATGATTCTTTTGATCATTTGATGTATTTTAAGTATTTGAATGCTCAAACAAAGTCAAAATTATGAGATCTTGGGCTTGTTAGATTTGGCTCGTTAAGACGCCTGATTTGACAATAAACACTCCATGCTTAAGAGATATTTATGGATTTAACTGATATCCCAAAGTTTCAAATAATATTTTAAGTGCTTGATCTCGACTAATTTCAACTGAGGAATCAACTTGCTTTTGACATCAAGATTCGTGCTTCGACTAATAGAATTTTTAGTATCATATCAGAACCAAATCTGAGTTATTTCTAAATGTAGAAGATAACCTAATGTGTTGACCTTCCTATATACCACATGAGTCGAATCGAGCTTACAAGATGAATTCGATCGACTTTGGATGCTTCAGAGCACAAATCAAAGTTGAAATGCACTAAACATCATTGAAATCAGTACAAATGATCTCTGATTGACAAATAGACTTCGTCATTGCTTTTAGAATATTGAAATTTATCAAAATATAAATATTGCAAAATATAACGATCAACCTATCAAGCGATCAAGCTGTCAACGTGTCAACACATATATCAAGGTCAAGAGTCACTGACTTAAACCAAACGACCTCCGCTTGCTAAATTAATTACATTTTTAGCTTCTAAACATTGAAATCCATCAAATGAGGCTATCTGTGATCAATTTGAACAAGTCTATAAGAATGTTGAGCGGTCGAAAGCGATAATGCACATTTTGAGCCAAAATTGATCCAATTTGACGCCGATTTGAACCAAACAACCTCCGATCGCGAAACGGATAGTGCCATTATGTTCCGAAGATTGGAATAATCTTGAATCAACATATATATCAACCCTATATTGAGGTCAGTGTAAAGTTCATATTAAAGTTCATTAAATAATAAAATATTATTAAAAGGCCTAATAACCTAAATCCTTCAATGACCCATATTTTCTTTCATAAGAGCAAGAACCTAAGCTCGTTTCTAACCTCATCTCGTTCAATCTCTTCCTTCCTCCCACTCTTCCATTCAATGGCTAACGATGTATCGATTCCTAACACTTGTAAGGAATGACAAAACCACTCCTCTTTCCTTTTCTTTCATCAGCATCTTCTCCTCAGGCTCCTCATCTTTTCCATTTCTCGTCTAAGACACAAGAAAATCAGTTCTTCTCCACTCTTCCTCCTTCCTTCATCCTATCGAGGTATCTTTCTTCTCCTCTCTTTTTTTCCTTCACCACTTGAGTAAAATCTCCTCCTCTTAAACACTCTAGCCAAAATCACAATCCTCCTCAAATCCAAAACCTCCCAAGCCAAACATCCCAAAATCTACAATCCTCCCTTCCAAAATTAAACTCTCCTAACCAAAACACTCAGAAATCTGAATACTCAGCAAAAAATCTACAATCCTCCCTAGCCGAAATCTACAATCCTCCCTAGCCAAAATCTACAATACTCCCTAGCCAAAATATGTAATCCCTAGCTAAAATTTGTAATCCTCCCTAGCCAAAATCAAACCTCCTATCAATCTTCCCTAGAAATCATCCCCAGTCAACCCACCTTGATCATTAAAGTGTGCAAAAAAAATAAGGTTGAAATGTGTGAATGTGGAGATATATATATATATATTATATATATATATATATATATATATATATATATATATATATATATATATATATATATATATATATATATATATATTTGAATCTTCATCAGTCAGAAGAAAAGGAAGAGTGGGTGTCAAAGACACCACTCGTTATGCTCAATAGGGCATACCGAGTAAGCCAAACAAATTGTTAGAAGTTGCTCCCCTATGATGAAATGCTGCCGAAATTTAGATATAAATTCGGGACTTAGATAAATTTAAATATAAATCTTTTAAATTAGAATTAAATAAAAAAGAGAGAAATGAATATATAATGAATACAAAGGCAAAACATCAAATCAAAGAGAAAAAGAAGTAAAAAGCACTTACAAGATTTATCAAAGTAAAGTTGAAATCTCACCCAAAGTCTGAACTAAAAAATTATCCCCTCTCTTTCAAGAACTCCAACTCCTCAAACAAGTAGAATGAAATGCAAGGCCCTCTCTTAGCCTTATTTATAGGTGGGAAGAATTAATATGGGACCACTTATTTAAAACTAATAACTAATATACATTTAAAACTGACGAGCATTTGTTGAACATGAATCAATTGAACCTTTTGACTTATATTCTATAACACATTAAAAATAGTGGAAAGAGGATAGGTCAAGTATAAGCATGACTTTGAACTTGTGTCATAGGGAGATTGTGTGAAGCTTGATGAGTAATTTTTAAATGAGATAGAGTTCAAATCAAGCTTTAAAATGGGAATCATAAAGAACATGTCTTATTACATTGCAATGTCTATTTTAAAATGAATTGAAGAAAGCTCTAATTGAACACTTGAAGAATCATATTTGATGTCAAATGAAGTAGAAATCTTGATTGAACATCAAATCAAAGCACAAAAGATCCCCTTTGAATTAAGATATATTCTTCAAATATATCCAAGTAAATTAAAGAAAATCATAGAATTCATAAGGGATTCCTAATGAAATTGAAAGATTACAAATAGGTCATGACCAAGGAATTCCTGGAAAATATTTGAAGCATGTTATTTGCCTTATTAAATACTTGAACTGAATCAAAAAGAAATTGAATAGAGTTCTTAATAAGTTGAGATTGCTAATGGATATAAATGAGAGTCTATTGAAGGTTCAAAGATTAGGCAACTTGAATAAAAAAAAAGAGGAAATCAAATATTATTTTCCAATAAGCTCTAGAACAATTTAAAATGTCTTCATACACCGATCGCAACTCCTTTTCAAACACGATAATACTAAATCAAATCTACAAAATCATAGAGCTTCCTTCAATTAAAATTAAGAAATTTCATTTTAATGATTTTAAAATTAATGATTTCATTAATTTGATGAAATTATATGTTATAAATACATGCATGTCTTTCGACATAGAGATTTGAATGATTTTAATGCAAAAGCTAAGTTAAGTTAATAAAAAAAAATCTAAATTTATCTCATGATTGAAATAAAATAAATTACTATACACATGGGCACACTGAATGCTTAATCTAGTGTGAGGATGTATGCGGTTGTTTCATTTGGTCTTGGGTCAGTTAATAAAACCTAAATATCCAGTTATTATAAGAATTTTAACTTATTAAAATATATGAGAAGTTAATTTTTCCATGTCATAGTAGTGATCTCTATTAGAGCTAGAGTTGATGATCTAAAGTTCTTAAATATTTGATTCAAAAAATCTACCCGATGATGGTATGTTGAATGGTGATTTCAACTGGAGGGGATACTTCCATCAAAATATAATTCTAATTTCAAATCAAATTAACTTAAATTAGGTATTAATCTAAAAATTGTGTAAATGAAGTTCAATCATTAAAAGCTTAAAGCAAAACTTAATCTATCCACCTTCTATAACTATTTGTTCAATGTGATAAATTAAGAAAACTCTAGCTCACAAAGGAGCCAACGTCAAATCAAGTGTTCTACTATGTTCACTCTTTCAATCTCATGCCAATGGGATGTGTTCGTTATCTTACTGTGGCGCATGGCTCATATGATGCAGATGATAGTCCTCTCAGTGGTTTGGGTAAGCTCATTATATTATGATCCGCGATCATAGCACATGCTCCCCAATGGCTCGCCCTTTTAGTTGTGAATCATAGGATACACTTAGCAAAAAAGCCCTCTATAAGGTGACTTAAGTATCTCCGACAAACACCACCCCCAGTCTACAAGATTTCTTGGATGGCGTAACATGTGTTTTGATAAGGATTCCGGTCAAGTTGGGTCACTCTCTCTAAGTAGACTAGGAGAGGATGATGAAACCATGGGATCTAGACACATCATCATTCCCCATCACTTTAAGCTAAAAATTAGATTTCATAAATTCTAACTTTTAAACTCCATGAAGATATCTTGTATGCTACGCATTAAGTGATCTAAGGACTAGCCCTAATCGAAAGTTCTCTCTCAGCATTGAGAGAGGTAATTAACTATAGGGGCTTGAGCCTATAGGAAACCTGGAACCAGATCTAAAGTCCTCACAAAATGAGGGGCGAAATCTCTGGGTAGTGTCTTATTTACTATATTATCACTTTTAAAATTACAGACATTTAAACCATACTCTCTTCATTATCGAGGTTGTGAAATTTTTTAGCCGATATGGTGACTCCATAGGGATATTCTCTTTCCATCTTTTTTGGTCATACACATGTTATAGTAAAATATTTGAAAATTTAAAATAAAAAATTGTGATTTAAATGTGTAATAAATTCAAATTACTAATGTATGAGACTCATATGAATGAATTATTCTATAGAGTATATCTTTATTACACTTATTTTTTGTAGTATCTACATTTTGAAAGTATGGGTGAAATAATAATTACTAATTACTAATCCCCATCTTTCATTTTGCAGAATGGATCTACAGAGCACTCCTTTCCTTATCCTTAGGGCATGGTGCAAACTATGCTTAATGCATCATCAACAACATAGGAGATGTTGGAGCTACATTCAATTTGGTAGCTTGAATTTCCACTATCATAGTTTGTCTGAACTCACACGTGGTACTCATCCGAGGTCATGACGGAAGGCCTCAGTTTACTGAAGCTCCTACTAGTCATGCACTCCAATCAACTCTACAGCCAACCATTGTTAAAGAGTTATCCCGATAGAGAAATTTAGTTTTTAAAAGACTGGGTCAATCTGAAGCCCCTATGATGAAGAGAACCATCAATGGAAAAATTATGTCTTTAATGTCTCATGGTACAATTACTCTGTCGATCGAACCTTTAGTACCAAGAAAGTATGATCATGAAGCTTCCTCATCATGAAGCAAATTAGCCATAAAGAAGAGAGAGAAATAAAAATCAATGAACAAAACAATATTACCCAGCTATTCCTACCCATAATAACTTTGATAATCTAAAATAGTGTAAAATAATAGCTCTACTTGAAAGCGTCTTTAGGGACAACAATATCCATAAAGAAATATGGCGGTTCTTGAAAAGCTCCCAGAGGTTGCGTCTCTTAGTAACCATCCTTGAGCCAAGTATGCTTTGCATGGTGAGCATCAGAGTGTGACACTTGGATCGCATGTCCAACAATTTACTGTCGAAAGGTCTCAGTGAAAGAGTAAGTAGATATGGAGGCCAAGGCCCCGTAATGAAATTATGAAGAAAGAAGAAGTGTGACATCTAATACACATATTCAGAAATTTACCTCAAAAATAATTCATCAGAAGTGGATACAAAAAAGAAGTGATATCACTGATAAAAGACATGATGGTCGACACCCTGGAGAATCCTCTAGGAGATCCCATCATCGATCTTCACCCCATAGAGAAGGTTGACTTTGATCTGATCCTTTAATGGAAGAAGTGTTTATTCCACCTTGAACTAGAGATCCTGGAAAATCGTAAAATTCATGCAAAAAAGAAGTATGAAGAGGACACTGGAAGTGGAAGTTATCTATATGGTCGAGATATAGATGAACTTTCCAACACCATCAAGAATAATATGGATCCGTGGGAACCTGAACTATGTTTATGAATGAGAGTCTTCACAGAAGAAAGTAGAAGATGGATCTTTAATCTCAGCTGAAGATGAAAAAGAAGAAGATCAAAATGAGAAATAGATCATGTGTGTTGAAGATGTTTATATGGTTAAACCAGGAAATGATCAGCCTGGTACACACTTTTATAATCGCGATCATCATTTCAAGAACAATCCGCAAAACACATAAGGAGAAGGACAGTCAAGTTCTTCCCTTGAAGATGAGCAAAAAGTAGAAAAATAATAAGAAATAGAGAAAGAAGAAGAGCTTGTACTTATTGAAGTCATGGCGCTAGCTAGAGTGTAAAGACAAATGCAAAGTCAAATGGAAGTCAAAGATAACAAAATTGCATAGCTTGGTACCAAGATGAATGATATCATGGTACAAATAAATATCATGATGGATATGTTGTAGAATAATATCACATCAAATGTAGCACCTACTTTGTATGTTAATCAATGAGTAGCTAATAATATAACCTCTAGACCACCACTCACCTCAAGTTCTTAGACATGCTACACTGAAGAGGAATGAAGTTAACCAACTACCTCTTCAATTGATAATTCAAAATATGGCTAGCACACCAGAAAATGACTCGCCTAAAAAATAATAATTAATGAAAAGATAAAAGCAGTTATAACTTCAGAATAAGCTAAAAAGTTGGTGAGTAAGGGTCACTCTTACCTAATTGAATATGATCAAGTGTCGTACCCAAAAGGTTACTCGGTGCCAAAATTTAATACTTTCAACGGGCTTGGTAACCCAAAGTAACATCTAGCCCAATTTAAGGCTACTTGTTATAACACAGGAGGGAATGATGCGCTCGCCGTCATCGCCTAACCTCACCGCTGAGTGGTATGCAATTGTAATGATTCAGTTAAAATCAAGTAGAGACAATATTCATAAAGAGGTTCACCAAGGTAACTGAGAAATAATAATCACTTACTCTTAAAAAAGGAGAAAAGAGTGACAAAATTCAAAAGTCATTGGTGTAACCTAAGTATAAAATGTGAGCGACAATTAGAAGAAGAACATGTGATCCAACTGTTAATGGGAAATACGGATGATAAAATGGCACCATTTTTATGTATGGCATCAATTGCAATATTCCAAGACTTACTTGATAGGGTGGACAACTTTGAAAAGCTAAATCGCTCTAAGTCTGAAATATATACAGATAAATCAAAGAGAAACAAACCTTCAGACTCAAGAAGAAATGAAACTCATGCCACTTCCTATAGTTCAAGTAGTGAAAAATAAGTAATCTATAATATGGTGTGGAGAAAAATTTTTATAGAGCGAGTCACCTTTCAAATCTGTTGGTGAGAAATGAAAAGAGGACAAGCATATAGAAATTCATCTTTTTTAGGATATCACACAGATCCGTAGATGTGCTTATTCAGGTGATTGAGTACATTATCAAGGACATAGTGTACTATCTCGAAAGACAGAAGTCACTACCCTTTAATGGACCTAATCACCTCAATAAGAACTCCTAAGGATGATAAGTCTGCATGTGTACCAGCGATTCTTCCCCTGCTTTACATAGAAAAGTAAAGCATGATTTATTTTAAAGTGAGTTCATTAAGTTCCCTACAGGGGCAAGCCCCCATATTTAATTACATCCTAATGAATGTAGATTACTTAGAAAACTCTCGATTACAGTAAATAATTGTTGTCTTTGAATATTTAAATAGAAAGGGACAATCAATCAATTAGTTCATTTTTGAAAGATCAAATGAGATTGATCAAAAGAGAGAGTTATTATTGAAGCCAAAATGGGAGATAAATAGGAGGTGCCCACGATGTTAGAAAACTTAGCGAGCATCTTAAACTATCCTATGGTTGGGTTTTACATTTTTGAAATTAATTTAGCTTGTTTGAGTTATATTTTCATTAGAAATTTAGGACTTAAGAATCCTTAACACAAGATTAAGGAAATGCCTAAGAGGTAAGGAATTATACTTTTGGCCCACAAATGGGAGAAGCAAACTCATAACCTAAATCTAGAGCAAGAAAGCACAACCTAAATCTAAGGCAAAAATGGATAAGGTTTGCTCAAGAGAGACAAATCCCGATAGCTTGGACTTACAATTCAAGGGTGGATGCAACTAACTCCTAGATTTTAAATTCATGTAGAAAGTCTATGTTATGCAAGATACAAGCTATTATTTATTAAAAGAGACTAAGTCAAATTTACTCCCTAAAGAGACTAGATCATGTAAAGGACATGCTCAAATGACCTAAATCTAATTCAAATTTCATTTTTTTTATTCTCATTTTGGACAATTATTTTAACTTAGGCTAATAGGATTTTTATGACTAATGTATGAGAAATGAAGTTATTGACCAAAATCAGCAAGAAGGGAGGAGGTGTATTTTCACCATGGCTCTCAAAGGCCAAGCCAAGATTCACTGGCGAAGGTGAAAGCCCTCCAATCCAGAGTGAAATAAGATGTATTTGTGCATGATATTACAAAAGAAATGCTCATCCAACTAAATGGTTGCTAATTCTTTTAACTTGATTTTAAACCTAAGCTTTAGGTGAGGTTATGAATTGTTTAATTTTCATTTGAGTTGTTAAGTTGGGTAAAAGATTTATTTTTTCCTAAAGAGTCTAATCCACATCTAGGCCATACATAAAGCAAGGAAGAAACTAGGAAAAGATGTCACTTAATGCAAAAGCTAAACAAATCATCAATCAATTTATAAAGTTAACGCAAAGAATAAAAGGTCGTAATCACCAGACAAACTCAAAATATCAAATGTGAGTAGCCGAGCTCTACACTTATATAACTCAAATTACAAAAAACTTAAATTACAATTAAGCTAGGAATTTATTGTTATGGAGGTATTCAAGCTTCATTTCTTCTTTCTTCTTTTCTTCTTTCTTCTTCCTTTCATCTTTCTTCTTTTAGTTCCTTCTTTTAGATGGTTGAATGGATGCTAAGCTTCACATAGTACATAAAGATAGGATCTTATGACCAATGTTTATCCTAATCCCCATAACAATCATTCTAAAATCCTAATTGCATAAATTTACATGAAAAGGAAAAGTGAAAATCTAACTAACACCTGCAAAATAAAGTTGCTAAAACAAACCACACAAATCTCAAGCATGTATATTGGGCTTATCACCCCACACATGGGTGACTAAGTCCACCTGGCCTATGGATTATTCTTAGAGTATAAGCCTGCAAGAAAAATATTTACATTTTATTTATGATAAAAAACACAATCCCTCAAAGAAAGTTAACTAAGAACATCCTTTCATTCATTCTATGAGTAACATCCAGTCTAAAATATATATCACAAAATAAAATAAAATATCAAATCATGTATCACCCTAACCTAAAGCTAGAAGTGGTGACTTAGGATAATGTGTGTGCTTTGAAGGCTTGTGTGGTATGCTTAGCTATGGCTTTAGGTTTAAATTTTCTAAGTGTGAAGAACATGTTCAACTTAGAGGAGGGTTTCATTTAAGTTGTTTAATTATTTTGGGTTGATTTTATTTCATATTTTGATTATGTTCAAGTGAATCCTATAATTAATTACTAAGTTATGAAGAGAGGGAAAGAGAAGAGAACTTCTCTTTCCTTCCCTAGCCTAAGTAATTTCTAAGGTATGTTCATATTTTAGTTTGGTTTAGGTGAATATTTTGATTAAATATTTTAATTAATTCTAAGTTTAGATAAACTCTAAAAAACTAATATAAAAAGAAAGGTATTTTAATATTAAATAAAATAAATCAAAATTCACATAACACACATTACTTCATTTCCTTCCCAACATATATAACATGCATATGGATGGACCCTAAGTATATCTATACATATAAATGAGAGTATTTAACACACTTTATGATGCATGCTAAGTAATCGATTTAAAGAAATTTAGAAGTTGAATATGCATGATCTTTCTTACGTAGAAAGGGATTTCATTATCCAAATTTTCACATACACACTTGAAAATAAGAAAGGCATAAGTGAGTACAGCGTCATTGTTAACTAGAGGTGTAAGGTATAAGACCTACTTAGGACTACTTAAAGTATTGCAACCTCGGGGTTGTCCAGACTAATATACCACTTTCCTTAATTACAAACATATGTATAAAATAAATGAAATGGAAAAGAAGAATGTAAAAGTTATATTGATTGATTCATTTTTGTTTATGCAATTTATGTATGCAAGCATAGGTAACCCTCTTAAGTGGTAACATAGGAATGAATAGGATGTGGAATTAAGTAAGTGTTAGGTTCTATTTTGGAATAAGTGTTGACTTGGTCAACCCTTAGGTTTGACTTGGTTTGACCCAATTTGATTGATTGATCATCCCATGATGATTGTTGATCATGATGAGAGAGAGGGATAGATGAGTTTGGTTCAATCAAATTTAGTTAGGATTAGAATTTGGCTCATAATGGTACTTTAGGTCACTTTGGATCAAGTAAATATTGAAATGGCTTGGTCAAAACTTGATTTTAGGTTGATTGATCTTGTATATGGACTTATGATTAAAATATAAATCCATTTACAAGTGATTTGAAGCCAAATTGGTTTTGTTCCATTTGACAATTTCATATTCAAAGGAATAATATGAAAGGGTCTTGGCTTTGATTTTAGACTTAGGTTTTGAATATTTGATTGAATTTTGGATTTATATATGGACTCATGATTATTTGATTGAACCATGAGAGAAAATCAAGAGGTTGGCTTGATTTAAAAGTGATTTGGCTAAGTTCAATATTTTGACTTGAAAGACTTAGATTAGATTTTGAGTTGATTTGAGTTTGAATTTTGGAATTGGTTTTGATTATTTGAATTTATATTTCATTTATATATGTGAATATAAATGAGAATATAAATAGATCATTAAAAAATTTCAATTATTTGAAGTGGTTTAATCATGATTTGGGCTAAGTCCATTAAGAAGGGTTTAAAGGACTTAGGAAAATTAAGTTTGAGTTTGAATTTTGAATTTTTTAATTATTTATATTTATATTTCATTTATATAAATGAATATAAATGAGAATATAAATGAATTATGAGAAAATCCCAAAATGAATTATGAAAATAGTTTTGAGATGGTTTGATCAAGATTTAAACTAAGCCCATTAATGGAAAATTAAGTGACTTAGAATTTTAAATTTGGAATTTAATTTTTTTTTTTGGATTTGATTTGATTGATTTATATTTATATTTAATTTATATATGTGATTATAAATGAGTTTTAATAAGTTTTGAGAAAATCCCATGAGTTTCAAATAGTTTTGATCATGATTTGGCCAAGTCCATTAATGGAAAATTAAGGACTTAATGAAATTTTAAATTGAAATTTTAATTTTTGGATTTGATTTTATTAATTTATATTTATATTTCATTTATATATGTTAATATAAATGAGAATATAAATGAGTTTTGAGAAAATCCCAAGAGTTTGAAATGGTTTGATCATTATTTTGGCTAAATCCATTAATGGAAAATTAAGGGACTTAGGAGAATTTCATGAATTGATTTGAAATTTGAGTTTGATTTGATGGGTTTGAATTTATATTTCATTTATATATGTGAATATAAATGAGAATATAATTGAATTATGAGAAGATCTCAAAGATTTAATTTTTTTAGATTAAAACTTTGGTTAAGTCCTTATGGGAGGCTTAAGGACTTAGGAAAATTTGAGCTTAGGAATTTTGATGGATTTTGATCATGAGTTTCAATCATAGATTTCAATCATGGAATTGATTTGAGGTTTGGAGAAAATCAAATAGAACTAGTTTGGAGTTTGACCTGAATGAAGGAAAGTGAGGAATGGTTTGAGCTAAGGGTAGGAAATTTCCTAACACCCCTAAGGCATGACCTATTTCTATTGCTAACTCTTCTAAGTCTCTAGGGCTAGGTAGAGTGTCCACCTAATCACTAGATGTGTCTTAAGACTAAAGAACTCTTAAAGCCTAAGAGAAGTCCTATGTCTAAGATGGATGGGTTGAGAGATCATTCTAAAAATGAGGTCAACATGTGAATAAAGGAAAACAGCCAATGTACAATGATGATAAGGGAAAGAAGCTTGTCCATTCTAATCCACAGAAAAAATTGGTGTTGAGAGGCAATGATAAACCACAGACTTTTTCAAGTAGTGGAGAGCATCCAAAACAAGCAACAAGAGATGATGAGTGAATGCAGTCATCTCTTAAAGAAAAGATGAACAAAGAATATTCTTTAGAAGGGCGGTGTGGCTAAATTATTTGACAAGCGGTCAAAGCTACATTATCATAAATTAAAAGGCACGAAGAAGGCGATCAAGTCAATTAAATTACCGTCCTATCATTTGATGATTAGCCATCCTATTGAAGATTGTTATGTCTTCAAAGATTGGCTAGAAAGGAAGTATCGGTGAGGTGAATTTATATTATCCGATAGTGTTCTAGTCAACCTAAAAAGAGAGTCTATAAGGATGATTACATCCCCTTCTGTATCATCCATCAAAAATAAAAAAGAAAGATAAATTAGTTTAGACTGAATAATGAGAAACAGCAGTTTCCAAAAAGATTGTGAAAATGTTGAAGCAGTTAAAAGATGTCCCTAGTGTTAAGTGGAAATCATCACTTGAACCTATATTGGACTTAAAAGAGATACATAAACCAAGTATTTGGGCTTCTCAGTGGCATTTTGATAAGGCTACTTCATCACAGCACGAGGAGCAGTCTACTAAACACAAGCCTCATAAAGTAGAATTTAGAAAAAAGAAGATCGAGAAGAGAACTACACTCAAAAGATTGTTAATAATTTAGAGGGAGTATCACCACCGACAAGACAACCATTTAAACTACAGACTTTATGCCTAAACTTTGCATTGTTGAATTAATGAAGAAGATAATGGTGAA
Source organism: Cymbidium sinense (assembly GCA_021442155.1). Classification (NCBI taxonomy): domain Eukaryota; kingdom Viridiplantae; phylum Streptophyta; class Magnoliopsida; order Asparagales; family Orchidaceae; genus Cymbidium; species Cymbidium sinense. Next base: position 134,286,564 of record CM038221.1, on the reverse strand, counting down.
TCTTGTCCTAGTAGAGACATGTTGAATCATTTATGTGATATCAGATGTTCTTCAACATGTTACTCAAAATGATAAGGGTAGTCAGATAGACTCGACCAACCCATCAAAATTCTTATCAGGAAAGCAAGAAGAGCAGGAGTTAACATGAATTTTGTTTAATGACTCAACAAAGAAGATACAATTTAGATGAAGATTTATGTTTTCAATGAGAAATCGAGACTCATCGATATCATCACATATGTATGAAGTTGAAAAAATGAGTCTAGCCCTTTTGGTCAATCCTCCAGAATAAGAAGTGAATTTGAAGAAACTACCTCTTCGAAAGAATCTAAGCAAGACAATGTGATTCAAGTTCAATTGAGAAGTGGTAAAGTCTTACCACCTTCATCAAAGAAGGGAAATGCAAATAAAGACAAAGGAAAACAAATTGAAGTCAATGAAGATATCATTCCCAAAATCCTAGAATAAAGCCTAAATCAAGCGAAAAGATAGATTATAATATTCTATCACATCTAAGAAAGATCCCTGCACAATTAAGTGTGTATAAGACTCTCTTAATGTCAAAAGAACTCCAAGAAACTTTGATAGAGGCTCTCAAAGATCTGGAGAGTTATGAAGCTTACTTTTGAAAAAATGCATGGCGAATCATTGCAAACTCAAGATCTCCCTAATCATATTTTTTTGAAGAAGATCTTATGTTGGGAACATGGATCACAACCATCCTCTATATGTTACCATGAGAGTGATGGCATCTTAATCGAATATTGATTGATCGTTCTTCTATCAATCTTATGAGTCTAAAAGCATTAAGAGGATTATCACTTGATATCCAACATCTTGGGAGATAAGTTGATGGTTCATGGTTTCAATGAGAAAGGGAAGAAAACTGGTTCTTTTATTCTCTCCCACTCAAGTTTGGGATTTATATACATAAGCCAAGTTTCATGTATTCGATGCTGATACATCATTTAGAGCTCTTGGGGCCATGCATGAGTATGGCATGGTCCCATCAACTATGCATCGATGTATGAAGTACCTAAAGAGATGGAAGAGTTCAAATTCTAGTAACTACAACCATTCTCCATCCATGAAGTAAAGATTTATGAAGCAAAATATTTCATCCCTAAAGAGCCTAATAGAGCCTCTTGAAGTGGTAGCATCCACTTGAACTAAAAAAACAACTTCATAAGTGAAAGAGCAAAGAGGAAGAAAGAAGGCAATCGACTCTCCCTAAAACTTGATTCTACATCTAAATCAAGAAGATCAGTTCCTCATTTGGGAGTGACAAGAAGAAGAAAATATTTTTTGTCAAACCTAAGAGAACTTATAAACTTTCAAGAAAGGATAAAGTATGAAATAAGTGATTCGATTAAATATGATTTTGAATCTACTTATGGAAATAGAGTTCATAGTCACATCAAGAAGGATAGCATTTGGTGTTAGATGACTCCTTCAAAATTATACCCATCCCTCGGTACTTCAAAGAAATCACTCACTAGAGGTTCATAACATTGAAGAATTGATAATATTTCTATGTATTGTGAGTGAGAGTGGTGGACAGAACTCTATTTTACAAATGAAGAGTCTCACCTCATTTAATTACTCAACATGAAAATTTGAGATAGTGCCAACAAGAATACCAATATACTATCCATAAAATTGAAGAAGAATGCATAAGCATGGAATTCATATTGGAACTACTAAGCAGAGAACTCAAATCTTTAGCAAGATGTGGAGCCAAAGAAGTCCTCAAGCATCACAAAGAAGTGATAAGTTTATCACTAAAGGTCTTCATCCACAAATCTCATCGAAATAAAGTTTGTTATAATATAATAGAAGCTGAGATCAAAACTAATAGTGATGAAGAAGATGATCTCCATGAAATTCTTCTTACAAATGATGAAGAAGCCAAGCAGCACGAAGAACTCAAGATGGTGGACAAATCTACTATGGATGAACTCAAAGAAATCAACTTAGGAGCTGAGGATGATCCATCCAACTTTTCGTTAGTGCCCTTCTACCTAATGAGAAAGTTGAAGAGCTAAAAATGGTACTTTGTGAATTCAGGGATTGCTTTGCCTGGACATATTCTGAAATGTCAGGCTTATCCCCTGATGTAGCAATTCATAAACTTGCCATTAAACTAGATGTGATGCCTGTTAAGCAAGCTCCTAGGAGAATGAGATTGGAGATTGAAGAACAGGTAATTATAAACTAAGAAGGCGTCGAAGCGCTTCATCCGAGGAGAAGTATACAAATTTGGATAGCCAATATTGTCAGTTAGGAAGAAGAACGGTTAAATCTGTCTATGCATTGACTTCCAGGACCTAAATAAGGCGTGCCCAAAAGATGACTTTCACAATATCAATTACTAGTGGACAATACTTCAACTACATGTTCTCATTCATGGATGGATCATCGGGATATAACAAATCAAGATGGCGAAGATGAAAGACATACATCATTAGATACCAATTGGCATCTATTGACTATCATGCCTTTTGGTTTGAAAAATGCTGGAGCTACATACCAAAGAGCCATGATGCATATTTTTGATGAGTTGATTCACCAGAAGGTGGAATGTTATGTTGAAAATTTGGTGGTGAAGAGCTTAAATCATGAAAATCACTTTGAAGACTTATATTGGAGAGAATCAAAATATGATCTCAAGATGAATCCTCTAAAATGTGCATTTGGGTATCCTCCAAAAATTTCTTGGGTATATATGTCATAGAGGAATTGAGGATCCTACTAAAATCAAGGCAATGGAGATGCCTCCACCGAAGAGTTTGTCGACTCATTCTTTACAAGGATAGCATTCATCCATCAAATTTATATCAAACCTATCGGGCTCAACCATTTACAAAGTTGATGAAGAAGGATGCTTCATTCAAATGGAACAAGGAGTGCCAAGAAGCCTTCAATAGCATTAAAAGCTACCAAAATCCACCAATCCTTGCTACTCTGAAGCCCCTCATTCTATACACTACATTAGAAGAGTCCCTTGGAGCATTATTGGCACAACACAATGAAGAAAATAAGAGAGAATGCTCTTTATTATATCAGAGGTTGATAGGAGAAATGAGATACTCGATAGAAGCATTGGCATTGATCTTTTGTCCAAAAGCTCATCATTATATGTTATCTCACAAGATTACCCTCATCTCAAGGATCGATCCATTGAAGTACTTGATGATAAGACCGTTGATAGGTTGCTTGGCAAGATGGGCGTATTACTTTATAATTTGATATCACATACATGTTTGAGAAAGTAGTGAAGGGACAAGTCTTAGCGATTTTCTTGCGCACATCCCATCCCACTCTTCTCTTAATGATGATTTGCTTGATGAGCAAATTATGCTCATTCATGAAGAGAAAATCACAAATTTGGAAAATGTACTTTGATGGAGCCTCATCGATCAAATAAACCTCTAAATTTCCCAAGGGCAAGAGCGAGGAATCATCATCTTAACAATAGAAGGAGGGATAATGAGATGATCATATGGGTTGACGAGCAAGAACTAATAATGAAGCAGTATGAAGCATTGGTAGTGTCTTGAAGAAGTTATTTTCATAGGCATTCAAAACTTGCATATTTTTTGGCGATTCAACTTATTATAAATCAAGTACTTGCATCTATAAAATCAACAAGCTTGAGTTAGCTTTTATCACAAGCAAGTTCTTGAGCTTATGAAGCAAATATCAAATCACATTAACGAGTCTCGATCCAAGAATAGTAAAGCGATTGCTTAGCAAATTAGCTAAGGATATGGCAAGTATGAATGGTGATTATGTCATGATTGGGATATTTACTTGATGAATTCTAGAGCAAAGTACCAATCCCTGCAGGTAGAGGGGTTATCAAATTGACAGTGGATGACTCGGGTTGCTTCACTCCACAAAATTAACAAGAAGTTATACCTAGAAGAGCTAAGAATGACATTGCTTCAAAAATGTAGTGTGAAGCCTTTACTATAGAAAAGCCACATGATTGGAGGCAACCCTTCATTGACTACTTTGCAGAAGTTAAATTACCAAATAATAAATCACTAGCATCTCAAATAAAGAAGAGAATGTTGCACTACGCTTTCTTCAATAACATTTTATATCGTAGATCCTTTGAACAAATATGGCTTTGATTCTTAAATGCATATGAAGCTGCAAAGTAATGGTCGAACTTCATGAAGGACTTTGTAGTGCACATCAGTTAGGTCCCAAGATGATAGTAAAGATCAAAAAGATGGATTATTATTGGCCATCTATGGTGAGAGACTGTATCAATAATGCTAAGAGGTGTCATGAATGTTAAGTACATGAGAATATAATCCACTAATATCCAAATTCACTACACCCAACAATAGCATCTTGGTCTTTTGAATGTTAGGGTACATATGTAATTGGACCGATTGATCCACCGTTATCAGCTGGTCACCGCTTCATCCTAACAGCGATTGATTATTTTTTTAAGTGGGTTGAAGCTACCCCATTTAAAGAAGTTACTTCTGATCGAGTGTCAACTTCTTCATGCATAATGTAGTCTATAGATTTGGAGTGTCAGGCCAAATAATCTCCAATAATGGTCCAACTTTCAAAAGTGTGAAGATTTATAGATTTGTTGATCGACACAAAATTGATTGGCAATATTCTTCAATATATAATCCAAGGGCAAATGGTTTGGCAGAAGCTTTCAATAAGACCTTGGTCAAACTACTCAAGAAGATCCTCACTAAAAATAAGAGAGAATGGCATACCAAACTAATAGAGGCATTATGGGCGTATCGAACTACCTACAAGACGCCAACTAAAGCCACTCCTTATTTATTAATATTTGGAACTAAAGCAGTTCTTTCACATAAAGTTGAGTTATCATCACTTTGAGTAGCCATCCAATACAATCTAACTGAAGATCAAAATGCTCATTTGAAAATGGAAGAACTCAACGTGCTTAATGAAGTTAGATTACAAGCTCATCAAAATTTAGAGATTTATCAAGCAAAGATGTCTAGGGCTTTTGACCATACGGTGCGATCTCGAACATTCCAAAAAGGGGAATTAGTCTTGGTGCTGAGAAGACCAATTATTCCTAATAAAAAAATGGTGGCAAATTTGAGCCTAATTGGGAGGGCCATTTTATCATTGAAAAAGCGTATCAAGGAGGGGTATACTAACTCATTAACCTAAAGGGTGAAAGACCAATACCACCAATTAATGGTCGATACCTAAAAAAGTATTATGCATGATAAATACATTCTCAAGGTATAATAGAAATCTCCCTGCAAGACAGGGGGCATTTTTTTAGTATATCTATTTGGGTTGACATTGTGCATCATGCTGAGATCCTTAAATAAATATACTTAATAAAAAAAATTACCTGAAAATTCCCCTATTACACAGGGGCTATTTTTTTAGATTTTTATACATAGATGAAATCAATGTTATATGTTAAAACCCTATTAAGATCAGATGTATCAGTTCATACATTGATATATCTTTTTAAATTATTTTAGAGTTTTTTCAAAGTGCTTTAGAATTTTTTCTGCAAGATAGGGGCATTTTTATATATTTAGCCGAGTTGAAATCATGCTATAAGACGAGATACTCGAATATATTTTGATTCAGGTTAACATCGAGCTTTACACCAAAATTCTTGAATATATCCATAATAGTTATTGTTAAGTTACATATTCTTGCAGGAATAAAAAAAATCTATTTCTACGTATGGAAAGATAGCCCTAAATATCAAAAGTTTATCTCTCATATTCACCAAATTCTGAAGATCAAGCTAGAAGAACTCCTAATTTTGGAAGTTTTAATCAACTGAGTTGGAAAAATATCAACCTCTACATCTTGAAGGCTAGGACACGGATAGGTTCTAAAGGTCAAACTCAACAAGCTCACAAGTGGTCGAGTTGCTGATGCTCTCCTCACTCAACAAGCCGTAAGAAATGCCATAGTGAAAGTGCCCTTGTTCATTAGTCTGATGACCAAATCACCAACCCATCATAGCTTAAGTCGAAGGCTCGAGTAAGTTTTAAAGGTCAAACTTAATAAGCCCAAATGTGGTCGAGTTGCTGACACTCTCCTTACTCAATAAGCCATAAGAAAAAGTCACAATTAAAGAGCCCCTACTCATCAGTCCAATGATGATAACTGTTCAATCTCAAACTAGATCCAGCTTAGTGACTATAAGCAACCATAATTCAAGAGATCTTTCTACTTGATCAATGGATCAAGACAGGGCTGTCTCGAATCAATCTATATATTGCCTATAGGGTGACATTTCAATATATTTTCAAATGATCTGATCAAACTCAAAGTACAGATCAAAGCTAATTTTCTCATCAAGCCCACCAAAGTAAAAAGCACAAAAGTAACAGAGGAATGCTGATGTCCCCTAATACAACAAGATAATACATAAATGATGAAAAGAGAAATAAAAAAATGAAAAAGTACATCATGGGAGCTTCAATTGTTGCTCCTAAGTTATTTAAAGCTAAGACGATGCTCACTCTCATAAAAAACCTCCATAGCCCTTGTCAAAGAAGCCTCACTATCCACCATGGCTCAAGAAGTATCCGTAATGGTGCCGCTCGCCATGGCTGAGCTCTTATCTGCTTTTCTGCCACTAATCTGCCTTTATCATAAGCAACATCTATCAATCTCTAATGGTCGTGTTGTAGAGCATCAGCACTCTCTTCAAACTCATCATGTCCTAGGTCAGCTGCCTCCCTATGAAGTCTGACATGCTCCTAAAGCTCTGTTAGTAAAGTGCTAGATCGAACGATACTGAGCAATCTCATCTGGTGGATCAAAAATTCTATGTCTCTATAAAGAGTCTCCAAGTACCTGAGAACTTGATCCTCTAAGCTAGTATGACCTAGAAGATCCAAAATGGTATTCACGTATGATGTGAAGATGTCTAGTCACTCTGATGAGTCTAGAGTTATCATAGAAACCACATCCCTCAAAAACTCCAAGCTGTAATCCCACATGCCTCAATCGCATGGATCTAGTGTACATGGACATTGATGGTAGATCTTGGACTCATAATCTACATCAGGCACTGCAAGAAATGAATGAAAATAATTGGTATGAGATAAAGTAGTAAATGTAAAGAATTGCAACTAAAGAATAAAAGAAGGAATTAAAATACCTAAATAAGGTGAATCCGATTGAATTAGCGTTTTGTAAGTGACATAATCCTCAAGGACCCTCACTATCTGATAAGCTCCAGGGCTATGTGCTACCTCAATAGAAACTCTGCTAGGTACAAGATATCTCACCTCAAAAGTCCCCTCAATACAATGGGCAAAATGAGACTCCGCAGAGAAAAGTGGCTCTAGGGAGTAAAACAGGCAACAAAGATCAAAAGGGCACACGATTAACTTAGAGTCCTCAAGTATGTTCAATCTTAACTTGGTACCTCACATGTCACAAAACTACTATGGAGGTGGACTCATGGAACAATCAAAAAATCATCAGATGAATTTTACGCCCAATCGGTGAAGGAGCCTCGATAACTAGGAATGGAATCCCTAAATTTCTAACTCGTATGAGGTGTCCTTAGCTCGACTGCCATCAATCGTCAGATTATTGAATCAAATTAAAATATCATATACATTGAATATATTTTAATAATATAACAAAGAAGATGACACAAGTATTGAAAAGGAGAAAAATAGTAATTGTACCTCTATCGCTACTATGTCCTGCTAGTGGTGATGACGCCGAGCTCTAATCGAGGAACTCCCAAAATTCACCTTCCATATATAACGGCACCGCCCAAAAGGACCAAAGGATACCATATGAGAGTGTATAACTAACCTTGACTTTATGGAGGAGCTATCCGAAAGTGAGTGCCAGTATCATGCTTTAGTAAATGTAGCCAAATAGCTAAAGCAGTAAAGTAAAGTTTTTCAAGGGGAATCATCCTAATCTTCCCAATGTCCACTACATCAGGGATGAATGGCTTACCATCATGAGCAGTCGACAGAAAGAAACCAAACTATCGTGCAACCCGATTGGGCTAATTGCCCTCTATAATAATTGACTGCCCAAATAGATAACATAACCATCCTAGATGTATACTGAAAAAGTACTCAGATACTCTCAATGTTCGTTGGCCATGAAGCAATGAATATCTGTCATTCTCATCAAGACTATCAATAATATTAGCCTCTATCAAGTCAGATGGTAAACCAAATATGTCCAGTTGGTAGACTAACGAAAATCTATCTCTGACTAAATGAGGAGCAAAGAAGAACATTTAAATTTGCTCCATCTCCAAAGTAGATGATGCTCTGTATAATTACAAGATTGTAGGATATCCTCACCCTAAAAAGAATTGGATACTCAAAATAAGCAAAGGTGCCATGTCAGGTGAACCCAAGTCAGTGTATCAAAGGACTCACATTTCATAACTCTAAAGAACCAAATGTAAATCACCCCAATATCAAATCTTAACACTCCAAAGAAATTTGCTCACCGAGAAATCTGCTACACTAATAAATCACCTGGATGAATTGATCCCTCTTTAATATGAAGCACAAAAATGCAGAGCCATGATATTATAAATCTTGTTAAGAACAAATCCTCAATCAATCCATCCGGAGAAGTCTTAAAAGTAGAGCCTCCTCAAATAAGTAATCGCCATCAAACACACTCAATCAAAAGGATCATATATAGTCCCTCATAGAGCATAATTCTATAAGAAGCTTTGAATCCATGCACTCACAGGTAATGTAGCCCATGATTATCTAGAGCATCCTAATGCCTGAAAATATAGGTGATAATGATTCAGAAGATCAATATAAACAGATGGCATGGCTAATATGTCCCGTCGATCACTATCAATAGAAGGATGCTTGCAAAATAACTCATCGTGCAACGCACTCCTCGAAAAGAACCAAACACCTAAGGCTCACACAAACAAGTCCCAAAGTATAATCACAACCCTCCGCCAATCCAACAAGTGTTACTACTAGCATCCTAGAACTCCACTACTCCATGAGCCCAAGAAGAAGCATAACAAAATCAAAGACACATAATCGCATCATAAATACCTTGTCCGTAAAGTGTCTAGAGCTCAAAAGATGTATCTAGCCCATGTAACGTATCCATGTGGAAGATTAGGAATCTTGCCAACAGATGAATCTTGAAGCAAGTATGATGAAATTTAAACTAATGGTGGCCTGAGTCTAAAAATTTCCTCATCCGCCAATGTCGGATGTAGTCCAAAATATCACAATATCTAGAACTCACCGAAATCATCCAAAGGATTGTAGTCCATGCATTTCGGGTAGCCACCCAATCGCTGATCAAGCAAATCAAGTATATTGACTAGCATTGTTGATCTCACTTTTGGAGTGAGTTCACAACCCCATCCTCCTATACTTAGGAATCTTCTAGACACTAAGATTTTCTTAGTCAAAGACACATCTAGTGATTAGGTGAACACTTAACCTAAGCTCATAAGATTACATGCGGGGCTTAAGGAAATTACATATCCTATAACCTAAACATAATCTAGATACACTTTCTCAAATCAAACCATTTAAATCTCAAACCAAATCTCAAATTCTAATCTAATTTCACCATCTAAAATGATTGAAACCCAAAATCAAAATTTAAGACCTTTCTAAGCATGAACCACATTCATAAGCTAGCCAAAACTCCATTTAGATCAAATAAAACTCAACTGATTTCTTTATAAATCAATTATTCCTTCATTTAAATTCACAAATATAAATAAAATCCAAATTTAAATGACCAAAACTATATCGAAAATCAAATCCAAACTCAATCTAACCCCTTTAAGCCAATTCTTTAGACCTAGCCAAATTCTATCCAAATCAAGTCAAAACCAATGGATTTTCTCTTGAATCAATCATTCATTCAATCATTTATCCTATTATAAATTAAACCTACAATCATAAATCCAAATTCAAGTCAACCCAAGTTCTACCCTTTTGACTTAAAACTTTCCAAAAACTTATTGGACTCTAAATTGATTATCGTTGAATTTATATTTCAATCGTGGCTCATATAAGTTCAACTAAACTCAATCAAACCAAAACCAAACCAATTGACCCACTTAGGTCCACTTGACCCAAAGTGACCTAAAGGACCCATTTGAGCCAACTTTCAACCCAACCCAAATTAGATTGAACCAAGCTCACCAAAACCTTCCACCATGTTTGTTTATCACCCTAGGATGATCAATTGCAATCAATTGGTTCAAACCAAGTCAACTTAGTCATTTGATCAAGTCAACCCTTAGCCCAAATGAACCAAAACTAGCCAAAACTCATCCTATATCAAATTGATTGAAACCAATGATTTGAATCAACCCAAAATATATATTTAAATATGACTTGACTACCAATTGAGCCAAACCAAGCCCAATTGGCTATTTGATCCAAGTTGACCCAAATTGGCCTAAAGGACCAAATTGGGGTAAATCATGATCTAACCCAAATTGATTGCAATCAATAGTTCAAGTTCATTTAAAATTGATTTGACAAAATATACTAAACCCAATTTGATCAATCAAGCCCAATTGAACAATTAAATAAATTTAAAATCAATTTAACCAAAATACAAATTAAATCCAAATTGATTCACTAAAAATCACATTCATATTTAATTAGCCAATTGAATATGAATCAACCATAACCCAAGCCAATTTAGCCAATTTTGGTCAAATTGGTCAACTTGACCCATTTGATTCCAAATGAGCCAAAATCAATTCTAAACCAAATTAAATCAAATTAATCATACCAAAACTCTTCAAATTATCATTTGAACCTACTCTTCAAATTATCATTTAGATTATCCTTTTTAATAAAATACATCAAATAAAAAATTCAAAAAATTATAAAAATCTTTAAAATGGCTTAAATCACTTTAGTTGACATCTAGGACTCTTAAGGAAATAATGTGATTTAATGAATCCTAATGAACCCCAAATAAATACTTAAGATTAAAGTTTAATCAATTAAGGAATTAATTAAAATACAATCTCAAAATAATTTAAATACCAAATCAAAATCAGAAATGATGTAATACCCAAATGATTGGTAATCAAACCTTAAGTCAGAAAAACATCATGTTTCCCTCAAATGAAATTGAATTTAAACATAATTGAACCTAATTGAGTTAATGAAATTTGATTAAATGATTTTATTTTTTTAAATTAAACTCATGATTAAATAAATCAATGAAACTTTAATGTAAAATCAAACTAAACTTGTTAAACCAACATCAAGTATTGAATCTTAATTATATGAAACTACTTAACAAATTAAAATAAATTAAATATTAATTAATCATTAAATAAACTAAAAACTAAATTGATTAATAAATAAATTCAACATAATCATTTGATATTAATCAAATTAAAGTTAAAGTAAACTTAATTAACATATGATTAAATCACATCCATTTGGAATAAGATAATTAATTATCCATTAATACATAAACCTAATAAACAAATCAAACATGAATGAAATCTAATGAACATAATAAATGAAGAAAATCAAACTAACTATGATTATGAATAATCAAGTTTAATTGAAATAAAAAATAAATAATTAAATCACTTAATCTAATCAAATGATAATAACAATAATCCTTTAATCAAATCAAACTTAAGTAAAACACTTAACTAAATCAAATCACTCACATGTGAGAAATTAAGTCATTAATTAAATAAATCTAATCTAATGATTTAAAAAAAATTGTAATTCATTAATCAAACTTAATTAATTAAACATTTAATTAATGCTAACAATGAATTAATCTATCATCTTAATGAACCATTCATTTTATAAATTACATTAAAATTAATTCAAATCAAACACTTAATTAATCTACTACTAATTAATCACCTCTTAACTAAACTAATTAAGTTAATCAAATTAATCATATTAAACTTAAGCTTAATCAAACATAAATGCAATTAAATGTTAATCAAATCCTAATTAAACTTAATCATTAAGTCAATTACATCATTAACATAAATAAATATGAAATCAAATTAAAATTAAATCAAACCCCTAATTAAATTTAATAATTAATCATGCAAGTAAACTAATTAATTTAATTATATTAAACCTTAGCTTAATCAAACATAAATACAATTAAATACCAATCAAATCCTAAATTAAACATAAATTATTAAGTCATTAATTATATCAATCTAAATAAATATATAACCAAATTAAAAAATTAAATAAATCTTTATTTAATTTATAATAACTTAAACACACTTCTTAATTAAACTAATTACCCTTAATCCAATTGAATAAAGCCTAATTAATGCAAACCTAATGAATTAATCAATCATCTTAATGAACCAAATTAACTTTAAATCAAATTCAAATCAAACACTTAATTAATCTACTAATTAATTTGATCACACATCTTAAATAAGCTAAATTAATCAAATTAATCATATTAAACATAAACTTAATCATACATAAATGCAATTAAATACTAATCAAAACCTAAATTATTAAGTCACTAATTACATCATTAACCTAAACAAATATAAAATCAAATTAAAAATTAAATAAATCTTTATAATTAACATAAATACACTTCTAATTAATTTAATTACATAATCACATTGAACCTAAGAAAACCCATGGCCAATAAAGATTAAATCAAAATCAAATTAAGTAAAGAAAGACTCTCAATTTGTATGTAATCAAATCAAATCTCATTCAACCTACTTAAATAAGATAAACTAATTAACTATCCAATGTATGAAATCAAAATACAAATTAAACTTTTGATGAACATGAAAAATGGATGAGATTAAAAATCTAATTACAAGAATCAAACTCAATTAAAATCAAAATAAAATTAATCTAATCTATCAAACTACAAATAAATGAACCATAATCAAATCAAATAAACATAAAGTTAAGTCACATAACCATAATCAAAGAAAATAATTAATATTAATTTAAAAGGATATTGAATTATCAAGATTTAATTAAATCAAAACATCTAATCTAAAATTAATCAATCAAAAAAACACATAAATTTAAACAAACTTAAACTTCATTAGATATTAAGAATATTGAAATATCAAGATAAAATTAAACCAAAACATCTAATCCAAAATCAATCAATCAATCAAATACTTAAATAAACTCAAATTCTAAATGCTAAATCAAATCAAATGAATTACACAAATTCAAATGGGCTAATTAAGATACTTAAGGACCTTAGTTAGATTCCTTAGGAGTTAGAATGTAGAATAGGGTGAGTTCCTCAAATGGAATTCATTTTACTCTTCATTCTTGAAAATCTAAACATCATTTTAACCAAATAAAAGTGAAATAAAAATGAAAAATAAATCATTAAATCATTTAAATTGAAATCGCCCAAACTTAAAATTTAAACAAATTCAAACTCTAAATTGAAACTTAAACTAAAGAAGCCTAGTAAAGTCTTGCCACACATGCCTTAAGCACACACATTAGAATACTAAGTCACCACTTCTAGTGTAAGTTAGGGCATTGTATGTATGATGTTATCTTTTATTTTGTGATGTAATATTTTAGACTAGATGTTAGGGTGTATGCCGCATAGACTAGATGGTAGGCCATGATTAGCCTAATCATATTTTATACAGGGGTTGTGCTTAAGGGGCCGCTATAATAAAAATATAAATGCTTTTGCTATGTAGGTTGCTTAGCCCATATGATGTTAGTGGCTTGGTTACCCATGTGGGGTGCTAAGTCCAAATTATTCATATAACTTCTTGGGTTGTATGGTGAGTTTAGCTAACATTTATTTTGCAAGTGTAGCTAGATTTACTTTTTCTATTTTTAATAAAATTTTGCATTATGAATTAGGATTAGTGTTATGAGGGATTAGGATGAGCAGTGGCCAGAAGGCTTAGTCCCTAGGGTGCCCTGTTATGCCTTTGGAGAAAATTAAATCAAAAGAAAGAGAAGGAAGAAATGAAGAAAAGAAGACCCACATAGTATTTATTATTTTGTAATCTGGTTGTATAATGGGTAGAAGCTACCCATCTTTTTTTTTCTTGGGTGTACAACGAACCATAGCCTTTTATTCTTTTTTGGTAGTCTATGAAATTATTTGATGTTGTGTTTAGATTGTGCATTAGAACAGCATGCTTTACCTAGTTTCTTCATGTTTGATGTTTGAATGTGTGGCGGATGATGTGGGCTCTTAGATAAAATTAACTTTTCTCCCAATTAAAACTCATAATTAAAATTTAAAATAACTCATAACATCACCATAAATCCTAGGAATTAAATCAAGATAATAAAATTTTTAGCAACCCCTTAGCTGGATGAATGAATGTATAATATCATGCATGTCATATTCTTCCACTCTTGTTAAGAGGGGGCTTCCATCTATGTTAGGGAATAAAGGCTTAACATGTGAGAGCCTTTGATGGAAGAACACCCCTTTCTCTCTTGATTTGACTCATAATCAAGTTATCATGCATTTAGGCATATAAAATCCCATAGCCTGTGTTAAAATAAAGAGTATAAAAGAATCAAATGAATTTGATAAAATTTGCATTAGATTAAGTCATGAATGCATACAACTCATGCTCTAGTCTCTTAGGGAGTGAGTTTAAGGACTTAGTCTCCTCTCTAAATAAACAATAGCCTAGCCATCTTGTGAAGCATAAGACTTGCCTACATGGATTTAAAGTGTAGGAGGAGTTAGTCTCCAGCAATTATAAGTCCATTGGTGATTTATTCTCTCTTGCGGAGGTAAACCATATACCCATTTTTTTGCCTTAGCTTTATGTCGTGCTTTGGCCCTCGCCAAAGCTCCCTAGATTTAAGATCTGAGGTAACTATTTTCTTCAATCTACAGCATAAATTCTCACCTCCTATGCATTTCTATAATCTTATGTTATAGAATTATAAGCCCTGGCAATCTAATAAAATATCAACTCAAATAATTATCTCTCTTTAATTTCAAAAATTTAAAGCTCAATCATAGGATAGATTAGAATGCTCATTAGGATTCCTAGTATCATGAGCATTTCCTGCTTTCTCCCTTTAGAATTTGAAAATAAGTCTTCTCCTTGATATATCCCATTTGATTTTCTAAAATAGCCAATCCTTTGATAGTCTTAACCTTGAAATCTTTAGAGACCCTAATTGTCTACTTTAATCGAGAGTATTCTTAAGGAATTCCCATTCCTCAGGAAGTAATTAACTATGGGAGCTTGCCTCCTTAGAAAACTTAATAAATCCAGCTTAAAATAAACCCTACTTTACTTTTCCATGTAAAGTAGGGAAAAGATCTCTAGTATATTCAAAGACCCATCATGCTTTAGGAGTCCTTATTAAGTAATTAGGTCCATTATAGAGTGGTGATTTCTATCTTTCGAGATAGTGCATCATTTCTTAATGTCATACCCAATCACTTCAATAAGTACCCCCAAAGATCTCCGTGGTGTCCCGCATCAGAAAAATAAATACCACAAGTGTGCAAAGAAACCCTGGTAAAAATCACATCCTCTCAACATATCGGTATGCAACCTAATCCTATCCCTGATATCAGCATCTCTATGAGGATCATGTCTATCAATCTCCGACCAAATAGCCTCCTCGCTAGGCTCAGTAGATGACATATCATCAGATCTTCTCCAGCTGAACATTCTCCTATCAAGTGATTAGATAAATGGCACATAAGAATCCAAGTTATATCATAACAAAGTGTAAAAATAAAAGGAGTTATACTAAGAAGCAGTAAAAAGAAGGAGAAAAAAAAGAGAGAAAAAAATCAATAAGGTCAACCAGTTGTCAACAAACACGACTCACTCCATGCGTAAATCACATTTATTGGGGGGCATTGGTTGACCTTCATATATACTACATGAGTCGAATCGAGCTTACAAGATAAATTCGATCGACTTTGGATTCTTCGGAGCAAAAATCAGAGTTGAGATGCACCAAACATCACCAAAATTAGTCCAAACAATCTCCGATCGACAAATGGACTTTGTCATTGCATTCATAATATCAAAATTGATCAAAATATAAATATTAAAAAACATAATGATCAACCTATCAAGCGATCAAGCTATCAACGTATTGACATGCATATCGAGGTTAGGAGGTGCCAACTTAAACCAAACAATCTCTGTTCGTGAAATTAATTATTTTGTTAGCTTTGAAATAAAGAAATCTATCAGAGACTGTCTATGATCGATTCGAACAAGTCTATGTAAATGTTGAGCGGTCGAAAGTGATAATGCAAATTTTGAGCCAAAATTGATCCAATTTGATGCCGTATCAAACCAAATAATCTCCGATCATTAAACAGACTGTGTCATTGCATTCGGAATATCAAAATAACCTTGAATCAACATATATATCAACCCTATATTGAGGTCAGCATAAAGTTTATATTAAAGTTGATTAAATAATAAAAAATACTATTAAAATGCCTAAAAACCTAAATCCCTCAAATCGACCCATAATTTCTCACCACCGAAGGAGCAAGCACGACCTAAGCCCCTCATTCGTTCAACCTCATCTTGTTCGATCCTCCTTCTTCCTCCCACTCTTCCATTCGAATGGCTCATCCTCATGATCACAAATGCAAGGAACGACAAAACCACTCATCCTCCTTTTGTTCAAAGTTCTTCCTCAAGGCTCCAAGTTTTTTCTCTTCCATTTCTCTTATCCAAGATGCAAGCAAGTGGGTTTTCTTCCACTCTTCCCTCTTCCTCCTCTTCCCTCCTCCTCCATCTGTCAGATCTTCTTCCTCCCTCTCTTTCCTTTTCCTTCCCTCACTTAAAATAAAATCAAAACCTCCTAATTGAAACACTCCTTAGCCAAAATCTACAATCCTCCCTAGCTAAAATCTGAAACCCTCCCTAGCCGAAACACTCCCTAACCAATATCTCACTTTCTATAATCCTCCCCTGAAATCTACAATCCTCTAGTGAAATCTACAATCCTCTCTGAAATCTACAATAGTCTGGGAATCCTTCTCAATCTGAAACCCCTCAATCTTCCCTAGTCAAGCCTCCCTAGTCGAACCCTCTTTGCCGATCATTACAAGTGCGCAGGAAAATAAGGTTAAAATGTGTGAATGTGGAGATATATATGTGCTTGTGTCTTTCTTTACAGGTCTCAAGATCCCCCTAATGTCCAATAGGGCATAGCTGGTGTGAAGACGACTATGGTGTTGCAAGACACCACTCGCTACCCTATATAGAGCGTAGCAAGTAAGCCAAACAAATTGTTAGATGTTGCACTCCTATGCCAAAATTTAGAAAAAAAGTCGGGACATAGATAGATTTAAATATAAATCTTTTAAATTGGAATTAAATTAAAAAAGAGAGAAAGGAATATATAATGAATAAAAAGGAAAAACATCAAATTAAAGAGAAAAAGAAGTAAAAAGCACTTACAAGATTTATCTAAGTAAAGTTGAAAGCCCACCCAAAATCTGAACTATAAAATTATCCCCTCTCTTTCAACCACTCCAACTCCTCAAACAAGTAGAATGAAATGCAAGGCCCTCTCTTAGCCTTATTTGTAGAGGTGAGAAGAATTAATGTGGGACCCCACTTATTTAAAACTAAAAACTAAATACAACGACGATCATTTGTTGGATAACATGAATCAATTGAACCTTTTGACTTATATTCTACAACACATTAAAAATAATGGAAAGAGGATAGGTCAAGTATAAACATGACTTTGAACTCATGTCATAGAGATTGTGTGAAGCTCAGTAATTTTCAAATGAGATAGAGTTTAAATCAAGCTTTAAATGGATTCATAAAGAACATGTCTTTTACATTGCAATGTCTATTTTAAATTGAATTGAAGGCTCTAATTGAACACTTGAAGAATCATATCGATGTCAAATGAAGTAGAAATCTTGATTGAACATCAAAGCACAAAAGATCCCCTTTGAATTAAGATATATTCTTCAAATATATCCAAGTAAATTAAAGAAAATCAAAGAATTCATAAGGGATTCCTAATGAAATTGAAAGATTGCAAATAGGTCATGATCAAGGAATTCTTGGAAAATATTTGAAGCATGTTATTTGTCTTATTAAATACTTTAACTGAATCAAAAAGAAATTGAATATAGTTCTTAATAAGTTCGAGGATTGCTAATAGAAATAAATGAGAGTCTATTGAAGGTTCAAAGATTAAGCAACTTTGAATAAAAAAAGAGGAGAGGTAATCAAATATTATTTCTAATGTCTAAACTACTTAGAATAATTTAAAAAGCCACGATCAACTCTTTGTATAGCTAAGGCAATACTAAATCAAATCATACAAAAAATCATAGGGCTTCCTTCAATCAAAAATTAAGGAATTTCATTTTAATCATTATTTTCAAAATCAATGATTTCATTAATTAGATGAAATTATCTAAGTTACAAATACTTGCATCTGCTCGGACATAGTTATTTGAAGTGCAAATTTTAATGTCAAAAGGTTGTGTATGTTAAGTTGGAATTAAATAAAAATTTGAAATTTATCTCATGGTTCAGAAATAAAAAATACCTAAATTACTATACACCCGTATAGGCCCCAACACTACGCTGAATGCTTAAATATAATGTCTAAGGATACTATGCGGGTTGCTTCGTGGTTTGGCCTTAGGATCGGGTCCGGGTTAATAAAACCTAAAAAAATTATTATAAGAATTTCAACTTATTAAAATATTTGAAGTTAATTAATTCATGTGTAGATGATCCTCATTAGGAGCTAAAAGTTGACAGGATCTAAAATTCTCAAATATATTTGATTCAATCAATTAACTACTCCGATGATGGCTATGTTGAATGATGATTTCAACCGGATGGGATACTTTCATCAAAATGTGATTCTAATTTTAAATCAAATTAACTTAAATCACATATCAATCTAAAAATTACTTAAATAAAATTCAATCATTAAAAGCTTAAAATAAAACTTAATCTATCTACCTTCTGCAACTGTTTGTTCAAAGTGATAAATTAAAAAAACTCTAGCTCATAAAGGAGTCAATGTCAAATCAAGTATTCTATTATGTTCACTCTCAATCAATATCATGCCAGTAAGGATGTGGCCCATATCTTCTAACTGTGTGGCTTGGCTGGTAGGCTCCATATATGATGCAATTACGACCATAGTCCTCTGATCGGGTAGTTTGGCCAGTAAGGCTCCATTATATTACGATCATGATCGTAGCTCGTATGCTCCCCAATGACTCTGTCATTTGAGTTATGAAACATAGGATACACCTAATAGGGCAAAAAGTTCTTTGTCAGCTAAGATAGACTTAAGCTTATCTTCTTAGACAAATACTACCCCAGGTCTATAAGGATTTCTTAGAAGACGTAACCCATGTGTTGCTGAAAAGGATCCTTCGGTCAGGTTGGGTCAACTACCTCCTCTAACTAAGTAAACTAGGTACCACGATAACCTAGGATGATGAAGCCATGGGATCTAGATTGGGCACATCATCATTCCCCCCAACCATCCTCTTTAAGCTAAAATGATGAATTTCATAAATTATAACTTTTAAACTCCACAAGCTGCTACTATATGCTACGCATTAAGCGATCTAACGACTAGCTTTAATTGAAAGTTTTCTCTCAGCATTGAGAGGGGTAATTAACTATAGGGGCTTGTGCCTATAGGAAACTTGGAATAATATCTAAAGTCCTCACAAAATAAGGGCAAAATCTCTGGGTAGTGTCTTATCTACTATCTCATCTACCTTCTGAAAATTTCACTAATATTTCAAACCATACTCTCTTCATTTTTGAGAGGCCGATGGCAAATTTTTGAAGCTCACATCTTGCTTGTACTTTTTTCCTCTAGTGCTTAATGCTTTCTCCTCCTTTCGTTATTTCTCTATTATTCTACACCAATGAAAAGATTTTTTTTATTCAACATTCTAAATTGCCTCTGGTGGCGAATTTTGAGTTCCCTAATAAGCTTCCAAGTACTAAGTTGTGAGTTTCAACTTTGCTTGTTTTTCATTTTGCTCATGATAGGGGGATTTACATAAATTCTACATAATTCTTTTACATTTATATATATATTACTTAACCTTTAATTTTTACATATCTAACACCCCAATCACATAAAAAATATCATTATCACTCACTTTTTAAAAGTGAATGCATCTTTTTAAGCATAGAAAAATATTAGATAAGTAAATATTAATTTAAAATGTTAGATATGTAAATGCAAAAAAAATATGTGGCATGTATGTGAATCTTCTTTATTGATATTATGAATTATTATTATCTAATATATAAATACTGTTAAATTTATTTGTTAGCATCATGTTCTTCATTTTTCTCGGCATGGCCTTTGAATCTCTTCAAGTGCATATTCACTCCAAAATTTTTCAAAAATGGTAATTATATATATATATATATATATATATATATATATATATATATATATATATATATATATATATATATATATATATATATATATATATATATATTTCCACTGCTATGTGATTTGAGGTTTGTTGATATAAACCCAAATACGTAAACACATCTCGTACCAGGAGAAATAAAAACCCCACAATGGCTCAAGGATTTTATACACTATTAAGCATTACTGAACAACAGAGAAGAAGACTTTATAAAATATGAAGTCTTATTACAATAAAATCAAGAAAAGCACCTTATGCATCCAGCAGTACAACCCAGAAATAATTTACAATAGAGAAAATGCTCAATATTGCCAGATCAGACCTTTTACAACAATAATATAACTGAAAATAAGAAAGTAGTGGAGATACTACCAGATCAGAGAATTTACAATAGCATATAAACTAAAAAATCAAAAAGAAGTACAGATCTTGCCAGATCAGAAGATTATAACAACATAGGACTGAGATATCAAGAAAATAACCCACTTCCATATATGGAAAAATAACTACTTGTAATAGAAAAAACAAACCAATCGGATCTTAAGAAAAGATCTTAAAAATATGAAGAGAGAAGAGTAGTTCAGGAGAAATGTATAAATAGAAAGAGAACACAAAAGAAAGGAATGTAACCAAATTTTTGAAAAGAAAATACTTCCCTCTTCCGGTTCTCCTTCTTCTCCTTTTTCTTCTGGCTTTTTCTTCTGGTTTTCTTGCCAAAAAACTCATTTTTTCCCAAAACTCTTCCTCTCTTCTGCAGTCAGAGAAGAACCAAACTTATCATTTCCATTCAAAATTGACATGTTTCTTCCTCCGAAAGCTTCATCCGACACTTGAGAGACGTCCATTTGGATCCCACTCCCTCAATCAGATGGCTCCTAGGCAATCAAGATCCGCAGAGTTCGAGGTTAAGATCGACGGCCAAGGTTATTCTCTGTGAACCGGCTCCCGGCTTAAGCTGAACCCGGTTCATATCATTAGTGCTCTTGTTGCTTTCCTGCAAACATCAATGGCAGAAGGAACAAGGCACACAGCAAAAATCCTAGAAGAATGTGTTGGAAGATTAAATAAAAATGATGAACAAATGACATCTATTACTTTAATTTGAATGAAGTTTCAAGAAGATTATCTGCAATTGAAGCCAAACTGGACAATTTAATTCAAGAACAATCATAAGGCAGCAGGGATTCATAGGTATGTAATTCCAATCCTATAGAATTTACTCCCCAACTTAAAAACTATAATCAAAATTCTAGACTAGTTAAAGTAGATATGCCAAGATTTAATGGTGAAAATCCAAGAGGCTGGTTATTCAAGGCAGATCAGTTTTTTCAATATTATAATTTGTCTGAAGATCAGAAGTTTATCATAACCTCAGTCTATATGGATGGACTGCCTTAAGTTGGTATCAATGGATGCATTTAAATAAATAATTGTATTCATGGCAACAATTCAAAGATCAGGTCATTCGAGGTTTGGACCTTCTCTCAGAGATTTAAGAAGAATTAGCCAAAGCGCAGCAGAAAATAACAAGCAAGACTTATAATGAATTTGAAGAATTGGCTAATCGATTTCGAATTCCCTAAATTTCTTCAAAGCTATTTTGAATCGGCAAGACATCAAAAGAGAAGTTAGAGCATTACGACCAAATTCACTACAACAAGCCTTCCAATTAGCAAAACTAATGGAAGACAGATTAGCATATGAGGTTCATACCGCAAGAACCCATCATTTTATTCCAACAACTTCAAATCAAACAACAACCACCTTGCTTCCCACACCTTTGTTTAATAATTCCAACAACAACACCAAGAATACTATACCCATTCAAAGATTAGACAACACAATTAGAAGAAAGAAAAAGAAAAGGCATATGCTTTAATTGTGATGAAAAGTTTCATAGAGGCCACATTTGTAAATCAAAGCTTTTTTATGGTAGTCAATGAACAAGACTACAATCTGCGAAACGAGATAATGA
Organism: Cymbidium sinense; assembly: GCA_021442155.1. NCBI lineage: Eukaryota > Viridiplantae > Streptophyta > Magnoliopsida > Asparagales > Orchidaceae > Cymbidium > Cymbidium sinense. Next base: position 134,264,165 of record CM038221.1, on the reverse strand, counting down.
GTTAGTATAGGAAGAAATGCTAGAAATAAGCCTAAATGCTTTTATAAATCAGTCCAATCCTAGAACCCTAAGACTACAAAGGATGATTAGAAATAAAAAAGTGCAAGTACTTATTGATAGTGGTTCAACCCATAACTTTATTCAGTCCAAATCAGCCAAGTTTATAGACCATACAGTAACACCTGCGTCAGTTTTTAAAGTGTTAGTAGGAAATGGTGAAACTTTAAAATATTCAGGAATTTGCTCTAATATTCCTATCCAACTACAATGATACACTTTCATCACTGATTGCTATCTGCTGCCAATGCAAGGAGCAGATGTGGTATTAGGTGTTCAATGGCTAGAACAATTGGGAGAATGTACAATTGATTACAAAAAGCTCACTATGAAATTTTGCTATAATGACAGACTAGTATAATTGTAAGGGGATACATCCTCCAAGGTGGACAGCATCACCTTCCATCAGTTCACTAAATTGTAGCATAAGAAGGAGATAGTATCATACTTACAGATTAAAGAAATAGCAGAGGGAACAGATTCCCCTACAAAAGAATTCAGCAATTTACCTGAAGGCATCAATACTAAGAGTTATTTCAAGTTCCAACAAACTTACCTCCAAAGAGGGATATAGACCACCGATTCACACACGCCATCGAACTCAAGTTAAAATTATAGATATTCACATTTTCAAAAAATAGAAATTGAAAAATTAATTAAATAAATGTTGGATACATGCATAATAAGGGAAAGTACTAGCCCTTTTTCTTCTCCAGCTCTACTAATCAAGAAAAAGATGGAACTTGGAGAGTGTACATTCTGGAAACAAAGTGACTGGTCTGGTTCCCCATCCCAACTCCAGAAGAGTTAATGGATGAATTATATAGAGCCATTATTTTTTCTAAACTTGATTTGCATTCAAGATATCATCAAATAAGAATGGCAGAAGAAGACATTTATAAAATAGCCTTCAGAACACATGAAGGACATTATGAATTTATAGCAATGTCATTTGGATTAACCAATGCACCATCAACCTTCCAAGCAATAATGAATTCAGTGCTTAAGCCATTCTTAAGGAAATTTGTATTAGTATTTTTTGATGATATACTCATATACATCCAAACCTTGGAACTACACCAAAGACATCTACAAGAAGTTTTGGAACAACTAAAGCAACATACCATGTTTATCAAACCATCAAAATGTTCCTTCATTCAAGACAGAATAGAGTATTTAGGCCATATCTTATCTGCACAAGGGATAGAAGTGGATCCCAAGAAAATTCAAGTAGTGCAATCATGGCCTATACCAAATTCAGTTAAACAATTAAGAGGCTTTTTGGGCTTAACAGGATATTACAGAAAGTTTGTTAAAAACTATACAGTAATTTCCTCTCCTTTAACTTCAATGCTAGCTAAACAATATTTCCAGTAGATAGAAGAATCAAAAGCAGCATTCACACAACTGAAATAGGCTATGGTATCTTTACCAATTTTAGCATTCCCAAATTTTTTTATACCTTTTATTTTGGAAACAAATGCTTAGAATCAATAGGAGGTATTAATTTAAAAGCAGTCACCCTCTTATTTGCTTACAAGAAATTATCTCACATTCTACGAAAATATTAACTTATGCAAGAGAACTTTATGCTATAATAGAAGCATAGGAGATGGAGGCGTGATTTGTTAGCAACAAGTTCACTATAAGAACAGATCAAAAGAGCATTAGAGAACTTATACAACAATTCAGACTCACGACAGATTTTAATCAAACTCCTGGGATTTGACTATACTATTGAATATAAACTGTAGGTTTATTGCAGTTTATATGCTTATACTCAACAATTCTCTTCTGTAATACAACAGTTTAAAGAGGAAACACAATCTAGTCCTGAACTACAACAAATGTATAAGTAAATATCAGAAAACCCAAGTTTGTTTCCAAAGCATAAACTTGTTAATAGATTGATATACTATAAAGATAGGATTATCATATCTAAAGACTCAAAAATCAGAAATATTCTTATAAAAGAAATACATTCAACCCCAATAGGAGGCCATTGTGAAATTAAGAGGACATTGGCCAGAATTACTCAACAGTTCTACTAGAAACAGATGAAATAAGATATAAACACTTTATAACCACTTGTCATATATGTCAACAAGTTAAATATGATACTCAGAAGCCTGCAAGTTTATTGCAACCTCTACCTATACCAGCAGCCATTTGGGAGAAAGTATCAATGTATTTTATCATAGGTCTCATAATAAAAGCTATATCTAGTAGTGTTGACTATCAAAGTATGCACATTTCTTAGCCCTTCCAGTTTTATTTACCTATAGCTCATTTTTACTTCAAACATAGCCAAATTACATGGAATACCATAGGGCATAGTTTCATATAGGAACTATTCAAATTAAGTGGGACAACACTAAGCCACAATAGTGCGTACCATCCTCAAACAGATGGCCAAACAGAGGTCACAAATAGAATACTAGAATAATATCTAAAGAGTTTTGTATTAGAGACACCAAAGAATTGGTTATAATTTCTTCCATGGGAATTATCCTATAATACATCCATCAATACTTTCACAAAAATGTCTCACAAATAGTGTATTACATATTACTTTTATATATAATGGTAACACTACCAACACGAGGTAGAAATAGTATTACAACGAGGGATAAGATCTACATCAACTTAAAACAAATTTAGAAGCTCAAAATAGAATGAAGCAAATGGCTAATAAACACATAAGGGAGCTTCAATTCAAGGTAAATGATTTAGTATTAGTAAAACTATACATAGGCAGTCTTAGTCTCGGGAATCATTATACAAAACTACGAGGAAGTATTATGGTCCTTTTAAAATTTTACGAAAATAGGGACGGTAGCATATGAGTAGAACTTCGAAGCAAGCATCCACAATGTGTTTCATGTCAGGACTTAAACAATACAGATAGATTCTACATTACACCAAGCAATATTACCAACTCAATTCATAGAAGGGCAGCCATTAGTAAAACCTATCAAAGTCTTAGACCACAGAACCATACTACAAGCAGATAAACTAATTAAAGAAGTATTAGTACAATGGGATGGACTACTATCAACATATGCTTCTTGGGTATCAATTGAAGAAATCCAGAAGATATTTCCTGAGTTTGACCTTGAGGACAAGGTCAATGTTGGGGGGGGGAGTAATGATATGAACCCAAATACAGAAACACATCTCAGAAGTACAAGAAAGAAAAACCCCACAATGGCTCAAGGATTTTATACACTATTAAGCATTCTTGAATAAGAGAAGAAGACTTTATGAAATATGAAGTCTTATTACAATAAAATCGAAAAGAACCTTATACATCCAGATTGACCAAACAATTTACAATAGAGAAAATACTCAATATTGCCAGATCAGACCTTTTACAACAACAATATAAGCGAAAATAAGAAAGTATTGGAATCTTGCCGGATCGAGAATTTAGACATATAAAGCGAAAAATAAAAAAAAATCTGACATCTTGCGGATCAGGATTATAACAACATAGTGAGATATCAAAAAAAAGAACCCAGAATATAGGAAAAATAACTACTTGTAAAAAAAACAAACCAATCGGATCTTAAGAAAAGATCTTTAAAATATGAAGAGAGAAGAGTTCAGAGAGAGAAATGTATAAATAGAAAGAGAACACAAAAGAAAGGAACGTAACCAAATTTTTGAAAAGAAAATACTTCCCTCTTCCGGTTCTCCTTCTTCTCCTTCTTCTTGCTTTTCTTACGGATTTCTCATGAAAACTCATTTTTTCCTAGCAACCCTAGGTTTCTACTCCGGCTCTCCCCTGTCTCCCTCGCTTCTCAGATGCGTTCAAGAGAACAAACTTATCATTTCCATTCAAAATCGACGCGTTTCTTCCCCCGGAAGCTTCATCCGATGCTTGAGAGATGGCCATTTGGATCCCACTCTCAATCATCTGGCAATCAAGATCCAGAGTTCGAGGTTAAGATCGGCCAAGGTTATTCTCGTGGCTCCGGCTTAAGTGTGAACCCGGTTCATATCATTTGTACCTTAATGCCTTTGCCTTAGTTCTTCTAAGAATGGCTAGAATGATGCTTATAACGTGAATTACATGTAAAGGGACAAGCTCGTTCTTTTTATCATCTATTAAAACCTTACTACCTTAGTATCTTGTTATTCTAAGTCAATTGTTTACCTTTTTTGTAGCAATCAATTCTTTGATCAAAACTCAAAAGTAGCAATAATACTTCATGCCATGTTTGTAGTCTTTATTAAAGGCATAATACTTTGATGGGTCTTAAGAATTAAGTAGCACATGCATTAAAATTGATCATATATTATCCACTTGGTTGGAACTTTATACAAACTTCAAATCAAAGCAAATATTGTTGACAAATTCTTCCAACACTTAGGGGCTGTTTGGTTGCCTGAATTTTGGGTGTAAAATAAAGTAAATACACGGGTTTTAATTTTTTGGTGTTTGGCATAGTGTAAAGTAAAATTTCCAAGATAATATAATGTATTTAGAATACATTACAAAGATCATTTTTGGTGTATTTAGAATTCTGATTTGAGCAAATTTTAAATACAGTGGAATAAAGTGTTATGGTATGCCATCATAGCCGCTTACCACTGGCCGTTTTTTTCTCATCACCACGCCGCTCATAACCTCAAGAATACTTTACATTACATTTGTTTTACCAAAATAAATAAATAAACTCATGTATTTATAGAGTTTTCAACCAAAAAACCCTAAAATACTCTGAATACAATGCATTCCTTTTGAACCAAAGTACCTAAGTCAAATAAGCTATCAGTATTTTGTATAAAGCATATTCTTCAATCAAATTACATTTTAAGCAAGCAACTTCATGAGTCCTCAATCGAGCTTGATAGCTTATTCAAGCATACTAATGAAGGTTTCATTGTCTAATTATCAAAATCCAATCTTCATTATCTCAAAGCTTCAAACGACTTCCAACTTAGTAAGTTCTAAGTTGATTTCTTAGAATTTATCAAACATAATTCATGCTCTCACATGATAACTTGATCATACATGACATGTTAATATATATATATATATATATATATATATATATATATATATATATATATATATATATATATATATTTATTTATTTATTTATTTATTTATTTATTTATTTATTTATTTATTTCAAATCTTCAAGCACCTAAACAAGCTCCTAAGCCAAATTCTAGTTAAATAAAAAAATAATCAAGATAGAGCTTATCATCAAGCCAATTCAACCCAAATAAATCAACTTCCTATAATCTAAAACATTTACTTATTTATCTATGTATTGAGCTACTTCAAAATTTCAAACAAAATTATGAGCCCTACCTAAAACCTTAAAGCCTCAACACAAGCAGTGCAAGGCTTGAATAAAGATATATAGCTTATGGTTATAATGGAATTTGCGTGAGAAGAATTCATTCAATTTCATATCAGACCAGCTTGAAATAAAATAATTATACTAGGTCCAGCAATAATTTTAGGGAACGGGTGGAGCTGTGAGATGGAAAAGGAGATGGGGGGAGTTTTGAGAGTGCTGAAAGCCAAAGATGAGGAGCAGTACGTCAGGCTTGGACAATTGGTTCTTAAAATCAACAAGTTCTTATCTTTCGCTGGCCCTCTGCTCGCCGGAGTTGCTGCGGCCGGAGCTGCTTCCATTGGCGGCTATGACCATGGCTCTTGGCCGGCGGTTGTTGTGGTGGACCGCTTGCGGCTGTGGTGAACATACTGGAGCACGGGGGGCAGGTGGGGATGGTGTTCGAGCTGTTTAGGAACTGTGCGGGTTTCTATCCGAAGTTGGAGGAGCAGATTGAGTTCAATTTGGGGGAGGAGGAAGAGTTGAGGGAACAAGGAGAGATCTTTGAGGTGAAGATGGCCTTGCAGCTTGGAAGGAGTCTATCTGAGCTCAGACGACTGGCTTCCTATTCAGCTCCTACGTCTGAAGACGAGGAGATTCAAGAGTTTGCTGGAAAGTTGTTCTGATGAAATTATACGATAAAACGTCTCATGGAGATAAGCCATGACTTGTAGATACCAATGACCTTCCGGTCACTGATTGATTTATTTGAATATTCTTTTATTCTTCACATTTTCAAGAAACATAACAATGATTTGATTTCAAATTTGATGTTTTTGGCTTCCAGATCGTAAGGGATTTCTGTCTTCCGCTTATATATATTATTTGAATGATTGAGTCATATATCTACACACACAATCATGATTGTTTTAAAGGAACCAAATCTGAGTTGTTGTTTCTAAATGTCGAAGATAAGCTAATGTGTTGACCTTCCTATATGTAACATGAGTCGAATCGAACTTACAAGATGAATTCGATCGACTTTGGATGATTAACACAAATCGAGTTGAAATCATCTAAATCACAAATGATCTTCAATCAACAAACGGATTTCACCATTTGTGTTGAGAATGAATGATCAGAATATAAATATTGCAAAATATAACGTCAATCAACAGATCAATCGGCATTATATGTCGAGATCGGCGTCAAACTAAACTCGCTCACTAAATTAATTACGTCGTTAAACAAACATCAATCTATCAAATGAAGTCTTTTGCGATTGAACGTCTATCTGAATGTTGAGTTGGCGATAATCACATTTTAAGCAGATTGATCTAATTTGTGCCGATTTAAACAAACAATCCGATGTGAAAGCGGGATTATGTTGTTTGAAATATTAGAATAACTCAATCTATATATATCTTTGTGAGATCAGCGTAAAGTTCACATTAAAATTGATTAAACAATAAAAATATTATTAAAAGGCCTAATATCCTAAATCCCTCAAACCGACCCATAATTTCTCTCTTCGCGGCTGAAGGAGCACGCAAGACCCGAGCGCCTCGTTCGTTCAACCTCATCTCATTCGATCCTACTTCCTCCTCCCGTTCTTCCGTTCGAATGGCTCAACGGCACGCACATTCTTGGAAACCACAAGGAACGACAAAACCACTCCCGCGTCCTACTTCCCCTTTCGTTCAAAAGCCCTTCTTCCTCAAGGCTCCCTCAATTTTCTCTTCCATTTCTCTCGTCCAAGCCCCACGCAAGCAAACCGTAAGGTTCCTCTTCCACTCTTCCCTCTTCTTCCACTCTTCCCTCCTCCTCCATCCTATCGAACTGGCGTCTTCTTCCCTCCCTCTCTTTCCCTTTTTCTTTTCATCCACTTGGGAGCCAGATTCTGAAACCCACCCAAGCCAAAACACTCCTTAGCTGAAATCTGAAATTCTCCCTAGCCAAATCTGCAATACTCCCTAGCCGAAATCTACAATCCTCCCTAGCCGAAATCTGCAATCCTCCCTAGCTGAAATCTACAATCCTCCCTAACTGAAATCTACAATACTCCCTAGCCAAAATCTGCACTCTTCCCTAGCCGAAATCTGCAATCCTCCCTACCCGAAATCTGAAAGCCCCCAAGCCGGAATCTTCCCTAGCCGAAATGATCCCCAAGCCGAGCCCTCCTTGCCCATCATTACAAGTGCGCAGGAAAATAAATTTGAAATGAGTTAATGTAGAGATATATATATATGTACTTGTGTCTTTCTTTCAGTCTGAGGCTAATGCCGATAAATGGCGGGTGTGAAAGAAGGTTGTGGTATCATGAGCACGTTGTCTTCAATAAAATGCAAGTAAGTTAAACAATTGTTAGATGTTATTTTATCTTAGAAATTTAGGAAATTTGGAATGTTGATAGATTTAAATATAAATCTTTTAAATTGGAATTAAATTAAAAAAGAGAGAAAGGAATATATAATGAATACAAAGGCAAAACATCAAATCAAATAGAAAAAGAAGTAAAAAGCACTTACAAGATTTATTTAATTAAAGTTGAAAGCTCACCCAAAATCTGAACTAAAAAATTATCCCCTCTATTTCAAGCACTCCAACTCTCAAACAGTAGAATGAATTTTCTTAGCCTTATTTATAGAGGTGAGAATAATTAATATGGGACCCCACCTATTTAAAACTAAATACAAGAGCATTTGTTGGCTAACATGAATCAATTGAACTTTTTGACTTATACTCTACAACGCATTAAAAATAGTGGAAAGATGATAGGTCACGTATAAACATGGCTTTGAACTCATGTCATAGGAGATTGTGTGAATCTCGAAGAGTGATTTCAAATTAGATAGAGTTCAAATCAAGCTTTAAAGTGGGATTCATAAAGAACATGCCTTCTTACATTGTAATGTCTATTTTAAATTGAATTGAAGAAGGCTCTAATTGAAAACTTGAAGAATCATATCTGATGTCAAATGAAGTAGAAATCTTGATTGAACATCAAATCAAAGCACAAAAGATCCCCTTTGAATTAATATATATTCTTCAAATATATCCAAGTAAATTAAAGAAAATCAAAGAATTCATAAGGGATTCCTAATGAAATTGAAAAATTGCAAATAGGTCATGATCAAGGAATTCTTGGAAAATATCTGAAGCATGTTATTTATCTTATTAAATACTTAAATTGAATCAAAAAGAAATTGAATACAGTTCTTAATAAGTTCGAGGATTGCTAATATAAATAAGAGTCTATTGAAGGTTCAAAAATTAGGCAACTTTGAATAAAAAAAAAGAGGAGAGGCGATCAAATATCATTTCCAATGGATCTAGTAAACTACTAGAATAATTTAAAATGCATTCACCACCGATCTGTAACTCTTTGTACAAGCAAACAAAATGTGATACTAAATCAAATCATATAAAAATCACAGGGTTTCCTTCAATCAAAAATTAAGAAATTTCATTTTAGTCATGATTTTCAAAATCAATGATTCAATTAATTAGATTAAATTATCTAAGTTACAAATACTTGTATGTGCTCGGATATAGAGAGTTGAAGTGTAAATTTTAATGTCTAAAAGGTGAAGGTTAAGTTAGAATTAAATGAAAATTTGATATTTATCTCATGATTGAAATAAAAATATCTAAATTACTATACACCAGAGGACACTTCTCTGAATGCTTAAATCTAGTTATGAGAATCTTTGCGCGGTTGCTTTCCGGTTTGGTCTTAGGATCAGGTCCGGGTTAACAAAACCTAAAAATTCAATTATTATAAGAATTTCAACTTATTAAAATATTTGAGAAGTTAATTATGTCATGTGATAGTAGATCTGATCCTCTATTAGGAGCTAAACAGAGTTAATAAGATCTAAAGTTCTTAAATATATTTGATTCAATCAATTAATTACCCGATGATGGCTGTGTTGAATGATGATTTCAACTAGAGGGATACTTCCATCAAAATGTGATTCTAATTTCAAATCAAATTAACTTAAATCAAGAATTAATCTAAAAGCTGCTTAAATGAAATTTAATCATTAAAAGTTTAAAGCAAAACTCAATCTATCCACCTTCTGCAACTATTTGTTTAAACTGATAAATTAAAAAAACTCTAGCTCATAGAAGAGCCAATGTCAAATCAAGTATTCTATTATGTTCACTCTCAATCAATATCGTCATGTCAAGGACGTGACGTATTCTCACTATGGCTTGGCCGGTAGGCTCCACATATGATGCAGTTACGACCATAGTCTTCTGATCGAGTGGTTTGGCTAGTAAGGCTCCATTATATTACGATCACAACCGCAGCCCGTATACTCTCAATAGCTGTGTCCTTTCAGTTATGAATCATAGGATACACCTGATAGGACAAAAAGCCCTTTGTCAGCTAAGGTAAACTTAAGCTTATCTCCTTAAACAAACACTATCGTGGTCTGAGGATTTTTTGGAAGACTAGCATGTGTTGCTAAAAGGATCTTTGATTGATTGGGTCAAGCCTCCTCGACTAAGTAAACTAGGTATCACAACAACTCGGGATGTGAAACCATAGGATCTAAGCGACGCGTCATCATTCCCCCAACCATCTGCTTTAAGCTAAAATGGTGAATTTCATAAATTCTAACTTTTAAACTCCACAAGCTGCTAGTATATGCTACACATTAAGCGATCTAACGACTAGCCTTTATCGAAAGTTTTCTCTCAACATTAAGAGGGGTAATTAACTATAGAGGCTTGCGCCTATAGAAAATTTGGAACAATATCTAAAGTTCTCACAAAATTAGGGCAAAATCTCTAGGTAGTGTCTTATCTACTATCATCTCCACCAAAAATTACACCAATATTTTAAACCATCTCTTCATGTCAGATCTTGGGCATTTTGAACCCACATGTTGCTTGTGCTTTTTTTTGCCTCTAGTGCTTAAAGTTTTCTCCTCTTTTCGTTATTTCTCCATTATTCTACACCGGTGAAAAGATTTTTTTTTATTCAACATTCTAAATTGCCTTTGCATAGTTGAATCTCAGGAACTCTTCATTTTTAGAGCTCTAAAAAATTTTGAGTTCCCTAATAAGCTTCCAAATACTAAGTTGTGAGTTTCAACTTTGCTTGTTAATTTCACTCTGCTCATGATAGGTGGATTTACATAAATCTTACATAATTCTTATGTATTTATATATCTAATACTTAAACTTTAATTTTTACATATCTAACACTCAATCACATCAAAATATCATTATCACTCACTTTTTTAAAAGTGAAATATATGTTTTAAGCATAGAAAAAATTAGATAAATAAATATTAATTTAAAATGTTAGATATGTAAATGCATAAAAAATATATAGCATGTATGTAAATCTTCTTTATTGATATTATGAATTATTATTATCTAATATATAAATACTGTTAAATTTATTTGTTAGCATCATGTCCTTCATTTTCCTCCGCAAGCAGTGAGTGGTATGGCCTTTGAATCTCTTCAAGTGCATATTCACTCCAAAATTTTTCAAAAAATGGTAAATTCTTTTATATATATATATATATATATATATATATAGATATATATATAGATATTTGGCCACCGAATGGCTAGAATGATGCTTATAACGTGAATTACATGTAAAGGGACAAGCTCGTTCTTTTTATCATCTATTAAAACCTTACTACCTTAGTATCTTGTTATTCTAAGTCAATTTTGTTTAACTTTTTGTAGCAATCAATTCTTTGATCAAAACTCAAAAGTAGCAATAATACTTCATGCCATGTTTGTAGTCTTTATTAAAGGCATAATACTTTGATGGGTCTTAAGAATTAAGTAGCACATGCATTAAAATTGATCATATATTATCCACTTGGTTGGAACTTTATACAAATTTCAAATCAAAGCAAATACTGTTGACAAATTCTTCCAACACTAAGGGGCTATTTGGTTGCCTAAATTTTGAGTGTAAAATAAAATAAATACAGGAGTTTTAATTTTTTAGTATTTAGCATAGTATAAAGTAAAATTTCTAAGATAATATAATATATTTAGAATACATTACAAAGATCGTTTTGGTGTATTTAAAATTCAGATTTGAGAATTTCAAAATCTGTGCAATATAAACTGTTATGAATATTTTACATTATATTTATTTTACCAAAATAAATAAATAAACTCATGTATTTATAAAATTTTCATCCAAACCTAAAATACTGAATCTGCATTCCTTTTCACTAAAAAACTAAGTCAAAGCTATCAGTATTCTGTATAAAGCATATTCTTCAATCAAATTACTTTTAAACAAGCAACTTCATGAGTCCTCAATCGAGCTTGATAGCTTATTCAAGCATACTAATGAAGGTTTCATTGTCTACTTATCAAAATCCAATCTTCATTATCTTAAAGCTTCAGACGACTTCCAACTTAGTAAGTTTAGGGAACGAGTCCTTGACTGACGCCGCTGACCGTAGCTCGATTTTTACTGGTCAAAGGTTGAGAAAAATATTCAACCAAATAATATATCTTTTAAAATAATTACAATAATATCCCTGAAAATACTTTCTATTTGACCGCTAACAGCTACTATTTCTTTGCTAAATTTATAGCACTAGCCACTAACAATGACCAGACATTTTTCAATTCAGGATAACAAGCTTCCTCCTGAGCTGCTCAATATTTAATTTTAAAAAAAAACTGCAAAAAAAATATCACAACTATTATTTTGAAAACAAAAGAAAATTCTTATTTACAGCATGCTGAAATAATTAACATTTTACCTTCAAAAAATTATATATTCCTACAAAATTTAATTAGAATATTCTCATAAATCATGGGAGAAAAATATTCACACACCAAAACGTATTACATGAAGTATTAAAGCACTCGAAATAATAAAAAAACACACATCTTGCATAAAAAAATATCTTAAAATATATAAGATTAGTGAGAACAACAAAATAGACATCACTCACCAGCTTTAGAGAAATTATTACATGTGGAGATCAAACGGTCCAAATTATTTGTATAGGAGTGAGTACATAACAAATCTCTCTCTCTCTCTCTCTCTCTCTCTCTCTCTCTCTCTCTCTCTCTCATGTTTCCAAGTAAATTAAATGGAACGCTGCATTCACTTGCTCAAGACCATAGTCCTGGCTCTGAGATTCAGAAAAATTGCCCTGAAACAAGCCACATTTAAGATCTAGGTTAACTGATTCTCAAAGAAACATCAAGAGGTATTTGGGATCAATTTTATTTTATAGTTTATATTTTTTTTTTATCTGTATGTTATTTTTAATAATATATAAAACAGAAAATAAAATATATGTGATCCCAAATGGCCACCAAGTAAATTAAAACATAAATAAAATAAAATAAATAAAATAAAATAAAATAAAATAAAAAATAAAAAATAAAAGTGATCCCAAATGGCCACCAAGTAAACGATTCATCTCGTTAAAAAAAAATTATAAAAAAAAAAGATACGAGCAGCAAGCAACTAAGCTGTGGAATATAACACGGAACTGAAGCGGCATATACTGGTGATTTATCCACCCTACTGTAGGCCAAAACTGAACACAGTATTACCAAGTTCTCAGTGTTAAAATGACTGGCAGAAAATCATAACTGGGTTGATAGAGAAGCAACATACCATCCATGATGTCAGCTGCACTGAGGGATAATCTTTCTTAATTTTGTTCTTAACTTGTGGCCAGGGTCTTCCTGCAGTGCATGAGATATATGTTAGCAATTATAATTTGGTTTCTTTAAAGCAAGAAAAATGCAATTAAAAATAGTTAATTTACTAAATTTCATCATTTACTCGGTTGTAGACACGGGCCGAATTTCTTAAATTAAAATAAGGCAGAGGATTGTGTAAAACAAAAAGGTTTCCTTCTCATTTTCTATCAGAAGCAAAATGTATGATCTAAGTTGTAAGAAGTCGAGAAAAATATGAGGGTGCTAAGCTAATAGTGATTAGCAAAATGTAGAAAGACAACAAAATTATATTATCCAGACAAAATGATAAAATAAAAAGAGTATATAATATTCAAATTGTCAAAAAAATATAATCATATCAATGTACCGCTAATTAACTCAAAATATCTGGCATTGTGATTATCACCACCACTAAAACGATTCTCTACCTCAATGCAACCTTCATCGTCATCAATAAAAATAGCCTTACTGAGCTAGCACTTTAAAAAATACACTTCATTATCATTGTTTGTCTCAACAACATAAGGGCGCACTCGACAATATTAGGGTATTTGGGCATGCCAAAGGAATGTTATGTCATTACATTTGTCCAGAATGAACATGAAAGGCTTTTCGATGTGTCCATGATTCTTAAGAATATTATGAAAAAAGTTAAGTTGCAATACAATTATTTGAAAATCATTAACAAAACCATAAATTTAAGAATTGTATCTATGTAAACAATTCAAAATTAAGTTTCATAGAGATAAGGATGCTAGGATGGATGAGTGGCTTTACACTTAGAGACAAATCAAAAACGAATAAATACATGATAAAGTTGGAGCAGCTCTAATGGTAGATAAGATTATTAGAGAGAGCCACCTTAGATCCTTTGGTCACATAAAATATCGTCCAATGACCCAATTAAAGAGTAGATGTATTTGATTCAGTCTATATTAAGAAAGGTAGAGGTGGACCTAAAGAAACTTGGTTTGAAAATATAAAAAAAATTAATTTATTAGGATTAAATGAGAATGTGACACTTAATGACACATAGAGAAAAATGATTCATGTAGCCAACCCCACGTAGTAGGAAGGCTTGTTGTTGTTGCAAACAATTCAAAATTCCATTAAAAGTTATTTTTAAATAATTTATGTTACTTTTCTTTAAATAGATTGCTTGACCATATCTGCATATCATAATTCTATGTTTATTTACTTGTAATTTCATTAGCATTTCAATATTTTAAATTAATTGGTCTTTATTAGAAGTCCTAAAAATGCATATAAGCCTTTTAGCACTTCCGTCGAATCATTTGCATAATCATCTGCATAATATATGCTTTGCATGAGAATATTCATAGAAACTAGCTACTAATAATGATAATTATAAGTTTAGACTAATGTAATAGAAGGTATATAATTTAAGCCCGATGATAAAGTTTGGTGTGTTTAAATCCAAAAAGGCTTATATTATTAGCCTTCAAGAAATTGAAAGTAAGGCATGACCATTTAAAATTTTGCAAGGCATTAGACTTAATGCTTAAAACTTGATAATTCCTAAAAATTATTTCAATTTTTGCTTTAACCTTATTTCACGATCATATTGTCAACTCTTTAGATTCTTCTCTTTATCGGCTTTGTTTTATGAGTTTGCATCTAATGATCTCCATATAGTTATATATAATTTATTTCTTGAGTTATTTTGAATGATGAAATAATGATCACTATCGATATTGGATTTCTAAAATATCTTGCAAAAGAGAAACTAATTATGATGATTCACAATTACTTTGCAATAATAATATAATCTATGTCATGATTAGCTTAATGAATATCAACAACTAAATCCATAAAAGTCAAGTTTATCAAACCAAGGAGGATCGGATGACAATCTTCATTTTATTCTTGTCAAAGCCATCACATCTAAGTATTGATTGGAGCAAACTTTACTTCTTCTCAAAAGTAGGTCTATTTTTATTCTAATAATTATTATTCATGAAATTTGAACATCCATGTGATAATGGCTTGTGAGATTGGTACATATCCAATGTGGATCTAATGGTTCAAGTGAAGTATTATTAATTTGGTAGTGATTTAGCATTTTTTTTAATTCAAATAATAATTGTTATCTAGTGTAAATGGTCAATGCTATTATCCCTTGAATGGTGGCTGATAATAATTCTTCTATTTATTATGCATCGTATCCTCATCAATTACCATCATCAAGCTTACTTTGTTGATATTGTTGATAAAGATATCAATTTGGGTTGGCGGATTAGGTTCAAGTCTGATTTGAAGATGATTCACTTCGATTATGCTTGATCCGAAGCCAACCCAATTATTATACATGTCAATAATTTTGACCTAAACACGACCTAACCAAACCCTGCCTAGCTTTAACCCAATCTTTTAAATTAGTATGACCAAATAAACATAAATATGACCTATTAAACCCAAATAATCTATCTCAAAATAGCCTAACCTAAGTCTAAATAGTAATCGAATCATATTCAAGTTATTTTTAGATTACTTGGGTCAATCCATACCCAACTCAAATAACAATCAAGTCAATCAATCCATCAACCCAAACTCGATCCTAAATAAACTATTTGGCTCAAACCTAGAATTTTTCAAGTCAGGTTGTCGAGTTGGATCATTTTTTTGACACTTTTAGTTATTGAATGTCTGCTCATCTAATTACTCTTACATGTGTCGATACTCTTGTTGTGGCTTCCAACATCATTATTATAGTTATATGTGTGCATTATTATTCTCATTTTTCTTTAGTATATTTTATTGAAATAAAGCAAAGTCAACATTTCAAAAAAATTAAAAGTAAATAAGAATACAACACATCCTTTTTGGAAATCCTAAATACTATCAACTTAGAAATCTTAATCTTCATAAATAAAAAAACTTTGAGGCATATAAAAAAACTATCACAAATACAATTTTTATTTAGTTTTCTTTTAAGTGCAAGTTAAATGCGTGATTCCTTTAAGTGCTAATAGAAGGCAACAACTCAATTATAGAGGAAGTCATTTTCTTGTATAGATACTAAAGTAATGTCATTTCTCGTTTATTTCTTAACACTGGTTACTGTTTGTTGGTTTAGTACTATATTTTGGCCTAAAAAATATTTTAGTCAAAAAGTGATATGTAAAAAATCTAATTTAAGAAACTTCATTTTTTCTTAGTAATTTTATTTATTTCTGAATTGGATATTTGCAATCGTCAAAATGGAGTTAAACTTTGCTATTGTTTTTTTTTTTTTTTTTTTCATTTTAGGAGAATTATTACATGGCTGGTAACTGGTAATCTGTGAATCCTAAAATTTCATTTGCATGAAAGCATACTATGCATCATAGTAGTTTTATTATGAAACTCTAAACCTGAGTTATTCTATACTAAGTGCCCATGTTCTAAACACAAGAAGAGATGAAGTGAGGGTTTGTTTATTTAGAAAAGCTTTCATTATGACCATAACTTAGAATATCACACAAGTATGATATATTATAATTTAGTGTTGGCATACGTGTGGTGACTCATACTGTTAAATGAACAAATATAATGATACCAAAATAATATTTGAAATCACTAGCCCACAAATTGAGGTAACCTTTAACAAATAAAATGTTGAAGCACCTTAATAATGATGCTCAATAGTTTTATAGCATGTTGCATGCAATTCAACAACCTTTATGGTGCTCGAATGCACCAATCACTCTTAAGTTATTTATTGTAATTAGAATGTTACGTATTATATTGTTTTAAGATGCTTCAATCAGTTCATAGGGATACTAAAGGAGAACAATCCAAGTGATTCACCTGCATCCACTAACTTATATAAAACTAAAACGTTGATGTCCATATTGCACAAAAGATATATTATCTTCATAACGGATGCATGCTACAGTATAAAGATGATACAAATAAGACAAAATGTAGATAATGTCTGAGTGATTATGTATAAACCATATGCAATACATTGAAGTTCAGAGGTTCTATTTAAAGTTATATTATGTCATTTATCCTAAGGTTGCATACACGTAATATGTCTCTGTATGCTCTATTGAGTAGATAAGATGGCATCATAAAAGAAGGAAAGAATCATGATGATGATGACTAATACTACTATTTATATTATTGTTATTACTACTACTATTTATATTACTGTTATTACTATTACTATTACTACTTCCACTTATAGGCAGAGTTAACATGTTATAGTACTGATATATCATTAAAAAATCTACTAGTTGAAGCATGAATCTTGATGTATGTGTACATCACTTTAAATCAAAATCTTAATCTTTCAAACTCTTTCATCATTATTAAAGCTGATATCAAACACCTTGATTAGATCGAAAGCAATCCGACTCAGTCGAAACTAACAGATCAAGCACTTAAAATATAATGAAAAACTTTGGGATATCAGTCGGATCCTTAAATAGCTTCTAAATATAGAATGCTTATAGTCAAATCGAGCATCTTGAGAATCTAACAAGTCTAAGATCTCTTAATTCTAACTTTATTTGAGCATTCAAATACTTAAAATACATTAGATGATCAAATGGATCATTTTGAGCCGTCCAATGGAGTGGTTTGAATTTTACATGTACATGTAAATCCTCATAATCCCATTCTCTTCTAATGGGAGATCAAGAAAGAGGAGAGAGCTCGATCTTGAAAAATCTCAAACCATCGTCAATTCGTCAGCCACCACCACCGCCCGGCCCACCACCGCCGTCGCCGTCACCATCTCGCCACCATCACCGCCCTCCTACCGGTCACCACCGCTTATTCACCATTCCACTGATCGCCCCGCGCCGGTCACCAGCTATCCGCTATCCAACTATCGCTCAATCATTGTCGTGGGGATCAAAACTACCACCTCGGCCTTCTTCGTTGATCTAGAAGCTTCTAATAAAACCTACTTTGTAATGACCGATATAGTGAAATTATTTCTAAGTAGGCAGATTTTTCTTTTTGGGTTTTTCACGTAAAAATTTTGATGTCTCTCAAACTCTTCTACTGTGTGTGCGGAACTTTTGTGCAACGCTAAGACATCGAATTCTCATACTCTACAAACCTGAATCTTCCAACACGCAACAAGTATTTTTTTTTAAATTTTAGTTTCATTCACAAAGAATTTCATATTGTGCCCCCTCCAAAATAATTTATTTGTTATTTTTATTTATAATTTATATTTTTACATTCATAATTAAAAGTATTTTATTTTTTCAAAATTTAAAGTTAAATTTATTTATATAATAAATAAGATATTATATATATATTATTATTGAAATGAAGATGATATAAACCTAATTTTCTACTTATATTATAAACCTAATATTTTTATATTAGTAGATTTAATTATTATGAATAATTAATTGAAAACTTATATTTTGGATATTCAACTTAATGAATAATTTTCATTCTTAGAATATATTGAAATACTTGCTGGAAAAATGATCTAAAGAAAAAAAATATAATATATATTTTCTTATTTTTCAAATTCTTAAAATTAGCATTGGCTCTACAGTTGCTATAACAAGTAATGAAATAAATTTTTTTCTATGAATATTATGAAAATCGACACATAATAGAAGTGCACATCAGTAGATGAATGATCTTAAGATTGCTTATATTGAGAAAGATAAACCAGATGATATTGATAATGATGTAATTATTCAACATTCTGAAAATATGAAGAGTTGACGTTATCAATTATGAGTTTTTTTTATGTATATATATTTTATATTTTTCTTATAAACATATTATAATTTTAAAAAATTTAAAACCACTAATATTGGCCTTATTATTATTATTATTATTATTATTATTATTATTATTATTGTTATTATTATTATTATTATTATTATTATTATTACTATTATTATTATCACTACTACTATTACTAATATTACTATTACTATCACTACTGCTACTACTAATATTACTATTACTATCACTACTACTACTAATATTACTATTACTATCACTACTATTACTATTACTATTATTATTACTATCACTACTTATTATTACTATTACTACTATTATTATTATTATTATTATTATTATTATTACTATCAATTATTATTATTATTATTATTATTATTATTATTATTATTATTATTATTACTATATTACTATTTACTATTATTATTATTACTATTTCTTTACTTTTTTATTATTATTATTATTTTATTTTATTTTTATTACAACTAAGCAAACTTGTCTTACATCAAGTTTTAATTTGATATATTTATCAATTATGTTGATACATTATTATCCATATAGACAAACAAAACTGATATTGGAATAGAAGCATATGGGTTATGTTCTTCCACTTGTCATGTTTCTTCCTAAATTCTCTTATTTAATCATGCATGTGATAAATCCAAAATGTTCAATATTATACATCATTGAGGATTAGTGATTATTGACCCCTATGATAGAATGTCATCCAATTGCATGGGCGATATCAACCTCTTCTGAGTGTGGACAAACTTATTCTAAATAAAATAGTATTAAAAAATAAAATAAATAAATAACAATTAAAATGAAGTCTTGTATTTATTATAATCAATAAGTTGAACATTGATCATAAGCTTCAGATTTATTCATATAAAATTTATATATTTAGATAACTAAAAATATTAAAACTCAAACATATAATTAATTAAATTTGACCACATTATAATCCAAGTAAACCAAAACATGCTATGCTTTTCACAGACATTATTTTTTATGATTTGTCATGATTTAGATTAAAACATGCTTAAGATTCGCTAAGATTCAAAGAAGTCATTTATGTTATTTGGAAAACTTTAGGTTAAATGCGTCAAAATCTGCTCAAAAACTGCTACAAGAAAGCCCCTAAATTAATAATTTGTGTAATACATTCTCAAACTCGAATAAGATTGAGAAAGAATTAGTGGTTACCTTCAGAGAAGGGTTGCTTCTTTGTCTCCTTTAACCACTTCTCTGAAAAAGGGGCAGTGGCCAACCTACTAGTTAGTAGGGAATGTGGGCAGTGTGAGAATAGAACAGGAGAGAGGAAGATAAGGTTGTGAGATCAACATACAATCATATAGGTTGTGTGAGAAGAGTCATACGAGAATGAAAAGAAAATTAGAGAGAGGAAGACATGTTGCAAACCCTAGTGGGATGGAGTTTCTTTTTTAATAATGGGCAAAAAGTGTTATGGAGGGGGCAAATTTTCAAAATTGCCTAACTTATTAAAAGAATTATGTATTTACAAGGTGGCCTATTGGCAATATGTGAGTCCTCCTATGTTGTTTTCCTAATTGTTACAAATCTCCTCTTATTTTAGTTTAAACTCAATCCTGTCTATCCAATATTTCATATTATAACCAAGAAGCTTGTATGAACGACTCAAGATTGGTGCTCTAAATTGTTCTATTAATAGATATAGAGCTCTACATCTTCTATGGTGGATGCATGAATATAAAATATAATTCTATATGCTTTTCGGTTGTTGCTTTTAGTAGCGTCCCTAGGGTCTTCATTATGCTATTTTCTTGGCCATCTATGTGTGAACTTATAAATGTCAAAACATTTGAAATATAAGACTCTTTTCCTTCTAATTGTACAAGTTACAATTTTACTTGGAATTTGAAAATTAATAATTGTCCATCAACTTCATCTAATTTGGCCATAGTAATTTTCTAGCCCAAAGCTTTCCCAAGGAGATGCTAAACAAAGGCTATCAACACAAAACACTTGATATTCTACATTAATTGTTAAAGACTTACAAAGCAAAAAAAATTAGCAATAAAACAAATGGATTGACATAATAATGCCATTAGATTGAGAGTTGTTTGGGATCACTTATGTTTTTTATTATTTCTTCTATGTTTTATATTATTTTGTTTATTTTTAATTCAAAATAAAACATATCTGATGGTGAGAGTTATTTAAAAAAACACTCAAAATACTTAAAAGTTGTTTTAAGTATTTTTAAAAACAATGTCTTTTGTTTTAAAAATAAAAACACCTAAAACATACTAAACAAAATGTTTTAAAAAAAAAAAAAAACAAAATAAAATTGATCCCAGCAAGCCCTCAGATTCCTCTAGTCCAGCTTACACGTTTAAATAAGCAACAAATGAGTAAAAATGAATATTTGCAGAGAAAACAATGGAATTAGAAATAAAAATGAACAAGGTTTTCTACATGCTTAATAAGCAACAATGAGTTAAAATTAATATTTGCAGAGAAAACAATGGAATCAGAAATCAAAATGAACAAAGTTTTCCACAGAGAAAAATAAAAATTCATAGAAAAAAAATTAAAAGATAACACAACAACTGCATCTCACTCAAAAAAATAAATTCAGCCAATCAAGACAACTTTTCATACTGTCGCTGTTTCTCCAACAAATTTAGGAAGCTGGTGTTTTCAATCTTAATGGTGGTAGCTTAGCAACTAAAATTATTATTTAAGGTGCAAATGCATTGGTCCAAAAAACATACCCTCAACAATCAAACCATAGTACAGAAGAAGAGGAAATTGTTCCAAGGTGAGGATGTCACCTGTTCCAGCAACACCAAAAAAAACAGAACAACTTTATCCATTAGGTGAATATTTCGTTCTCAAACCAAGTTAGCCAGATTTTGCAACATCAACTCAACTTCAGCCTCATTCCAATTATTTGGATTCAGGATATAAATAGCTATAATCTAGTAAATCTTACTGAATGATGAAATTGGTGTAATCTATATACACAAATTGTTTTGCACAATTTTTGTTCAAGTTATATTTGGTATACCCTTCTTTTAACACTAATTTTATCTACTCATCTTATAGGTGTATTTTTCTACTTATTATTGTGCCTGTTCAAACTACCTAAAACTATTATGCACAATCACAACTTTAATTGATGTTATCCCACCATTCCTCTAATATTAGCATTCCTCAATCTAACATTCTTAGTTTTACCACACATCCATAAGAACATTCTCATTTTCATACGCCTATCAGAATATTCCCACGTCTCTCATGCTCAATTTGGCTTTTAATGACTTTTTCACTGCCCACTACTTGGATTCATACAACATTGCAGGCCTAAGTGCATGTTTATGAAATTTAATTCTTATGGCACAATACTCCAAAAGCACTTCTCTATATTTTAACCACCAAGTTAACTGTGGAGGTAACATCCTCATCAATATTAACACTTTTTGTATAATATATTTAAGATAATTAAATTATATACAACAACAACAACAACAACAAGCCTTAATCCCACTAGGTCAACATGAATCCTTCGCCTCCATTGTGTCCTATTATGTCCAATTCTCATTTAATTCAAGTATAAGATCATTTTATACATCTTAACCAAGTCTTTTAGGTCTACGCTTTTCTTAACATAAGGAAAATCTAATGCATCTACTCTCCTAATCGTCACGGACGACGCTTTATGTGGCTAAACCATGGACTCCCTAATCTTATCCACTTTAGCCAACTTTTTCCCAACATACTCATTTTGCATTCTACCTCTAAGAGTAAAGCCACTCATCCACTGAGCATCCTCATCTGTAACACTTAACTTAGTCTTATGCTTCTCTTTTATTGACCAACATTCTGCACCATAAGTTATTGCGGGTCTTACCAATCTTATAAAATTTTCCCTTAAGTTTAAGTGAAACTTTTCTATCACATAATAGGGATGCATTCGCACTCA
Source organism: Cymbidium sinense (assembly GCA_021442155.1). Lineage (NCBI taxonomy): Eukaryota > Viridiplantae > Streptophyta > Magnoliopsida > Asparagales > Orchidaceae > Cymbidium > Cymbidium sinense. Next base: position 134,241,413 of record CM038221.1, on the reverse strand, counting down.
ACCATCCAACTTGAATTCTACTAATAGCATCTCCATCTTTTCACCATCATTTTGAACAATAGAGCCTAAATATCAATCTCACTCTTATTAATGACTTGATCACCTAAAGTCACAACACTATCACTAAAACTTCTACAACTAAAATTACACTCCATATATTCAGTTTTAGATCTACTTAAACGAAAACCTTTAAACTCTAAAGTTGACCTCCATAATTCAAGTTTCTGTTGGACTCTCTCTAGTCTTATCAACAAGAAGAATGTCAAAGAAAAAGCATACACCAAGGTACATCTTCTTGTAAATGCCTCGTAAGAACATCCATAACTAAAGTAAAAGATAATGGCTTAATGTTGATCCTTGATGTAATCCAACAGAAATAGGAAAATATTTTGTCAATCCTCCTTGTGTTTGGACACAAGTAACAACTCTAGTATACATATCCTTAATGACTTGAATATAACCAATATTAACTCTTTTCTGTTCTAGAACTCTCCAAAGAACATCTCTTGAGACTTTATCATAAGCTTTCTAAATCAATAAATATCATATGTAGATCCTTCTTACTTTCTCTATACTTCTCCATCAAACCTCTTAACAAATGTATAGCATCCATAGTAGATCTACCGGCATGAAACCAAACTGATTGAGAAACTTCAGATCACATCGTAACCTATGCTCAATTACTCTCCCATAATTTTAATGTATGACACATTAACTTAATTCTCTATAATTTGCATTTGTGCATCACCTTTAGTCTTAAATATAGGAACCAACAAACTCTTTCTCCACTCATCGCATCTTTTAGTCTTTAAAATAACATTAAAAGATTTGTAAGCCAAGAAATTCCTTGATCTCCTAAACATTTCACACATCTATTGAATATTATCCGGTCCTCTCGCTTTTTTTTCATTTTCTTTAAACCTTCACTAACTTCATTTACTAATATGACAAAAAATGAAATTCTCTATTTTGTATAATATATTCAAGAAAATTAAATTATATAGAGCTTCTAATTTTAAAAAATAATATTATTAGTCATAAAATTCAATTAATGCTCTTCATGGCACCTAGTTTGTGTTTATCCAATTGCTTGGTATGGCTTCCATTAAGGGACTATCACTTCCAACACTCCTACACAAAGGATAAGCTAGCTTAACATTTTTTATCATACTGATTTCAGTAATTCTTGTCATTCCTAGGACCCTACAAAAACCATGCTTAAAAATAAAATTCAAAATTGTAACCTTACCTTCTTTGCAACCGTTTTGTTATCTTTCTTTCCCTTGAATAATTTATCCAAGAGCTTGTGCAGGAAATGCCCAAAAGGTCCACCATATGCAAATCCAAATATCTGGAGTTCTTAATGTTAGCAACATACAAGTTCATCTATCAAATAATCTCTAATAATCAGCAACTACTAATTCACAGTATTTTTATGAGCATTGAAAGACAGGCCAAAAGTTTGATGCAAATAATATTTTCATTTTATAAAGAAATACTTCTAAAAAGAAATGTATGGAAAACTGTAGCAGAACAAGCTTTTAAAATATGAGATTAATAACCCACAGACCCACGTCCCTCAAATGGTGAAATTAATGGTCAACCAAGATTCTAGTGCAATTTCCATTGGCCAGGGGTTTATGCCGGTTAAAATAGCAAGGGTGAGAAGAGCACAACTCAAAATATTATAAATATTATAACAGAAGTCCTGATAAGAAAGCAAAACAATTGGACAAGCTTCTGCTACCACATTTAAAATAGCATAAGAGAAATGATAGGGATAACAACTTCAGCAAGCCTAAATGGCCTGCCAAAAGACAGATATTTGGAAAAAAAATTTAGGGCATTTAGCCAAACAAAATTTTAAAGGACATTACATATATATATTGATAGAAAACCAATATCTCATTAATAAATTAAGAAAACTAATATTATTTCACCATGTCAACTGTCATCTACAACAAAAAATCACCTGTCAAAATGCAGGAGCTATTTTCTTTACCAACGATTTCTTCTCAAGAGCCAGCCCACCTCCCACATCAACACATTGGTGAGTCAGGGCTGATACAAATTGCAAGTTAACCAGACCAAGCATCTTAATCTAAGATTGATCTGATGTTGAATTTACAAAGATCGACACACAAGCCAACCATCAATTTGAAGGATGATCAGTTGGGAGACATTTAATATGCATTTGGCTGGTGGAAAAGAAAATCATTGGTCAAATGAAAGACATCTCCTGTCCCTAATTTTTCATATAACCCCACCCCCCAATTTCCCCATGTTCCAACATCCATTGTAAACATTCTGAGCTCTCGCCATCCCATCAAATTCTCTCATTTAGCTCTCTTTCTTTTACTTGTTTTGGTTCTACTTAGATTTCTCACTCTAAATCTGAACTTCTTTATCAAGTATGTCGAGTTAGTATTTAGGATCTGTTTGGGGCAGTTGCAACGGTATGAAAACATAGTGGTGAGGCTGCTATTAAAAAAACTATGATTATATTTTTTTTTTTATTTTGAAAAAATTAGACCGTATTTTCTAACAGCAACCACACTCGATAAAGTCGGGTTAAAAAATGCAACTTTCACACCACAGATTCTTCAAAAGCAGTCAGATCGTAGTTTCCCAAATGCAACATGCGGTGCCGTGCAAAAACACACCGCACCGCCACCCCAAACGCTACCTTAATAGTGATCATAATAATTGCATTGAAATTTATACACCATAATATAAGTGCATGCAACTTTCATAGGTTTAGGTTGACGCAAAAAACTTGGATGTGAGTTCTACCACTTAAACAAATAATAGGAGAAGCTCTTTAAATAAGAAAGACTAGCAAAATAAAACAACTCAACAAAGTATTGTAACTATGTGAGGCCTAAAAGAGCACATATATTGGTGTTTGGCATCCTTTATTTCATATATATAATATTGTACCTCATTGATGCCTAAAAGATCATTTTTTATTTCCACATAAAGCGTCGGCCGTCCGATGACCCGATTAGGAGAGTAGATGCATTAGATTTGCCTTATGTTAAGAAAGGTAGAGGTAGACCTAAAAATGAGAATTTGACACATAATAGGACACAATGGAGACGAAGGATTCATGTAGCCGACCCCACCTAGTGGGATTAAGGCTTGTTGTTGTTGTTGTGTTGTTGTTGTATTGATGCTAAATAACTCATAACCAATATGACTTTTAATGGTGTTGACATCCTTTGTGATAATCATCTAAGAAAAATGATTGGGGAAAATCTAGCATGCTAAAAAAAATGACTACCGGCAAAAGCACCTACTAGAAGATAACACAATATAGGCACAAAATAAAAATAAAAAGACAAGTACCGCAAAAAGATATTAAGATTTAACAAGTATCACAAAAATATATTAAGATTTATACGATACAGCTTGAACAAGTTTATATCCACATGAGAAGAAAAAGAATCAAATACACAAAGAAAACTAGCATAAAAATACCATATGTTAATTAAAGTGCACCTAATCTCATCACAAAGGAGAAGTCTCAAATCTCTCAAGACAACCAAATGACAATAATATAATATAATAATAATTTATTTTAAGCTAACATTAGAAATTCCCAATCAAATTTTTTCAAAAGCTACCTTATCACAGGCCTATGGGATTGATACCGAAGCTCTTGTATAATCACGTTTTCACCATAACAAGATACTCCATGGTAACAATTTTTTAAATTTCTTTCTCTTTCTCTCTCTTCTTTATTAATTTAAAGTCTCTCCATTTTTTTCTTCTCCCAGTAAACCCCAAAGCTTCTCTAGAAAAAAGTCATAGTTCAGATACTAAATCCCATAACGACCCATCATATTTAAACTCCTACTTACCAGAGTTCTAAGGAGGCGATTTCAAATCTAAATCAGGTTAGAATTTTGACTTGCAATATCTAAAATAACAAATTTTGTAACTTTTAAAATAATTGTATAAAGAAAAAACCAATATTTTTTTAAATCCTAAAAATAAAATATTTTAAATTTACAATTCTAATAAATTATTAAGTCAAAATCTTCGAGGTTGGTTCGCTTTCTGTTTGGAATCATAAAAATAAAATCACTATTTTAAAAATATGTTTTTTAACTATAAGCAACCACATTGGCCCTATGAGTATATTCAAATTAAGTCAACATGGTTGAGGTTTTCATCGAATCTCCTCTTCTTCACAAATCTCATCCTTCATCAGTTGAGTTATATGTCATTTCAATTCCTTGCATTTCCTTGCATGATATATCCTCTCACAAAATTCATCTTCATAAATAAATTTTACAGATGATTAGATGACTACGAGCTCAGTAGGCCAATTCTATATCTGTTTTTCGTAACCAATCAAAGAAAACGATCTTCCAAGGCCTGATTAACTAACCACTTTCAGGATGAGCCGCCGAAGTTGAATCCTCTGAAAGCCGGACAGCTTCTGCGCCACAGAATCGCTGATTCCAGCCAAAACGCCAGCTGTGATTGCCTGTAAGCCGGTCAAACATAAAGAAACCTTGCCATCAAAGATAAGAAATTCTTTATTAAGAAAAAAGAAAAGAACCTTAGTCCTAAGCGGATGAAGCTGAAGCAAGTACTGCTCCCATCCCTTCTTTGCCATTGCGCCCATTGTCGCCAACACCTATTCCCTCCGTTGATTTAAGGGGACGAGAGGATTTGAGGACTAGGAGCCCAATTCCGACGGGATTCGCTTACGGCCTCACTAGAGTAGAAGAATACTAATCGTGGAATCCTCGCTGCGAGATTTCAGGGCCGGGGAAGCATGCCCTCATCAAGCACCCGACCAGCGACCAGGGCAGACACTGTGGCCGCTGTTGTGGCAGCCTCTGCCGTCTTAGCGTCGGGAATATCGAAGATGATTCAGCCACCCCACCCGTTTGAGGGAGGGGGTGGGGTAGGTGATGGGGCCTGCGTGTGTTTTGGGGGTTGAGTTTAGCTCACTTGCGTGGATCAGAAATGCCTGTCATGGCCAAAAATGGACGCCAACGGTTAAAAGATTTTTTTTTTTTGGAATGGGTATCCACCCAACACCCTCACCCATCTTGTGGGTGGTGATGTTATTATGACTAATCCCACAGAGGCCTAGCGCTACATTCATCACTCATGCGCCCCACTGATTTCCCACCTAAGATAAAGGCAGCCTGGAGAGATTCGGCCCCGGTCCTATTCGCCGCCCACCAACTAAGAGACGGTGGGTGGTTAAAAGTATTTTATCACTATAAAAAAAAAATCCGTTTTTATTTATAAATGTGCATAAATAATAAAAATAAAATAAAATAAATAGAATGCATATATATATTTATGTAAAAAAAATTTAATAAGAAAAAAATATTATCTAATAAAAATAGCTTTCAAAATAGTAGATATGCATGAATTATAAATAACTATTTTTTTTAATTTTGAATATATCATCAGTAGGCAAAATAAACTATTATAAGTAAATATAATGAAGATGGGCAAAATTTGTTATTAGGAGCAATTATATAATATAGGATATGAAATTAATTAAATCTTAATGTCAATTAATATAATGGAGCAATTATATAATATAGGATATGAATGATGCATAGTTATTTCTTTTTAATGGGAGACATTTATCTATATACAAGAGAGATTTATCTAGTCATGCTTTATGAATTAGTTTGGCCATTGCTCATAAATAATAGCTTCATGAGAAAATATAAGAAGCATAATTTGCTATATATACTTTTATATAATATAAAGGGAGTAAGAGTTCATTATAAGTTAGTCCTAAAATCACGCAACTTTCATTTTAAGAAAAAGTCTTTAATGTTAATTTAATGTTGTTAATACTTTGATTAAAGTTATAGAGAATAACTTTTATTATAAGCCTATCAAAAGCATGATTCGAAATAATAAAAAATCATTAAGAAAAAGAAAATTAGGTAATCAATAATTATATACTAAAAAGAAATAATATTCAAACTACCAAAAAAATATGAAATCCTAGTGTAGGTAGGTCTATAAATGTATTATAGTGAAAATAAAAATAAATACACTTGATAATACATAAAATACAACTCAATTATAATTTTTATATAAAAGTATCATAAACATGTGCATAAGTAATATTTCCTTGTTCTTATTCTTTTTTATCTAAATCATATATATATTTGAGTACATTTAACCTATACCATGCATAAGGCTTTCCTAACTAAAATGTGCAAAAATATAAATATATGTATAAAAATAGTATCGTTCTATATTATACATGAATTTTCTTTTGACCATTTAAATATTTAAATAATTAGCAAAAAATAATAGAAGTCTTTCTGATGTAGCAAATTATTTGGATCAAAATAGAAAATCAAATTAAAAGTCTAATTAAAAGAGCAAGGCTAATGTCCAAGGAAGAGGCCAAAAAGGGCCCAACTATAAAAGCCCAATTAAAAGCCTAATAAAGAGCCCATAATTTAGAATATTTTGAATTTAATTTATATTTTTAAATTTTTTTCACTTAGCGACATTTTTGACTAGATATAACATCTTTTAGAATGGAAGAAGGATTAAAAAAAAAGTTGTTAAAACTTCTCCTTATTAGTGTTCATCGACCCACTTTCACTCCTATTTTTCTTTATTTTTTTATTTTGAATATGGTAGACCAAGAGTCTTATAATGCCTACAAATATTTATATGTTTATTACTGAATAAAATATTTTGGTGATGATTAATCTTTATTTGCCAGTTGATTGATGGTTCAAAAGATAATCTTTTCATGAGAATAATTAATTTAATTAAGTAAACTAGAGCAACTTGAGCAAAGTGGAATAAAGAATTAAATAAAATTTAAAATTTCCAAAAATTGATGCTAATAACTACATAAAAAAACTACTTCATTATCAATATTTGACACCATACTCTTTAGATCATTAGGTTACCAACCTATTGATTTAAATTTCTAATATTACATCAAAAATATTACTATTAATTTTTTCAAAATAATATATATATAAATCTTCCTAATAATTACATATTCTTTAATATAAACCTCATTTATATATCTTTTATTATTAGATGAAACTTTAAAACTTTATATCTAAGATTATTTAATTATATTCATATTTATAATGAAAATGAAAATAAATAATGTATTATAAGCATACAACAATAGAGGGTCAATGATAAATTGAGCATGCAATTGATGTGTTTACTTCATGTGCTCTATTTTCATGATTGAAAATATAGTGTGAAAGTTGATCTAATAGCTTCTATGGGTTTTATGTAAGATCACAAGTTAAAAAAAATACATTTGAATATGTGCTTTAAATTTAAAATACTTGCATATAAATGAAACTTGAACATGATTTCAAAGTGCTTAATCTTTATCTAAATCAAGCTAATATTTATTATTTTCTTATGGACTAAATATACAATAAGAGGAGAGTGAATTAGTAGTGCGATTAGTGCTAATTCCATGTGCTCAATTTGGATGATGACAAATATGTTTTGAAAACTGATCTAATGGCTTTTTTTTAGCTTTATATGCTCGATCACAAATTAAATCACTAAGATTAAAATTACATTTCAGATGATTTTCTAGTTGCTTTGTTTTTTTCAAAAGAAAATTAAACAGCTTCATTTAACTACTAACTTTTTAACTATTTTTCATAAAATTTTATGATAAAAAAATTATTTTGAAAATCAAAACTGTTAGAATAAAATTTAAATCATTTTAACTTGAGCAAAGTAGTTAGCATACCTCTTAGTTCTTAAGTGACCAACCTTGACTTAGTTAGTTAGTTATAGCAACTTGAGCAAAGTAGACCAAAGCACCACATAGCATTTTAAATTCTTAAAAATTGATGCTAATAAATGCATAGAAAAAAGCTACATTATTATGCATAATTGACACCAAACTTTTTAGGTCTTCAAGTGATCAACCTATTGATTTTGTTTTATTAAGCCACAACTAATTTAGTTGGCTTGATCGTAATATTCTCTTAGATATCCTTATGAGGTCTATTGGTCTTTGCCTTTAACCTAATCTTAAAATTCATTGGCAAACTATCATATTTCACTATATCTCACTTGAGTTAGTGTGCTTTAATACCCATTTACTCTTAAGTAAATCTTATGCTTTTTCAATCCTTAGATTTATCTTATAATCTTCGGTGGGATGGAAGATCCCATAAATTTTGTAGAAGTCACTTGCTCGTCTTAAAATACTATGAGGTATCATTTTTACATCATGGTGAAGTATACACATCAATATACCTTAAAATACTTTAGATGATATAGTTCACCTCAAGGTGGATAATGTTAATATATATTATTCATCATAACCCTTATAAAAATATAAAATTATTTATTTTAAAAATTAAATAAAAATCATAAAATATTAAATACTTATATGAAAACTACTCATAGTAATGAATTATGTCTCTTAAATCAACAAATCAATAACACATTATTAATAGTGCGACATCCACATGTCTTAACATAAATTAGATGTTGAGATTGACATAACTTTTGGCAAGATTGAATATGATGTAAATTAGTTGCATTTTTGTTGCATTCTTTGCTTCATCTCACTAAGTATATATATATATATATATGCTATATTGATTGTATTATTCTAGAGCCTATCTTATTACATTTTTTTTATTTATAAGGTATATTGCAAAACTATAACTACACTTAGTATTTTTTATATTTTTTGATATTTGTATATAAAATTGTATGTTTACTTTGATTGTTACTTAATTATTGTAGGCTTCATTCCTAAGTAGCTTATTCATTGTGATTATGATTACATTGTGCCATTAAACTCTTAAAGATATAAAATTTTCACTCAAAATACAAATAATTTAACCAATTATAAGATTCAATGATTTAATTTAAAAACTCACATATCTTTTCATCTAAACATTGATTTCAAAATTAAATGAATCAATAGCCTCCCCATGATTTTTGTGCACAATCTATACCTTTCTTATCTACAAGGATTGCTCAAGTTAAATAAACATTAAACTTGATATGACAATGAAATTCCTAGTTGAACATCTTGATCGCGAAAAGTGATCGGTGGTGGTCGATATATTTGGAAACTTTGAGACATCGGTTAAATTCATAAAAAGCTCTCAAATATGGAGTGTTTATAGTCAAATCAGCGTCGATGGCCGGTTAACAAGCTAAAGATCTTACAATTCCTTCATTTGAGCATTCAAAACACAAAATACATCATATGATCGAGGGAATCATCATGAGCCGTCAGATGGAGGAGTGGTTGGATTTTGCATGTATTCTGAGGCGTCTCCATCATAAATAGCCTCATTCCTCATATGGGGGGGCCCAAGCAAGAGAGGAGAGACAAGATCCTCCAACCAATCGTCGCGCCACTCGGCGGTAGTCGACCACCGTCGTCGGCCGTCACGTCATGACGCGATTCACCACGTTGTCGCCGCATTGCCGGTCATCATCACCACTATCGTCGGTCGTCATCATCAACATCGTCGTCAACATCATTGACGTCACATCATCATCGTCATCGTCGTCAACTGTCGTCATTCTGCTTATTGTCGCTTTCTCGTGTCGCGATTCTGTATTGGGAAGATCTTGTACTGAACAGATACATAGTGGAAGCTTTTTTGGGCCATGGTTTTCCCTCTTTTTGAGTTTTCGTAAATTGCGGAATTTTTTATTGTTCACTTTTTTATCTGTGATTGTCTTTGGATTTCTGATGAAAAAGGCGAAAACTTTTACTCTACCGTAACTTGTTTTCTAGCACGCAAAACTCATTTCTGACTGATAAACAGTCACAAACTTAAAATAAGTATCCTCTCATGTAAAGACATATAACTAAAAAAAATTTGTATTAGTGAGTTAACATTAGTATTATATAGTTTGGTTGCTAACCTTTAATGATTAAGTTGTAAGACTCAATTTTTAAATTTAAAAAAATTTATGTGGTCTTATATTTGTGTAAAGACCTTTGTATCCGAGTTTCAAAATGATTAGATGAATTTAATTGGCGATCATTTTCAAACAATATTATATGGCTAATTTGGCAATTTAATATTCTTTCATTAATGCTATTGCATTCAAATACATTAGATTTAGTTTTGGTGTAATGTCATTATAGTTCTCATCTTAGATATATGATTTAAGGTTGTACTCTCTTTACCTTTTTCTCAAATTTCTATATAAAAATAGATGTCTACAACATAAACTAATCTCATTAAACTGGTAAAAATCTAAATTAGGATAATTTAGAGTACTTTTGAATCAAAATTCAGTGCTCCTTCTCTTCCTCCTTTTAGTTTCAATATCAAAATTTAATTACAAAATCAAGTAATATTTATTTTAAAATTCTAAGATCAAATTCATCACAGAATTTTTAGAAATTTTAAAATATTTATTATTAATTTAACCAATTTTTTTTATAGATAATCGTTCTTAAAATGTAATATAGAAATCATTATATATATATATATATATATATATATATTTAAAAACATTAAGTGTTCAAATCTAAATGCAATAAAAATTTCAATCTTACAATTTCATTAATATAATTTAAAATTTATAACTATTAAATTTGTTTGTACTCAAACCATTTCAAAATTTTCATGATCTAACTTAATTCAATAGCATTGAAAAGTTTTGACATCTATCCATATATTACTTGAAGCACGGATGTGTGGGAGTAAGCGTAAGGATGGCTTTCTCCCTCCGAAGTGTCGCAGCTTTCGCACTTTCCTCTACCGATCGGATCCATAAGCCAGCTCTCTTCACAGAACCTCGACAGCGGTCGTCACACTCCTTCCCCTTGAGTCGCTTTTCCACACTCTGCAGCTCCGCTTTCCTTTCTCTCCGCCCCCTCGTTTCCCCTTCCCCTCTTCGCTCTCCCAGATGGAATCCGCTGGCAGCGGAGGTGGAAGATGCGCGTTCGGTGGAGGAGTCGACAACGCCGGACCCCGTCGAAGCTCAGATAGAGGCTGCTGCAGCCAGTTCTACTCCCAAGGGTGAGGACGTTTTCGCAGTTGTGATGGTATGATGCTGAACTCTGTCAAGATGAAATTTTTTTTTTCTGAGAGATTTTGAATTTTTCTTGATTTAGCTTGAAATGCATTTCGTTACTGCTGAATTATTATCAGATTGGCTCAAGGCAGTACATTGTCATCCCTGGAAGGTTTATCTACACGCAGCGGCTGAAGGGTGCCAATGTCAATGATAAGGTCAGTTGCCTGGTGTTGTGAATGGCTGTGAATGAGTTCTTGACTTATTATCGTTTAAGAAAGGCAGTACCATGTAATTGGGATCGACTCGTGTCAGTGATGATAATCATGTTTCTAGATAATTTTATCAACTAAATTAGATATTAACCTTATGATTTGCTGACATCAAACTTGTTTTTTATTTTACAAGTACTCCAGGAAAGATTCACTGACAATAATTTGCTCGTTGTGTTCCTGCAGTGTGTCTTAAAACTTGTATTTCGGGTAACTCAAACTAAGAAAAAAATGTAGCCTAATGATATCTTCTTTAGGTTTATATTAACCAAGCATGAAGACATTTTGCTTCAACCTTATACCAATAAAACTAAACGAAAAAAAAGAGATTATATTAGGATATCTTTATATGTTTTGTCTTAGGGTAAGAAGACAAAAATGATAAAAATGCAATGACAATTGATGAAGTATGGAAGGTTGTGGTGAATGAAGACTTGTTAGCCATTAATCTTGGTCATTGTGGAATAAAGACTGGAGGCTAAGCATAGGCATGTTAGACATGGATTGGGAGAGAGTGGAGATAATACTATTATGAACTATGTAAAAAAGAAATGCAACCATACAAATTTATATGATTCATTTATTATTAAAAATAAGACATAAATATTATTTTATGGATAACTTAACAAAGTTCTCATAAGAGAGAGCCCCAACTCACTACCTAAGAAGATGTCCAATGAATTCTAAGTCATATCATCCAAGTATGTTTTCAATTATAGTAGTACAACATACTTATAGCCATTAGATGATAATTATAAAATAAAATAATTTAAAAAATTCTTTCATGGAGCCAACTATATCACCTTTAAATTTGAAATTTAAAATTGCCTCTAATAATTGGTATAAGTCTTCCTTAATTTAAACCTTACTTCAAGGGTGAGAGTGTCATTTAATTTAAAATTTAAAATTATCCTCAATAATTGGTTTGACTTTTTAAGTTAAGCTATTTATTTTGAAAAGAATATGGTGTAAAGAATCTGATTAAAAAAGAAATGTGTATTTGGATTAATTTAGATTATTTGTTGAAAACTCTACAAATACATGAGTTTGTTTTTTCTGTTTGGTAAAATAAATGTAATGTAAAGTATTTTTGAGGTTGTCCATAGTTCTTCATGCATATTCTTCGTATATTTGAAATTCTATAGGATTCTAAATACACCAAAATTTACCTATTTAAGAAATTTTAAATACATTTTATTACTTTAAAATTTTACTTTGCATCTTGCCAAACACAAAATTTGAAATCCCCTGCATCTACATTACTTTACACTCTAAAGTATTCAAAACAAACAACCCCTAAGCCTTGATTTAAGGGAGAGATTGTTGTTTAATTTGAAATTTGAAGTTCATCATTTTTGGAAACTCCTTGATTCAAGCCATAATTTTATTCATTTGAATTTTCAAATTATTTCTTGCTTCATGAGGCTCAACCATACTTGAATTTTTCAGAATTTATCTGGTAAGGCTTCACTACGATTGGATTTTTTGCTTCTTCATGATTATAATGCCTTATAACTTGTATCATTATTTTATATCCACCCTCTCCTGTAAGAATTTTCTTCAAGAGAGTTACATTTTTTATGGTGGATTGATGTGGTGCTTGGATAATTAAATGACTTGATGAAGATTTAAATGAATTTATTACTCTCTTTTTGAAAGAAAAAATAATTTATGAAGGAAAAGTTTAACTAAGAAATCTTTTTGAGATGGATAAAAAATGTATCCAATAACCTTTAGGTCACCAAACTAAAGAGTAAAACAAGCGACCAAGATTTTAACTTCTTGAAAATGATTTTAGAAATTTTTTTAAAATTATAAATGTAAAAGAAGCGAAAGAGAGGAAGTGAAGTGGATATTTCTTCTTTATCGCAATTAATAAATTATTTTAAACAAATAACTCTTCAAAACGTGTTAGTTCACGTCACCAAAATCAAAGAGTAATACATGAAGCTACCAAGTCCTTCATGAATAGGGGATTGAATATTTTTTTCTAGCTAAGGAGAAAAATATGTCATGGAAGTGTCAAAACTAAATAAAAAATAGCTATTGAAGAAGAGAAGGAAGCCACGAAGCAATTCTTAGTTCCAATAAGATGGTCCACAATACGAAAGAAATAAAGGATGACAGGTGGTGAATGAAGACATGCTAGGAGTGGTTCTTGGCCATTGTGGAATACTATATGGAGATCTACCCTAGACATGTAAAATAGAAATAGGTGGAGAGCAAAGATAGCTCCATCATGAACCATGGGAAAGGAAATACAACCATAGAAAAAATTGCATGTTTCATTCATGATTGAAAATAACATAAATAATATATAAATAATATTTTATTGACAACTCACCAAACTTTCATAGTTAAGAGCCACCAAACCCTACCTAAGAAAATGCCCATTGCATTTTAGATAATGTCATCTAAGTATATTTTTATTACAATGTTGTAATATATTTAAAACCATTACATAATAATTATAACACTACAATAATTAATAAATTTTTCATGAGGTCCAGCATATCATCTTTAAATTAAAATTTTAAAATTGTTTTCAATAATGCATCATTGTCATAACTATTTAATTTTAGCTTTATTTTAAGAGTCATTGTCATAACTATTTAATTTAAGCTTTATTTTAAGAGAGTGGTTGCTATTTAATTTGAAATTTGAACTTGCCTCCAATAATTGGTACAACTCATTTTTTATTTAAGCCTTACTTCAAGTAAGAGAATAATGTTTACTTCAAAATTTTAAATTGCCTTTAATAATTAGAACAACTCCTTAATTTAAGTTTTGATTTAAGGGAGAGATTATTATTTAATTTAAAATTGCATCATTTTTGAACTCCTCTTTGATTCAAGTTATAACTTCTTGCATTTATGATGTAGGATAAATATAAATTATTATGATATGAATTTGATTACATTGTTGATTATTAAATTCTTACAAGTGAGTAATAATATGCACACACTAATATTAAGCACAGGCACAGTAATAAGAACACGATGATGGTGAAATGATTCAAGCCAGTGTTATATTACTCACACTAAAGTTCTAATTCTTATAAGTGTAAATAAAGAGTTAAAAAATTATGAATGTCTTAACATGTGATGAATTTAAAGTAATAATGACAAAAATAGGGATAATTTGAAGTCGTCCTTTACAAATAACTCGTCATTGCGGAGATCTTGTTTCTTATGTTGAAGTTCTTCTCTAAGGACTGTAAACTTATGCACTTAAATGGTCCTTCAATTGGGAGAAAAACATATAATAAGAGTAAAAGTCTCAAAAAGAAATTTTATTCCGAAGCTAAGTACTTATCATTTTAAGTTCCTCCCTATTTATAAGATTGAGGTGTGGAATTTAAAATATATAAACTTACCTTTAAATTCAAACCTATCATCAAACTTCTATCTACCATCATTATTTTTATACTTATCATCACAATCGCACCTACCACAATTATCAAACCTATCAATCATTATCATGCTTACTATCATTATCATATCTATTACCATTATCATACCTAATAACATGAAATTCCTACATAGGTCATGACATAAGAATAGTCAAAATCTCAATAATAGCCAACCCAAACTTGAGCATAAAAGCCCAATACTTCTTGGACACTTAAATTTAAATTTTTTTGACGATGATAATGATGATGATACTCTGCATGAATTTAAATTTTAAAATTATTTCTTATTTCATGAGGCACCACCTATTAAGGCGGAGAAAAATATAAGTCATTTTAAAAGAGGGTAGGCACTACCTTTTATTTACGAGAGAAGAAATGTTGAATTTCTCTCATAAGGCTTAGCCATGCTTGGAATTTTCACTTTTCTTCTTGATGATATGATGACTTGAAATTTACATCCTTATTCTATGTCACAAATATAAGTCATTTTAATTTTTATGGGAAAATAACAATGTATTTTTAATTATTTTTAACATCTAGAATAAACGAAATAAACTAATTCACCTTCATTATACTCCTGTAGAATCTTAGCTTTCGAATCACTTCAAGTTAACAATCTCTCTCTTTATAATTAGTGATTCAATGAAATTTTGACTTATTTTCACCACTTTCAAGTTCTTCCATATTTTGCTTGGGGCATTAATTTCTTTTTTAATTTCAACTGTTAAATAATTTCACATGCTCACATGATCTATGATCACTTAGCATGAGCATGAGAGCTGAACTCCAGACACTAACTCAGGGTCTCTAGGAATGCCCAGTAGTCAAAGCCATTGGTTGAGTTGCTCTAATTAGACAATGGTCATGTCAATATAGAGGAGTATAATGATGCAATACTATTTTCAACCACTAGGCCATGCCATTGTGAACTTGCAAGGAACTCTTGTTGGCACCCTTAGAATTATTGAGGAAAGCATGCAACAATAGAGACAAGTTGGCTGGGAAGTTGCATCATTACCATCAACAGCATAGAGGCCTTTGACTTAAGTGATGAAAAAAAGTATTCCAATTGATGACCCCATGAAAAGAGTGAGGCCACCTCTGCAATCAAGGCATCCAATGCACGCTTCACTTTGAGTGTCCATAAAAAAAATCATAAAAGCCATCCATGATGAGTATTTTCATCGACCATTGCTAATGCATATAATGTTATTTTCCCTTGACCCTAATGCATTTTCTTCCATAAAGATCATAGTCATCATACAGGATTTTTTTGTTTTTGCCACCTCCATAGCCTTATTGAAGAGCACATTCATTCCTCTCACCACAATCAACTTGAACCATACCACTTCACTTTTATGGAACACAAATCATGATTCATTTCATGTATTTTGGCATAGAATTCAGAAATGCTTAGCAACGTGACTTCAACCCACTTTTTTTCCCCCATTGGGGCCATGATGATTTACGCTATAATGATTGCAAATAATCTTCCAAACTGCATTTCAAATAACTACTAAAATTGGAAGAATAAAAATATTTGAAGAATGCATAAAAATTTAAGGCCTTAAAATTTACTAAATCCAGGATTATTTGTAAAATGCTGTAAATACAATAGGCCTGTCACCTTTTCGTAGTTTCCAACATCCTCCATTTTTATTTTGAAACTCTGTTATACATGATATCCATCCTTTTTTCCTTTTTATTTCCTTGCAGGTCATACTTAACAAAGTCTTATTGGTTGGAGCTCCAAAAAAAGCATATATTGGGCAACCAGTTGTAACCAATGCTGTAGTCCACGCGGTGGTGGAAGAACAGGTAATATAAGACTGTTGAAGAAAAATTTTTTTGGTTGCAGTTAACTAATTCTTTTGCATCACTATATTTATTTTATCTTGCAACGCTCGCAGGGATTGGATAAGAAAGTTATTGTTTTCAAGTATAAGAAGAAGAAGAACTACCGAAGGAATATAGGCCACCGGCAGGTAGTAAAAGCTCCTATTTATCAATAATGCGTTCCTCTAAAATTGAAGATGAATTATTACGCATAAGACAATAATGTTATTCTCAACAGCCTAACACAAGGATAAGGATCACCGCAATCACTGGGTATGAAGAGTACCCTGCTGACACAATGCCTGAACCAGAGTCAGTTGCAGCATAGGTTTGTGCTACAAAGTTCGATCCTGTTATTAAATATCTTGCAAAATTTCATGGGATGTTTGGCTAATAGAATAATATTTAATTCATTTTCTAAGATGTACTTGCCCAGAAATTCCATTCTTCTTTAGTGATCGTAGTGAATCCGATTCCCTTTCTGTAAGTACCAGAAAGTTTTTGAATAATAGCAAGCTCTGATTCCTTGTAACTATGATGATATTCTTCGCACAAGTGAAAATTATACTCAGCGTCTTAAATCGGAATTGAATTCTTTCATTATGTGAAACGTTCTAGTCTTTGTGAAATATTGCAACTGCAGTTATCAACAAGAGGGTATTGGAATGTGAATTTGAGTAGTTAATGAAAGTAAATATTTTATTTTCTTTTTCTACTTCCACAAATTAATGTTTACTAGTGGTCTCCTACTTTGGCTGCTCTATTGGATATAATACTTCTAATCACAGGCAGAAAACTCAGTAGTCCTTTCTGAGTAGGTCAAATCTTTGATATTTACATGTAAAATCATATATAAACTATTTGTAATCCATTGAACTCCACTCCACAATTAACCGACTTCTCTTTTACACTTGGGCATAAACCTTACTCCTTGCTAATGGTGACACATATCATTGTGAACATTGAAGTTTTGTTTATTTTCTTCACATTTTTTTTATGATAGCAAAGAATGATACGTTTTAATTTTTATTTTAAAATATTATTATATGTGGGCTCCGAAAATTCAGGCCTCCCAATGAGGAGAGTTTGGATTTATGCTGAAGATATTTTTTTTGTTTGTAGATAAAGTGCCACCGAGAGATTTCACTCTCATTTAATGAGGGCTTCAGATATGATTGCAGATTTTTTATAGGCGTAATCACCTATAGTTAATTATCCCTCAATAATGATGAGTGAGAATTTTTGATTAAGGCTAGTCATTAGATTATTAATTACTTAGCGAATAATAGCAATTAATTGAATAAAAAATTATGAAATTCATCATCATTGACATTTAAAGTATATATTAGTGGAAATGATGATGCTCCCAATTAAAATCTCATGGTTTCGTCATCTCTGGCTATCATGGTTTTGGTTCACTTAGTCAGAGGAAATGGTCCACTCAACCAGACTGAAGAATTATTATCAGCAGCCATGGATTGCTTCATCCAATGAGACTGTGGACATATATCGATATTTGTCTAAGAAGATAATTTTAAGTCTATCTTAACTAATAGAGAATTTTATGCTTTAACATATATACCTTATGATTCACAACTCAAAGAGTAGAAGAATCATTGAGGAACATACAAGTTATAGTCTTAACCATAATATAATAGAGCCTATTAGCCAAACCACACGAATAGATGACTTGGGTTATATTCTTACCGTTATAGATTATTTTGAGTGTGAATGTAGTAGTATATTTAATATAACATTGGTTTTTAATGAACATAGGTTAATGTTAAATCTGTCATTCTCGATAAATAATTGCGGAAGATAGATTGAATGAATTTTGTTTTAAGCTTTAAATTATGAATTTCATTTAAGCATATAGTGATTATTTAACTTTTCATATCTTTTTGTAATTTAAGCTTGAGATAATTCAATATTAAAATTTAAGAAATTTTGATAGTAATAAATCTCTCTATTGAAATCTTAAATCAACATGACTATCATTAGATTTTTTGATTGATTGCATTTTATTATTTAGATATTGTCAATTCTATCGGTCTACTAATAAAGGATTAGGTCTATGTTTTATATTTTAAGTGTTTGAATTCGAAATGATTCAACATTAGTATTTTGGATATTTTGATAATAATAACTCCCACGGTTGAATCTTCAATCAACACGGCCATCATCGGGGGCATTTTAGTTAATTGAATTTATTTAAAGGGTTCTAGACCTTGTCAATTATATTTGGATGCTAACATAGGATTGAATCCATGATTTGTATATAATTTATCACTATGCAGACCCTATCAACTCTACTCTTGTAGAAGGAGGATCACGCTAAGTTTTGAAACCTATATTTATATTTAATGATTTTGTAAATGATTATCCTTTGTATTTTAAAGGGCATTAATATTTTGAAAATGTGATGATTAATCTTTCAAAATATTTGCATTTTAAAATTAAAATTGTAAGATTGTAATATATTTTTAAATGCAAAATGAATTCGAAGTTTATTTGACTTTAACCTACGCAACATCTTCAGATATTGAATTTAGACATTCAACACTTTGTTGGTACACATGCGAGTTTTTTATAAACATCAAAATTAAAAGATTGATTTTGCATTTCAATTTAACTCATATTTTACGAACACAACTTTTTTAGACGTTAAGATTGTATGCTGAATTCTTTGATCTTAGCACATGCGGGTATTTTCAATTTCAATGATTTCACCCAATTGATAAAATCGTTGATTTTGAACATTATAATTAGGAGTGAAATTAATTAATTTTTGGATTAAAGAGAACTCCAATATGTGTACAACATTTTTAACTTTGATTGCTTGCATGTATTTTAGTGCATCCGGATTGAATTGAATTACTTCAAAATGTATCCCAGATTTAATTTTGAAACTGCTTGCATGTACTTTTATATAGCTTGCACATATTTCAGTGCATTTAGATAGAATATGAAATCATGATGTGGTCTATGCAATGCTTACTTTAAATCATTTGCACGCATTTTAGTGCACTTTATTTGGGGGATTTGTTGTTTTGACTGCTCTATTGGATACAATACTTCTAATCATAGGCAGAAAACTCTGTAGTCCTTTCTAACGAGGTCAAATCTTTGATATTTACATGTAAAATCATATATAAATTCTTTGTACGCCATGGAACTCCACTCCACAATTAACCGACTTCTCTTTTACACTTGGGTACAAACCTTACTCTTTACTAATGGTGACACATATATCATTGTGAACATTAAAGTTTTGTTATTTTCTTCACATCTTTTATTTTTATGATAGCAAAGAAAGATACGTTTTTATTTTTATTTAAAAATATTATTATTTATAGGCTCCAAAAATTCATGCTCTGTCTCCCAATGAGGAGAGTTTGGATTTATGTTGAGGATATATATATATATATATATATATATATATATATATATATATATATATATATATATATTTGTAGATGAAGCAGAAATTTCACCCTCATTTAGTGACGGCTTTAGATATGGTTCCAGATTTTTTATACGCGCAAGCACAAATAGTTATTTATCTCTCTCAATAATGATGAGTGAGAACTTTTGATTAAGGTTAATCATTAGGTTGCTAATTGCTTAGTGAATAATATTCAACAAATTGAAGTAAAATTTATTAAATTCATCATTATTGACATTTAAAGTATATATTCATGGAAATGATGATTTTTGGTCCACTTAGTCAGAGGAGATGGTCGACTCAACCTTATTGAAGAATTATTGTCAATAGTCATTGATTGTTTCATCTAATGAGACTTTGTGAACATATGTTGATATTTGTCTAAGAGGATAATTTTAAGTTTATCTTAACTAATAGAGGGCTCTATCTTAACATATATACCTTATGTTCTCAACTCAAAGAGTAGAAGAATTATTAAGGAACATATGGGTTATAGTCGTGACTATAATATAATAAAGTCTACTGGCCAAATCACTCGATTAGAGGGCTTTGTTTATAGCCGCTTCATATGTGAAGTTTGTGGAGAATTTTATTTAGAACATCACACAGATCTTGTGGGTACTTATTTAGGTAATCAAATGCATCATTAAGGGATAAATATATTATCTCGAAAGATAAATATATTATCGTATAATGGGTTCAATTATTTAATAAGGACTCCTAAGGTTGATGTGTTTTCGATGTATCAAAGATTCTTCCTATGAATTACATGGAGTGGTAGAACATAGTTTATTTATTATAGGGTTCATAGTTCCCTATAAGGGCAAGCTCTTATAGTTAATTATATTTTAGAAGAGAAGGAATTCTCCTTAAGAATACTTTCGATTAAAGAAATTGATTTTCATCTCTATAGATTTCAAAGCTTGTCTTAGAAGGATGATTAATTTT
Source organism: Cymbidium sinense (assembly GCA_021442155.1). NCBI lineage: Eukaryota > Viridiplantae > Streptophyta > Magnoliopsida > Asparagales > Orchidaceae > Cymbidium > Cymbidium sinense. The sequence continues at coordinate 134,220,493 of CM038221.1, read as the reverse complement.
GAAATTCAAAAGGGAATGCTCCAAGGAGGAAGTGTTCTTTTTCAGAACCTAAAAGGAGATACTGAGATGCACAGTAAGCATTTCAACCATCTTATTGTTAGATTTTATATTTTTGAAATTAAAGTTATTGAAATTTTGTGTTGACATTTTTATTAGAAATCTAGGACTTAGATTATGTCAGCACAAAATTGCATAAATACCTAGTGGTTGAAGACTTATTCCAATAGGATGTTTCAGAACCTAAGTCTAAAAGTGCTCGACTTATTTTAAGTTTTGGGAATTATTGATTCATTTTCTTACATAAGAAAATGAAACTATCCTTGACTTTTGGACTTATTTTTCGCTTGGAAGGAGTTGTCAGGTAACACCACCTAAGCGATTTAAAATCATATGGGCCAGTCTTATGCAAGTGCAAGATGGCTAGATTATTGTTAGTTAGGAAAAATTTTTAGAATCTTAAACTCACTCTTTAAGAAATTAGATCATATGTAACATGCAATCCATGACCTAAACTAATGTAATGAAATTTACAACTTTTTATTTATTTCGACTCATCAATTTTGAAGTTTGGGAGGATTTATGCCTAAAAGTATGATGAAATTTAGTTATGGGCCAAATCAAGAGAAGAAGTGTTCTCCATTACAAAGGACTACTCTCATAGGTCAAACCTGTCCCTTATTGTGCAAGAATGGAGAACCCATATTTTCATGAGTTAAATAATATGTACACAACATACAACATTCAGCTAAGGGGTTACTAAATTATTTATTTATTTATTAAGATTATAAACTATAAAGTGAGGTTATGAGTTAATTAAAATTTAATTAAAATTATTAATTGGGATAGAAAATTTAGCTTTTCTAAGAGCCCAATGCATCCAGGCTTCATCACAACACAGAACAATCACAAAAAGAAACCCATGAAAAGCATTCAGTTCTATTGCACACCCCAAAATAAATCAAACTAGATTTAAATAAATAAAATAGATCAGTGTGGATATACACCGAAAAAAAGAAAGAAGAGTCACTTATATAGTGCCTAAAACTAAAGTTTGATCTATGGGGCCTTTATTAACTTCATGATTGTCATCTTCTAAAGGGACCTCCTTAGGCTCCACCGAGGACCATCAAATAGGTACAATTAGCTCCCTCCATAAATCCTAACATAATTCTAGGCTCAAATTACATTTTAAAATTTCAAAATAAAATTCTAAACCCCGCAAAAAAGATGTTAGGAAAAACATACAGTACACCAGCAGATTTATATTTCAAACATACGGACTTAACATCAGTGATTGTTAAGCCCACTTATCCTATTAGGCTATACTTATGGATTTAAGTAACTACAATCAAATAACATTTATTTTATATATATTATAGCGGTCCTTTAAGTACGACCCATGCAGAAAATGTGTTAGACTAAAAAGATTGCCCTAACATCCAGATTAGTGAGCAAATAATCTTAATCATTCAGTCTAGAACAATACACCACAAAACAAAAAAATATCACATCACAATTAACACATCGGCCTAACCTAATTTTAAGGTCGGTGACCCAATATTCTAGTGTGTGAAAAAAAAAGGTTTGTGTGGTATGACTGCATTAGGTTTTGTTTTAGTTTAAGTTTTAAATTTGAAGTTCATTCAATTTACCATTGGGTTGTTTCAACTTAAGTGTTTTAATTGATTTATGATTTTATTTCAATTTTAAGTTTATTTTTGTGTTAAAGTTGGGTTTAAGTTTTAAAGAATGATGAATAAAATAAACTCTGCTCAGAACATAACACATTCTATTGAACATCCTAATCATAATAGAATGAAATTTCCACCCTAAGATGAAAATCCATTCTAGGGATTAAACTAAGAACTTATGTATCTTAATTAACCCATTTGAATTTATTGGAATGATTTAATTGAATTATGTTTAATTTGATTTTGTATGAATTTCAAAATTTTATTTATTTATTTATTTCATATGTTTCAATTTATGAAATTAACTATGGATTAAGTTTAGTTTGATTTAATTCAGTTTTAGTAATTTAATTAATATTTATTTTATGTGAATTAATGTTTAATTCTTTTTCTTCAAATTTCATTTTTAGAGATTTAATCTTATATGATTTGTATTGATTAAATCATTTTAATGTTGTTTAAATTTAATAAATTCATCTTTTCATTTAAGTTTTGCTTGATTTAGTTAAGGTATTTTAGTTTGATTAACTTCTGATTTGATTAAGGCTCAAAGCAACTTTTTTTATTTGGATTCTAATTAGGAGTTTGATCATTTGGTTTATTGAATTTGGTGATTTGATTTATATATTGGTTTTAGTTTGAGGATTGTTTGATTTAATTTAATCTTTTGATTTGACTTAATTGGTTTGATTTGCTAAATTTTATTAGTTTATGGATTTCCTTAAATTAAGTGAATTGAATGTTTATTTTAAGTTCAATTAAATTTGATTGTTCGCATTTAAAATTTCATTTAATTTGATTCATTTATTAGAATTTGACTAATGTCTTTGAATGGTAGGTCATGTTTAATTTGATTTTTAAATTTGTATGTTTAATGATTAATTAATTCATCTTATTCAAATAGATGCTAATTTGATTATATATTGAATTGATTAAGGTTTACTTTAGTTTCATTTGATTTGATTTGATTAATATCCTATGATTAGTCAAGTTGAGTTTGATTTGTGATCACAGAGTACACGCAATTCTTGTAACTTTTTTCTTATTCTCTTATTTGTGAGAGTGAAATGAGTGCTCTTGAATGACTGGAGTGTGAAGAGGCTCCAGATAAGTATAATCTTTACTTATCTTCGTGATTTTTCTTTCATAATAGATTTTTTAGTGGTGTGTATCTCAATAATTTTTTTTTTTGTTATCAAGTTTTTCACGTTAAATCTGGTGTCTTTTGATGTTATTGTTTTTACTTTGATTTTATTTGTTTCGTGCATACTCTGAAATAGTTGAATTGATTTTCTGCGCGTACTTTGTGATCTCTGCTAACAAAATAGTCATCTAAGAAGTTGTCAGGAAAAAGGTTTATATTTTTTATTGAAGATAAAATTATTATTATTATTTTGTAGAGTGAGGCTTTAGGGTCAGGTAAACTAAATTGACCCTTCATTTGATTGCTTGAAGTTAAAAATCATGTTCTGTGAAAGGGCTTAAAACTTTGAGCCTAAATGTTCGTTTTGGATGAGATCAACAATAAGAAATCAAATCTTATGGCTTAGGCCACCAATTTTAGAAGAAGTTTTCTCTAACTAGTTAACCATAAGGATCAATTCAGACAAACTATTGGGAGCTAGAAGTGAGAAAAATAAACTTGCAAAGGGATGGGATCATCATTATCCCGCTAGCAAAAACAAAGCAGCTAAGAGCGAAAAGTCAACCAAAATAGTCACCCAAAGATAATAATTTTTTGAATGATTACTAAAAACTATAATCCCTAGGTCTTTAGAATATAAGCAATGCCAGGTATGGAGATGATTTGGGATATTTCACCTTTTAAATTTAAGATTTGATATTTAATATATTGAAGGAGTTTGGGAAATATAGGAACATTTGCCGTGCAAATAATTATTCCTTTCCCTAAATCCAAATAACATATCTTAGGGCTCAAGAAATGAGAAGGTACATTTTATTGTCAAGAGGATCGTATTGCAAAGCATTACTAAACTCCAAATATCTCTTGTAAAGAAGGGCCAAGCAAGGAGAGGGGTATGGATTGGAGGGCCATTCTAATGAACTCTAACTAGAAGGTGCATGAGAAAAATGGGTGATTGATAATTATAGGAGCTTCTTGGCATAAGCTACAAATATGATTGCAGCAAAGGTATATCTTAATTAGATTGTCTGTTGTTTTAGAGTCATTTAAGGTAGAGTTGAGGGCATTGTTAGCCACAACATGGTGGAGGAGGGACTGACATTCCTTTGAATCATATTCTCATTATCTTAATTAGCAATGTTGGCGATGGAGTTGAAAGGGTAGTATAAGATAAAATGAGGAGAGTCCTCTATTGACCATTGTAGATGATAGATTGGATTGATTTTGGCATTTGGAAGAAGGTGAAAGAGAGTAGATAGTAGGCATAAAGTATTCATGAAGTGGGATCCATTGGACTAAGGGTCATGAAATAAGGGAAAACAAACTCTAGAAACCCACCTTATAAGAAATCCAATGGCGGTGTGGAAAAGTTTTCTAAATTATTTACAGAAATATATGATAAGACTAATAACTTGTCGAGAAGAATGGAAATCCCTAATAAGTGAATGGGATGGTGGAGCATTTGAAGTTCAAAATATTGCTAAGGAGTCAATGACAATGATTGATTGAGAGAAGCATATCCCACTCATGTTATAATTTACTAGCACGATAGAGTTGGGCTTTTAAAGTTAGCAAGGGAATCGTTGAGAACAATCAAAGAGTTATGACATGGCCCACATAGCTAAGATTATATCATCAATATAAATTAAGTGAGAGATATCAATCTTATAATGATTGTTGTGAAGGAATTCACGATTAACAACTTTCTCATCATGATTGTAATAGAAGGCATCCTTACTGAGGTGAAAAGGTAAGTTGAAAAAGGGCATTATTTTTGTAAACTGTTAGATGAGGAGAGGTAATAATAGAAATTATCATTAATGATCATTAATCAATGGACATCAATGATACAAGCTTTCGCTTGATTCCTAGGTGGGATGGCTTTATTTTTTAGTATTTTGAGCAGGAAATTGTGATCCAAACTATCAAAAGTTTTTCTTGGATCAATTTTGGCATTGATGAGTTTTCGAAAATCAATAGATTTAAAGTACTTTTGTAATCATTAAGTAGAATGATAATATCATGAATCAACCAATTTTTGATAAAAGTTACTTGAGGTAGGTGAATAAGATGAGGCATTAAGGGTTTAATCAAGGTTTACTTTGATAAAATTATTAGGTTGATTGTTGAACTAAGAAAATGATAAATTGGAATTGGGAAGATCCTGTTGACCTCCATATATGTGTCGCCATCATTCTTGGTGGCATGTCGCAAATCGAAAATCCGATGTCCGAAAATGATCAATGACTCCGATCGATGAGCGGACTTTCAGCGTTGAGCGTCAATCGATCGTATCGATATTGCAAAATCTAATGATCAATCGATTAAGCGGCTATCGATAATCGCCGTATCAAGTCGAAGGCTGCGGCGATATGCTCCGTTCGTTAAATTGATCACGCCTAGCTTTGAACGTCGAAAACTATCAAATAAGATCGTCACTCGAACGTTTGTGCGAATGTCAGTGATTTGAAAGTAAGCTCGAATCGAAAGGCATGTCATCGCCAAAATCCTCAAATCTACGATGACGAGCGAACTTCGAGCGTCGAAAAAATTGGTCGGATATAAATATTGCGACGATGAAAGCAAAGCGCTTCGGTCAGCGCATATGTGAGATCGGGGAGGTGCGAGGATCAAAGACGTTCGCGGACTTGCGCCCGTTCGTTCATAATATCGAATAATTGATATATATGGACTATATGAATCTGTTGGCATAAAACTCATAATTGAGATTTAATTAAATATTTTAAAAAATTAACTAAACCTAAATAGCACTATTCGAAACCTCCTCCTGCTCTTCTATTCGAATGGCACAACCATTCCCTCCAGTATTTCTCTCTTAAGCGCAAGTCGTTCTCCTCAAAAAAGCTGTTCCTCTAGGCTTCGGTTTTCACAACTCTTCAACCGCAAGGGGGGATCTTCTACACTTTCTTTTTCTTCCCATGGCACGGTTGGTCCTTCACGCAAAACAGGGCCACGCTGCTGCCGCAATCGCCCTTGATTCTGCAGCCGTGTTTGCCTGGAAGGGCGAGACCCTCCAGACGGAGCGCTACCTCGACTGGGGCACTGGTGGAGGCCCCGATCTCATTGTCGACGACGGCGGTGATGCGACACTGCTCATCCACGAGGGAAATTGCTGGATCTGGCTTCTATGGACAACACCACTCTCTCTCTCTCTCTCTCTCTCTCTGTATCCAACCGCACGGGAACTGCACGATCTCCCCATTCTCTCTGACATTTTATCCTCTCATTCTTCCTCCCACGTTTCTCTCTCCGGCAGCCCTCTCTCTCGTCGGAAAACGAAAAGAAAAAGAGGTCTGAAGGCCTCGTCATACTCATCAGTGCGTGATGAGATAAAATTCGATCGTAGTGTTAGGACACGCTGGTTATGCTTCAGCATCCAGTAGTGAAGGACTTCGTTATACTCATCGTCGAGATGAAAATCACGAGTATTTCAAAATATCAACGCCATCGTGAGCGTGCGGGTAGGCAAAATAGTTTTGATGTAGCACACATGGGATGGCAGAATCTTGTCAAATGTTGAAATTAAGAATATTTGCATATATAGTTGTTTTATGAGATGATTGAAGGCTCGTTATGCTCGTATCGCAGATTGAAGGTCGGTGAGATCTTTAAACACCGTCGCTCAGACATGTGGGTAAACGCTCGTGACTCACTGCGGGGTGATGTCGAGACGAATTTAACAAAAAAAGGAGGAAATCAAATTTGAATAAAAGAGGGGCAAATCAAATTTGAATAAAAAATGGAGAAATTAAATTTGAATAAAAAAGGGGGAAATTAAATTTGAGTAAAAAAGGGGGGAAAACGAGAATTACTTTGAGGAGTAAATTTTCTTCTTAAAATGACAAATTAAATTATCCTTTGACCCTATAGTTTCAAACGTCTTCAATCTATAACCAGAAAGCAGAACGAGACGATATTAAATCCGATTATAAAATCATGGGCTTTTCAAAAAAACTAAGGAATTTTATTTTAATTATGATTTTTAAAATCAACGAAATCACTAATTAGGTGAAATTATTTAAGTATATAAATAGCGTGTGCTGGACGTAGAGATTTCAAGTTCAAATTTTAATGTCACGAAAAAACTGTAAGTTGGAATTAAATGAAAATCAATCAATCTAATTAAGAAATAAACATTATATAAAGCCTTAAATATACCCATATGCCCCGTATTATCTTTGAATGTTTAAATTCAAAATGTCGAGGATGTTTCGGGTTCTTCAGGTTTAGTCTTAGGGTGGTCCGGGTTAACAAAACTTAAAACTTATATTAAGAGTTTCAAATCGGTGAAATATTTGGCGATTAAAGTGATAGAATCTAATCCTCACGTTAGCTAAATAGAGTTGATAGAGATAAAGTTCTTAAACAATTAATCAATTTTCAAATATCAATCACTTAAATAAATTATCATTAAAAACTTAAATCAAACCACCTAATATATCCACTTTCCGCTGTTTGTGGGGTAACAAATTAAGAAAATTTTAGCTCATGAAGAAGCGTCAATCAGTGTTTCTTATGTTATGATCAATCTCTTCTCGATAAGGATGTGGCATGTCCTCGGCTGCGTGGCTTGGCAAACTCCATGAGATGAAGCGATTACCAAAGTCTCGATGTGGTTTGGCCATTTCCATTATATTATGATCCCGTATGCTCCCAATGTTCGCCCTTTGAGTTGTGAATCATGGGGTATCTTGATAGGCACAACCTCGGTTAAGGTAACTTAAGATTCTCTTAGACAACCACCATGTCTGAGGATTTCTTGGACGTGCTTATATTCTTGATAATGATCCTTCTTGGGTTGATTACCTCTCCTCATTAAGTAGATTAGGGATCGGGGGATGTGAACCATGGGATCTAGATCGAGGACGTCATCATTCTCCCAACCATCCAGTTTAAGCTGAAATGATAAATTTCATAATCTAAATTCTGAAACTCTTTCTCTTTTATCTGCGATATAAGCGATATAACTTAATCGAAAGTTCGCTCTAGAGAGGGTAATTAACTAGGGCTTACTGTAGGAAACCAGAACAGATCTAAAGTTCACCAAATGAGGGAAATCTCGGGTAGTGTCTTATCTACTATTCCATCTTAAAAATTACAGACAATTTAAAACTACTCTTTTTGAAGAGTGTGGCGAATTTTTGGAGCTCATAGATCCATAAGACAAAATTGATGCAATCATTAAAATCAACATGCTTATCTTTCCCCCAAGTTTCTATTCATTGAACCTAGTATGCAATCATTAAAATATGTAAGACCATCCATAGAATAGTAACATTCTCAACCATGTCCATGTTAGACTTCCATAAAATTCTCTCTATGGCTAGAAGTTAGATGCATAAATAAATATTAAGAAGAATTTTTAGTGGCATAGAGATTTATAAAATCATGAATTGATTGTGGCTAGATAATGACATGTTGAAATAGATCATGGATTTTCATTTTAATCAAATTTAACTATATAGAAAAAAAATAAGTATGTTACAACATTCAATAGGAAAGATAAAAGAGTCTTCTTCTAAGGAATATAAACAAAAACTCATTAGCTTGTATTTTAGTTTCCAAACGATAGATAAGATTAATTATGCCAAAAGTGTACACCTAATTAGGTTGATGAGGACATAATCAAGCTTTGCCTTGATAAAATAATTAGGTTGATTATTGAACCAAGAAAATGAAAAACTAAATTGGGAAGAGCTCCATAAGACAAAATTGAAAGATGCAATCATTAAGATCAACATGCTTATCTTGGGTAACATCATTATTATAAATTTTTATTCTTTGAACCTAGTATGATTCAAATCTCTAATACGATCCATAGAATTGTAACATTCTCAACCATGCCCATCATAGACTTCATAAAAATCTCTCTTTGACTAGAAGTTAGATGCATAAATAAATATTAAAAAGAAATTTTTAGCGGCATAGCGATCTATAAAATCATGAATATATTATGGCTGAATAATGACAGGTTGAAAATAGATCATGGATTGATTTTCATTTTAATTAAAATTTACCATATAACATGAAGAACAACAAGCTTTTATCCCACTATGTGAGGTCAGCTATATGATTCTTTTTTCTCCAATATGTTCTATTAAGGGTTCATATTCTTATTTAATTATAATAAAATAAGGTCATTTTATATACTTTAACCAAATCTTTTTAGGTCTACTTCAACCTTTCTTAACAAAGGCCGAATATAATACCTCTATTCTCCTAATTGGGTAATTAGACGACTAGCATTTTATGTGATTATATCATTTAAGGCAATTCTCTAATCTTATTTGCCATTGGAGCTACTCCAACCTTTTTACGTATATATTCATTTCTCATTTTGTTTTCAAGTGTAAAGTCGCTCAATCACCTTAGCATCCTCATATCAACAATAGTTAACTTAATTTTATGCTTCTCTTTTACTAGCCAATATTTAGTACCATAAAGAATTGCAGGCCTCACCTCAGTATAAAATTTTTTTTAAGTTTAAGCGGTACTTTTCTATCACACAACAGGCCTGATGCATTCCTCCAATTTAGCCATCGAACTTGAATTCTACTAGTAACATCCTCATCTATTTTGCCATTACTTTGAACAATTGACTCGAGATATCTAAAACGTTCACTCTTTTTAATGACTTGATCACCCATTGTCATAATCATGCCACTAGATGTTATACAACTAAATTATACTCCATATATTCAATTTTATATCTACTCAAATGAAAATCTTTAGACCCTAAGTTGACTCCATAATTCAAGTTTTTTTTAAACTCCCTCTCTAGTCTTATCAACGAGAAGAGTATCATTAACAAAAGCATACACCAAATAAGTATGTTACTACATTCATTAGGAAAGATCAAAAAAAATCTTCTTCTAAGGAATAAGAACAAAGCTCATTTGCTTGTATTTTAGCTTCCAAAATATAGATTAGATCAATTATTTGAGATTACACCAAAAGATAGCTTCCTTGTTAATACTTTCCACCAAAAGTAAAATAGATGTTTATTTAGCTTTGTATCTAGATAAAAGAACCTCCCTTCAATTAAGAGGGGAGCTATTCATGGATGAAGAAGAACATGCTAAAACTAATTATAGGATGGATGGTGAGGAGATTACTTGACACATAGAAGAGAGGGGAGGGCAATGGTGTTAAAGAGGGATAAAAGAAAGCGAGGCTAAGTCTCGCAAAGATTTAGAGGGTTAGCTCATTTGATAGAGAAGGTGAAGATTATTTGAGCGTCTGGTCCTCAGGTAAACATTAGATGTGGGGTTGGGAGTGGGAGACATTCGGTGGAAGAGAGTGGCAATTAGTATAGAGAGGGGGAGGAGAAATCATGCTCGAAGGGAAGGTGATAAAGAGGCATAAAAACCTAATAGGGCTGTGCTTATTTTACTCTGTTTTATTCATTTGTATCTTCTCAGAAAAAAAAATGATGGATGGCTTAGGTGATTAGCTTCCTAATGATAAGGAATGAGCTAGCTTTAATTGTTTTGGCTTTATTAGTTGCTGTGTACAATAATACTTAAGTGTACTAAAATGCTTATTAAGTGAGGCTTGTTGGGCCTCTTTCGATTTAGCTCTGGAGTGACACTGTGAAACAAATGAAAAGAATATTATTTGGTTTAAAAAATTATATGTTTTCCTATAATATATTTTAAAATATTTTTATAGTATAATAATATGAGGAGTTATCTATATATAGTATATAATTCTTATGTATTTATATATTTAACACCTAAATTTTAATATTTATAAATATAGCACCTTTTTTATGTAAAAAAAGTTGCATCTCACTTTAAAAAATTAATGATGGTGTTATTTTTGATGTAATATTAAAATTTAGGTGTTATTTATGCAAATATAAAAAATTTAAGTATTGGAACGTGATGAAAAAAGACACTTATATTACAATAAAACTAGCTATTAGCGGCAGGATTTTCGGTGGGCTAATCCTTCGAAAATCACCGATGAAATTATCAATAGATTTTCAATCAAAAATCTTTCTAACAAAAATTTTCGAAGAAAGAACTTTACTGCACAAATTACTTGTCTCTGACAAATTTTTTTGAAGGAAATCTGTTTTAAATTGGGGCGATGAAAGCAAGCCGCATATTTCCTCCATTTCCTCTCTCAAATTTGTCTCGAACGGCGATAAAGAGGGGGATAGGGCATGCGAGATCTACATCAAAATACATTATTTTTATTAAAGGTAAATTACTTTCTCTAACTTCTATAATTATTTATTTGTGATTTCATATATTTATTTTTGTGACATATAAATCTGATATTTTTGAAAATATTTTTAATTTATAACTGAAATTTTGTTGAAATTTGCTTGAAACTCATGTATCTTATATTTATATATATATATATTTTTTTCATTTTGAGTTAGATCTAAGAATATTTGACTTAATATTTATATTTTTGTTGAAACCTTAATTTGAGAATTTGGATGAGGTATTTTGCAATTAATTTTAGGTGTTAAATTTCTATATATATATATTACAATTCTATAAAAAATTTCTTAGGCTGGTTTAAACTTAACAAAAATCTTATGGTGAGGAAGGAATGGTCATCATATCATTGCAATCAAATCCTTAACTTGGGAAGTTCATATTAATCTATTATGGTCTAAAGCCATATAATTTTGGTGCAACTCAAGATTTTGGGATGTTACATGCCTAGAACAAAAGGAACTTTTGTGACAATCATATATATATATGTCACTTCATGATTGTTTCTAGTAAAATGTGTAACATAGTCATAGAGATTTTCTCCTTTAAATTGTCTTAAATGAAAGAGAGATTGATATATTTTAATTTAGAGGTCTTTTGAGAGAGAGAGAGAGAGAGAGAGAGAGATTAGAAAAGTTTGGAAAGGAATGAATGCTATTTATAAAAATATAGTTAAAATATCTATGAATAATACCTTTAAAGATAGATGCAAAAAGATGACACTTCTCAGCATTAAAAATATTATAAAAATAATAATGTGCTCAAAAGTATCTAGTGGTTATATAGATCAATGGTTCCTTTGTACACTTCTAATGGTGGTGCCTTAACTTCAATGGGATGGCTTCTTCAAAGATTTTCAGTAACACATGTGATGTAACTTCATGAATTAAGATATCCATGATCTAGAAGGATTCCTTTTCAATATGGTTCTTTTCACTCTCACAACAATAAACTTTTCCATAAATTTCACCAAGAATAATAAATTACATTAATAATTACAATGGAATGCTTTTTTTTTTATTATTAAGGGGATGGGCAGACAATAAGAATGCACCCATATAAAATTCTTTGGCAATGCACATAATGATGAATGGCCTATCCCAATTGGTTCGACTCATCTATGGAGTTGAAATGAAAAAGGCATAATGCATATATTGCATATAGTCCAAATTATATATAATAGAATATATCAATGTGTTCAACTTGTTGATATAAATCAAACAAGTCTCATTGTATGAAAAAGTAGTTACAAATTTTATGAAAAAATGGGTGAAAAGACTCCATATATGCAAATTGGGCCTTCTAATTTTTTTGAAAGAAATATGTATTGATATATGGATCTCGACAATGTGTCTTGCTCATTCAAACGATTTAGATGAGCTCGATTGCACAAGAAATGAATTATAAATTAAAGAAGAATGAAAATATCATTTTATCACATAATAAAAACATAGAATTTCTAGTGTTAAAATATAGTGTGACCATTGCCTAATATGAAATGAGCACCCTCACCCTTTTGAAAATATTGATAACTTTATTATTGAAATTTTCTTGACAAAATAAATTATAAAATGAAGTAAAGAAAATCTGATAAAAAAAATATAAAAGTAGAGGACAAATTTTGAGAAGTTATACTCTTTACTTTTAAAAATAAAAATATGTAAAAAAATATTAATTGAAGAACTTTAATTTTAAACCAATTATATATGATCACAAATAATATCAAATTAAATGTTGAAGAAAGCTGAACTAAATAACATAAACTTTGAATAAAATTTCAACACCAAATAATATAAATTTGAAATAATACTTTATTCGAATGAATACAATATATATATATATATATATATATATATATATATATATATATATATATATATATATATATTTGGATATCAAATATATAAATACATAAAAATTGTGTGGTATATATTTGACAAAAATTATAAAATATCAGTTCAGGAATTTATAATTTTATACTTTACATATGGCCACAAGCAATATGAAATCTAAAGGAGAAGAAAGTTGGACCAAATGATTTAAAATTTTAAATAATAATAATAATAATAATAATAATAATAATAATAATAATAATAATAATAATAATAATAATAATAATAATAATATTGATGAAAAAAAACGATACTCTAATATCAAAAAATATACTTTAAAAAAAATCTTATTTTTTCAAACTAAAAGGTGAAGTTATATATATATATATATATATATATATATATATATATATATATATATATATATATATATATATATATATATATATATATATATATATATATATATATATATATATATATATATAATTTTAAGGTAAACCTTTATTTTTTATTTTTTGAAAGAATGACGGCAATTATTACTTTTTTTTTAAGAAAAAATTGATCATAGTAATAGTCCAAAAAATTATTGTTGCGTGCCGGAAGATTCGAGTCGATAAACTAGAAAAATTCGATATCCTAGCATTGCATAAAATTACAGAAAAAGTTTGAGATCTCCGGATTTTTTATGAAAAAAAAATCAAAAAAACGCTTACTTGGAAATAATTTTACTATATCAGCTTCAGTTACAATTATTATCCTTTCTCTAAAGTTGGAGATACATAGCTTACAAGAATAAATTTTGTGACAAGCTTCATTGGATTAGCAACTTTGAGGTGGTAGTCGATGATCGACAAAATTATCGAAAAAGATGGTCGAATTGCGGTGGGTATTGGTAGCAATGGTGAACGACAACATGTCAGCGGTAATCGGCAACGATGGCGGCAAGGATGGTGGCCGGTGCGGTAGCCGGTGATGATCAGCAGTGATAAGCGGCAGCGATGACCAGTGGTAATAAAGGCATGACCAGCGGTGGTAGCCAAAGCGGCGGTGGCAGTGGTGGCAAAGCCGGCGGTAGTGGTTAGCGACCATAGTGAAGTGATGACCTGGCGGTCAGCGGACGATAACCTGGTGGTGGGCAACGGCGGCAACCGGTATGCGGCAGTGGTGGCAACGGTGATCAACGGATCAGCAGTAGTGGCCGACAACGCAGTTGCGGCAGCGGCTGCAGTGGTGCGGCAAGCGAAACAATGGTGGCGAGGGGCGTGGCGATAGCGAGTTGGTCGACGGTGGCGGCCAAAGGCGGTGGTGGTGGCCGCAGTGGTGGCGGCGGTGGCGTTAATAACGGTGGTGTTGGTGGCCGATTATGCTTTAAGATTCTTGAGTCTTGGCTCTCTATTCTTTAACCGCCCCTTCATGTGAATAATGATGGGTATTTATAGATTGGGTGACATAAAGAAAATCCAAACCACACCATCGGACGGCTCAAAATGATTTATTCGATCATATGATGTATTTTAAGTATTTGAATGCTCAAATGAAGTCAGAATTAAGAGATCTTAGGCTTATTAGATACGGTTCATCAAGACGCTTGATTTGACTATAAACACTCCATATTTAAGAGCTATTTAGGGATCCGACTAATATCCCAAAATTTTTAATTATATTTTAAGTGTTTTGTAAGCTCTCGACTAATCGACATTTTCAATATCAAGATTCATGCTTCAACTAGTGGAGTTTTCAGTGACATATCAGTTGCCCCTATTTTTGGATGATACCATCTCTATTATCCAAAAATACATGTCAAATAATTGAAAATAATAAATTCTTCAATGTTAATGAAATTTGCTTCATTAACCAGGTCGATATACAGAGAATAGATCATCATGGGCGCACAAGACTATGATCACGGAAGTGGGTGTAAGAGACCAATCATACAGGTGCATGAAGCCACAAATGTGTGGACAAGCAAAGCGGTAGACGCGCGAAGTCGGGGCCAACTTGCATGGACGTTGATGCGATTCGTGGTGTGCATGACCGCACGCCGTCGGGAGGCCACGCGGTGTGCCCCTGGGATGGCGGGCCACGGGTCATGGCTGGCCTCCGAACCCGATTCACATCAAGGCCAGTTCATACAGGCTTCAATTTTCCTCAAAAGAGGCCTCAAATGCCTCATCGATCGTGTTTGGAGGCGATTAAGGCTCGGCTCTAATTTTTCACTGATAATTTTAACCCATCCAAGGTTATTTTTTGTGGTATTTACTCGATATGACTCATGCTGAAAGAAATCCATCTTGAATTTTTGACTTATCTGAGGTTGTTTGTCATGATGTTACTTGATGACATTACCTTGTATGGAACATGTCGAACGAAATCCGCAAAGGATTTTTGACCCATCCGAGATTATTTGTCAAAGTGTCACTTGAAGACATTAACCTGTATGGAAGGGGTCGAATTGAATCTGCTAAGAATTTTTGACCCATCCAAGGTTGTTTGTCAAAGTATTACTTGATAACATTAACCTATTTGGAAGAGGTAAAATCGAATCCGCAGAAGATTTTTGACCTATCGGAGGTTGTTAGTCAAAATATTTCTTGATGGCATAACCCTTATGGAAGGGGTAAAATCGAATCTGCTGAGGATTTTTGACTCATATGAGGTTGTTTGTCAAAGTGTTACTTGATGACATTAACATATATGAAAGATTTTGAATCGAATCCGCCAAGGATTTTTGGCCCATCCGAGGTTGTTTGTCAAAGTGTTACTTGATAACATTAACATGTATGGAAGAGATCGAATCGAATCTGCCAAGGATTTTTGACCCATCCGAGGTTGTTCGTCAAAGTGTTACTTGATGTCATTAACCTGCATGGAAGAGGTTCAATCAAATCCGCCAAGGATTTTTGACTAATCTGAGGTTGTTTGTCAAAGTGTTACTTGATGACATTAACATGTATAGAAGTGATCAAATGAAATCCACTAAGGATTTTTTACCCATCCGAGGTTGTTTCTCAAAGCTTGACATTAATCTGTATGGAAGGGGTCGAATTGAATCCCCTTGGGATTGCTTATTCTCCGGTTGGAATGAGGTGATTGCCACATGTATCCGAATCAAAGATGAAAATTTGGCTTGTATTTAGACGTTACTACACTTTCGAGATTATAGTCTTGCCCAATGAGTATAAGTCTAGTTGAAAAATGTATGAAGAATTTTAATCTTGTCCAAGAGTTTCTTATTCTTATGACATCTTATATATTTGTAGAAAGCCTCTTCATATTCTTTACTCATCATAAATCTAATATAAAATTAGATGATAGAAGAAACAAGCTTTGTAATCATAATTATGTTAGAATATCATTATTTGAATATCGCAATCGAAATTGTTCCGCAATATTGACTTGTTTATCTTAGGATTGGTAATCAAATGGGTTGCGATTGTGGGATTCATTTCCCACAGCTGGCGCCAAACTATTACGTGCAGGAAGATTCGGGTCGGTAGAGTATGAGAATTCGATGTCCTAGCGTTGCACAAAAGTTCCGCACACGCAGTAAAAGAGTTTGAGATACCTCATGATTTTAAGTGGAAAATCCAAAAAGAGAAAAACTACAGAGCCTAGCTCACTTGAAAATAATTTCACTATATAAGTTTCTGTTACAATTATTATCCTTTCTCTAAAGTTAGAGAAGAATATCTTACAAGAATAAGTTTTGTGACAAGCTTCGTTGGATTAGCGACGAAGGCCTTGCTTGAGGTGGTAGTCTGATGATTCGACAAAAACTATCGAAAGATTGTTGGGTGGCGGTGGGTAGAATAGTGAACAACATATCGGCGGTGATCCCGGCCGAGTATCGCGGTTAGCGATGATGGTGGCGGCAAAACGATGGTTGGCAGCGAGGCCGGCGGTGGTAAAGCGGGCCGATGGTCAGCTTTGTCAGCGATGGTGGTAGCGATGAGCCGTCAGCGGTGATGACCACAGCGGCGGTTCATTATAATCGCGGTGATCAGCAGCAGTGGTTAGCGGTAGTGTCGGCGGCGTGACAATAAGCAGCGATGATTGATGGCGAGGCCGTCGCAACAATGTGGCATACCAGCCGGCAATGAGTGGCCAAGAAAGCGGCCGGTGGTAGCGGCAGCCGGCAGTAGTGACAATGGCGATCGTCGATGCGGTAATCCAGCGGTGGTCAGCTGGCAACGAACAGCGATAACGTCGTGGTGTCAGCGGTGTCAGCCGGTCGATGGATAATGTCAGCGGTGGTCGCAACAGCGATGCGCGTGGTCAGCGGTAATTAATGGCGATATAGCCAGCCGGCAATGATAGTAGCGAAATGACTGCGGTGGTGGCCCGTAGCAGTGGTGGTCGGTAGTCGCGTTGACCAGTGATGGTAGCGTGGCTTCGATTATCTTTGAGATTTTGTCGAGTTCCTCCTTTCTTTAGCTTTGGGCCTATGAAGAATGAGAGTAATATTATGGGAGTAATTTCTAAATACAAGAAAAATCCAAACCACTCAATCGGACGGTTCAAAATGATTTATTCGATCATATAATGTATTTTAAGTATTTAAATGCTCAAATGAAGTCTGAATTAAGAGATCTTAGGCTTATTAGATCCGGTTCATCAAAACGCTCAATTTGACTATAAACACCCCATATTTATGAGCTATTTAGGGATCCGACTAATATCACAAAATTTTCAATTATATTTCAAGTGCTTGATCTAGGCTAGTCTCGACTCAGAATCAGATTGCTTTCGATATTAAGATTCGTGCTTCAACTAGTAGAGTTTTCAGCGACATGAATTATCAAATTAAAAACATTTAAGTCATAGCTCAAGCAAAAGAAGTTTCATATATATATATATATATATATATATATATATATATATATATATATATATATATATATATATATATTATATTTTTTGAAAGAATGATATATATCATATATATATTTTCATATATATATAAATTGATCATACAATAGTCCAAAAAATTATCAAATTAAAAACAGTTGAAGCCATAGCTGAAACAAAAGAAGTTTCAGAGAGAGAGAGAGAGAGAGAGAGATATATATATATATATATATATATATATATATATATATATATATATATATATATATATATATATATATATATATATATATATATATATATATATATATATTAAGGTAAGCCTTTATTTATTTTTATTTTTTTTTAAAGAATGACGGCAGTTATTACTCAATTTTTTTCATAAAAAAATTGATCATAACAATAGTCCAAAAATTATCAAATTAAAAACAGTTGAAGCCATAGCTCAAACAAAAGAAGTTTCAAACAAGATCAAACAGACCGTATAATGCCCGAAACAGAGATGCGCTTTGAGGACTACGCATCAGAACAGACATAGATTTGCACCTAAACTCATAAACGTCTACAAACAGAGGAACAAATATTAGCAAAATAAATAATCGAAGAATCATCAGAGAACTTCTAACCGTCAAGAAAGACAGTTGCAGAGGCAGAGACAACGAGCTTTCATATAGTACGAATTACAATAAAAATTTAAAAAGCAAACAAGAATTAGAGTCGACGCCGCCGGTACGCTCTCGCCTTACTGACGAGGCTTTGGCACCTTCACTGCTATGCCGCGCAGGATTGCCAGAGCTGATGATCGAAGATTCATTTCTTTACGCTGTCTTCTATCCGCCATTTCGTCGATCCAACGGCGGATTCGGAGAGTTTCGTTCGCCACTAGGTCTATTTATACGAGCGCGCAAGCTCTCTTTCTCCCTCCCTCTCTCTTTCGGTTCTTTCCGATAGGAGCGGACTAAGGTGAAATCCCAGATGCTTTCCTTTTTTATTTTTGGGAAATAGGTAGTTCTGTTCGAATATGAACGAACTTTGTATTATTTGAAGCTTATCTAATTGCTGGCAGCACTGGTTTCGATTTCCTGCTCCATTTTCTTGGCTTTGTTTTTTCCTGTCCGTTTTCTCTACTCTTCCTTCCTTACTTTAAAATCCTGATTCTGCTTTATGGTCCCAAACTGTTTGGCTACAATTAGGATTTTAACTCCAACAGGATGTATTAAGAGGGTTAAAATCTGAAAATTATATGCATGATAATTGTTCAAATTTTCTAAATTTGATTATGTATGTAAATGTCCCTTTTTAGATACTGAGGAAGAAATCTTAAATCGATTTTTAGGATTTAGCAAATGTATTTAATCAATAATGTACTGATATGACATTTGTCCAAATAGGAAGATTTAAAATCGCTAAAATTATATTTTTCTGGATTTAAGCTAAATCTAGGTTAAATCCCGCTCAAAATAGGATTTTAAAACGGCCTATTTGATGTCCAGATTGTTTTTGGTGAAAACTCAATCAGTTTTGATACTGTTATTGCTCACTGAGAGTTTGCCCAATTTATTCTTATTGAACTCACTGGATTTAAGATATTATCATGATATATGTATTTGTTTAATTAGATTTAGCAAATACCCAACTTCTTTGAGATAGAGGAAATAATTTATAAGATTTTCTTTGGCTTTGTTTTCCAGGATTTAGATTAACCTGTCTGCCTACTTGTTTCATCATATCAAGAGAGCTTACTGCAGCTTTTTTGCTTATCTACTTCAGTTTTTATTACAAAAAAGAAGGGATTTAAGGTTTGTTAAACTACCTCGGAATTGGTTTCATAGGAATTATGATTGTTTAAATAGATTTTGCGACTCCTATGGTGATATTATACATATATGATCCTTTGAATGGGTCTGAGTGAACATATGGTACATATGTGTTTCTTTTTTCTGTTAATTAATTTGTATTCTGTAATCTGCAGTCTGAATAAACAAATTATTTTGTATTCATGAGATTTTGACAGATTATTACAACTTTAGCATCCAATTCCGTGAAGGTGCATGCCTCGAATTTCAGCATGCCATCTTACATTTCATATTGCACCCTCCCTCCTATGATTTTCTCATAATTCTGATATTTGAATATATATATATATATATACATACCTGTTCTGAGAATGTAGGAGAAACCAATTGAGATTATCATTTCCCTGAACAATGCATAATCTATGTTTTAATTCATGTTAGTCTTCTAATAACTTCAGTCTCTAATAAATGTTTTGTAGGATACAAGTGAGAATGGTTGAGACTAGTATAATGATTTGACCAAGTTTTGGGCTTTGATATTATTGGAATTAAATCTATCTTGCAGGTGACAAGAGAATTTTACCAACAAGTTTTATTCAAGTCAAAGAGAAAACAAGGAGAGAGAGACCAGAGATCTTAAAGAAAGAAGTTAGATTTCATTATATAATGCTAGAAAGTACAAATTGATTTGAGGATATGACTTAGTGTCCTAGACACATTTTTTTATTTCATGTTTCTTAGCTTGGGTCAAGGTACAAAGCTATGAGAATGGCTACATGCAAGTAAAATTATATAATAATGCTTAACAAGTATTTGCTATAAAATGAATAAATTTAGCTAGCTTGTAGCTTATCAAATTATATAAAAAATTCATGTCATGTATTAAGCAAGGGAAAAGAAATTTGGAAATAAAGCTTTTGATGAAGTCTTCATCAACTTTAATTTGAATTGATGAGTAGTTTTGATGATTTCAAGTGATGAGTTCATAAGCTGAGTTTAGAGGATGAGTTCAAGGTCTCTGACAACTTCAAGCCTAAGATGAGTTTAGTATCTTAAACAACTGCAAGTTTGAGATAAGCTTAGGTTCTTTTACAACTTGAATTTTCATGAGTTCAAAGTGTTTAATGATTTTAAGTCTAACTTAAGTTTTGGATATTTCTTGACTTTAACGTTGAGACTATTTTAGGTGGTCGTTGATGATTTCAATTTTCAAATGAGTTCATGCTCTCTCATGACTTCAACCCTAAGATAAGTTCAGGCATTTTAATGACTTTAAGTATGAGATGAGTTCATTATCTTTCACAGCTAAAGTCTATAATGAGTTCAAGGGCTCTTCATTAGTTGAGTTCAAGGTCTCTGACAACTTCAAGCCTAAGGTGAGTTTAGTATCTCTAACAACTTCAAGTTTGAGATAAGCTCGGGCTCTTTTATGACTTGTAGTTTGAGATGAGTTCAAAATCTTTGATGATTTCAAGTCTAGATTTTAAGTCTAAGTTAAGTATAAGGTATTTGTTGACTTCAACAATGAGATTAGTCAAGGGGGTCTTTGATGATTTCAATTTTGAGATGTGTTCAAGCATTCTCATGACTTCAAGTCAAAAATGAGTTCAGGCATTTCTAGGACTTCAAGTATGAGATAATTTCAATATCTTTCACAACTTGAAGTCTATGATGAGTTAAAGGCCTCTAACAACTTTATATTTGAGACAAGTTTGAGGTCTGGTGACTTTAAATCTAGGTTAAGGTCTAACGACTTTTAGTTTACCACAAATTTAAGGTCTATGCTGACTTCAAATATGAATCGAGTTCATGATCACATTCTAACTTGATTAACCTAACTAATAAACCATTAGTGCAAATTAGTTCCCTAATTTTTGTGCCTTTTTGTGAAATGAAAAGGAAAGAGAAAATTAATATCTTGAAATTGATCCATCTTGTCGAGTTTATACATTGATTATGAATGATTTACATACATGTCAACAATTATGAATGTTATAAAGATAAACCATTACGGTTTTAATTTTCCTATTTTTTTCCTTTATTTTGTCAAAAATTCTTGCATAATATGAATAAAAATGATCTGAGTAGTTAATGATAATTAATCTAGAAATACAAATGATCATGCAAAATCTTTCATGTCAATAACTATGTGTTCAATTTCAAATATATACTTACTAAAATGCTGAATTAATATAAAAAAAGTATATAAAATAGAAATGTTCAAGAATATTATGAGTAGAGGTATATCGAAGAATATATTGAGAGTATGTATATCTAAGAATATGTTGAGTAAGATATATTGAAGAATATGTCTGGTAGAGACATATTTAAGAATATGCCGAGTAGTTATATATCCAAGAATATGTTAAATATCTTTAAGGTTTTGTTTCTAAATATTATTTCCAAGTTGTTGAGTTTTACCTTTTTTTGATTATGTATCTCTTCGGTTAAGGCATCATCTTTCATTAGAGCCTTTGTCTTTATGAGGGTAACCATCTCTATATTCACCGTTAGAAAAGACTGTGCTCACTGTCATCAAGGATTTTATCACAAAGGGGAAGTCTAAGTTTTTGTGGTTAAT
The DNA here is from genome assembly GCA_021442155.1 of Cymbidium sinense. Taxonomy (NCBI): domain Eukaryota; kingdom Viridiplantae; phylum Streptophyta; class Magnoliopsida; order Asparagales; family Orchidaceae; genus Cymbidium; species Cymbidium sinense. The sequence goes on along the minus strand of CM038221.1, from coordinate 134,198,343 downwards.
TTTTCATCTTTTAGATGCTGAAGATTTTAGTATGATGCTTGACTTTGAGAGAAATTTGGAATAATAGATTGATTTTCTGAAATGATAATTGGGTGGCCAAATAGTGAATTGTTGAGTTGTCGTGTAGGTCAATAATCAAATTATCGAGTAAGCTAAATTATTATTTTATTTAGTTCATCATCATTTATTGATTCCTTGAATGAAACTTTTATTTGAAGTTAATTCCTTAGAATTTAATAATTTCTTGGATTAAACACATTCTTCTAAGTTAGATGATAGGGTGACTTTATTAAGTGCAGATTCTTCATCTAATTTGGGGCAATATTCTCTTATAGATAGATGTCTCATAATTTTTGTAACTTAATCTTATGTTATTATCACACTAATCCAAAGATTATGTTAATCTATATCTTGTTGAACTAGTTAGATTGCAGTTAAGATTTTTGTATCTAAATTAATAATATTCAAAGTTTTAAATTTGAAGTTTGGCAATTCAAATTAAACAAAAGAATGTTGACTTCATGATTTGAACTATTTTTTTATAATTTTTAATTTATTTAATACTATATAATTCAATCTCTATGACTAGTTCCCTTAGTGCCTTGTCTAGTTTCTTAAATAAATTCTCTGAGTGTGTTGCTGGGTTCTTAGTGTGAGTTTCCTAAGTATAAATGAATTTACTACCAAATTTCAAAGATAACTATCTTGTGAGCATTTTTTCTATCAAATTAGATTTTCTTTTGCAAAGAAAGATTATGTGAATGTCTTTGTAGTGCATACCCTCCTTTCTAATTGTGACTTTTATTTATGAACAATAATGGCATGGTTCCTATTATTCATAAGGCTTATGTGATGGTTATTTCAATCTTCCCAACATCTTGTTTATTATTGATGACTTATCTCTAAGTGGAAGTTGATAGATTATGGGAATTCTATAGTTAATTTGTTGTTGGTGTTATTGATGTTGTAGTTGGTCACTATGACTAATTACATTATTTATCTAGTTGAAATCATCACACTGCCTAATCAACCAATATTGATGTCATTATAGGTTGCTTGTTACTTCAGAATGTTGAGTGCTTGAAGTAAAAAATCTTAACATTATTATATTCTCTTGCATTTTTTATGACCATTAGTGAGTGCTAACAACTCAACTAAAGTTATTGGTTGTTGTAATCTAAGTGCATATCTGAATGTTCATTCTTTATAATCTTGCGTAATGACAATATAAGTGACAATATATTCTTAATAAGCAAAATCCATTATTTTACATTGAAAGCGAACAATAAAATGTTAAAAAAATTCACGTTGTTCTTTTCTAATATTCAATAGGGTCTAAGATTTTTCGAAGGGCTTTATGGACAAGTAAATTACGCTATAAGAAGTTTTTTATTAAATTACATGATAAGAAGTTGTTTAAAGTCAAACAATTACTTATGATCCTTTTAGGAGGAAATCTAGAGAACCATCATAATGGTGCCTCTTTAAACGTTATGTGGGGTAATCGAATCTTTATAGCATGACTTATAGTGTGGAAAGAAAGCATTGATTCAAACTAGGCAAAGTGATCTGCTAGATCTAGCTTCCCTTTGTAAGCTTAAATAATAAGTATTTTAAACTTTGGAAGAGGTTCGGTTTCTATAACTTGGACCTGCAATGTGTTAGTTGGCTTTTGTGGAGAGTTTCTTAAGTTCGCGGGAATGAAGAGGCATAACTTTATTTTCTCCTTAATGTGAGATGAACATCGATGAAGAAATATGAAATCGTGATGTGATGAGTTGATAAAATAGTCTTCTCAAAAAGGATGAATATGAGATAAAGTTTATCAGAAGCATTCTGAGATTCCTTGGATCATTTTTTCTAAATGATCTTTCTTTAATTTAATTGCTCAAAAGCAATAATTTTTCTATTTTTTTAGCTCTTTTAATAGATTATCCCCTTTTGTCTAGATAATGCATTTCTTGACCTATTCTCAATATCATCTATGTTCACCACTTTTAAACAAATGTTGGAATCAAATATGTCTGTAAATGGCACTACAACCTTACTAACAAGTATGAAGTACTTTAAAGAGAAAAATTAAATATTAGAGAGAAACTTTGGGATTCCATATTATATTTCTAGAAAATGTAAATTAATGTGATGATCAGATATATTGTTCTAAGATCTTCTTTTGACTTCATATTTATGGGTTTGGGTCAAAGTATAGTTTTATGACAATGGCTATACAAGTAAAATTATAATATAAGATTTTAATATTTACTGTAAAATGTAAACGTTTAGTTAGCTTGTAGTTTATCAAAGTATATAGAAATCTCATACTGAATTTTGAATAAAGGATGGAATCTTTGAGGGTGAAGCTTCTAATGAAGTATTTGATTACTTCTCTTTGAGATTTCAAGTCTATGACTAGTTTAGGCTCTTTGACTATTTTAAGTCTAAGACGAGTTTAGGCTCTCTAATGACTTAAATTTTGAGATGAATTTAAGGTCTCCTATGACTTTAAGTCTATGATGAGTTCAAAGTATCTAATGATTTCATGTTTTGTAGGAGTTTACACTTTGATGAATTCAAATTTGAGACAAGTTTAGAGCCTTTAACAACTTTAAGTATAAGATGAATTCAAAGTATTTGATGATTTTAACTCTAGTTTTGGATGAGTTTGTCTGAGACGATTTTAGGGTTGCATTTTAACTTGATTAACTTAACTAGTTGATCATTGGTGTGCATATATTTTATTCTAATCATTTCGGTTGAATAGGTGATTGGCCATTACTATATTGGGCACATATAGGGGTTCATTACTTATTTCTCTTACTACTTTAAATGTAGATTGCATATACATTGCAATTTATTATATATACATATATAATTTATCTTTTTTTCTTTAGTTTCATCTTAGGTTATTTTCATACTTTAGTAATGTCAAGAAGATTTTGAGTCTTTATTTTGCATGAAATGTTGCGGACATTGACACCATTGTGGTCTTTTTTATGGAGATTGTGAGTAACATTTATTAAATATTTCTTAACTATAATTCTATGGGTGTAGCAAGACTTTTTATGTTCATTTTCCTACTAAATTGTCAGCCTATTAACCAGGTGAATTTATATGTCATATTTGGGCCAGAGAGTTGTAATATATGATAGTCATAATACTGAAATGATGAATGTGAGTTATTTAACATTTATGATGTATGTGCTCTATAAATATTATAAGTAGAGGCAAAGTCCCCAAAAAATTCACAGAAAATAGAGGACACATCATGAATTGATTAGGTTGTCCAATAAAAACTCCCCCAAGCAAAAGTATATGACTTTTCTTATATTGATTGGTTTATCTAAACAAGTGGGCCTCAAATAGTTTTTCTGGTTATATTTCTTTCAGAAACAACAATATTCTTATTAGTATCACTATGCATTCTAATCACTATGATGATTTTGGTCATAATTTTGCTAAGGGAAGCTTGTTAAGCATGTGTGTTGTTGAGTTGCTACCTTAGCAAGGGCCACACTCTTTGTATCGTGGATAATTATGTGAATATTATGCTGTTGTTATGCTGTTGAATGGTTGAGGTAGATTCCTTTTTGCTCACATGTAGTTTTGTTTGTTTCCTTTGTAACCATTTACCATCATAATTTGGCCCTGATTACTTTTAAGTTGTTTTTGTCTGTTCTTGAGCAGTTCACATCATTATTTTCCATGATTTATTTCATGTTTGTGTAATTGATCGGTCAGAATCTGTGTTCATGCACAATTTTTAAAAAAATAAAAAACTGAGTGTCCTTTTCTCTTGGTTGTATGCTTGATTTGTTTGCTCTAATTTTATGCTCTTCACGTAATCATGCTTAGTCCATTTATTGAAGGAACAATAGAATTTTCTATCATGAATTTATTAGAATACTCTTGTCTTCCCTACTGCATAAGTTTGTTTTGTATAATCATAGTACTATCGACCCTCCATTGAGCTTCATGCTGGGGAATTATGAACATCATTCTTTGCACAAAGGCAATCTTGAGGTATGGGATGGCAAACTTGGTTTCCCTTCCAAAGAATCTTGGTTGCAACCACAATACAACAACCACTAATTGTTCCTTTTACTCAAGTGTCTTTCCTGTGGATCTTCTGCAGCGATTTTTCAAGGATATTTTTCTTTTTTATATACAAAATTAGTATGAAGTTATACATAGGGATTTCTATGTCCTCAAAAAATTTTATGTTTGAAATTTGTGTATTTATCAGTAGGTTCATATGTCCTCAGTAAACAATCTCCGATTTTTATGGCATCAAGAACCTTCAGTTATTTTTTTTTTTAATATTTCTTACTCTTGGAAATAAATCTTGCTAAGATAGGCATTTCTTGAATTTTAGTTTGTAGACCAAACACAAAATCTTAATACCAGAGGAAGCAAGCTGATAGTTTGCAGGCCAAAACCTAATCTCACATGCTTTATGTTTTTCCCTTCTGTTATCAAATTTCAGTGGTCTCAAATAGGGGTGTAAACGAGCGAGTGAGAAGTGTGTCGTTTGATAATTCTTGTTTGTCTTTGGGCTCAAAATGGCTGAAATATAATAATCCGGAAAACTAGAAGAGGAAGATTCAGCCAATCTGCATAACAAACTTTTAACCACTTTATATATATATATATATATATATATAATAATAATAATTTAATTTTTTATTTCGAAAATCAGTAAACGATCGAAAAAGGATGTATGTTCGTCGTTTTATAAATCGTTGAAATATTTGTTTGTCGTTAGTTAATCCAAGTTAAACACGAACTGCTTAACGAATTTGCGTCATGAACGAGCTTTTAAGAAGTCTCAAATGTTTAAAATGTTTTATTAAGGCACGCATCACCTATTTTGTGATGTGAAGAATTTTTATTTTTATTTTTTGTGTCAAATCTTTGTGGAATAAAGGCTTGTTGTTGTTGTGTCAAATCTTTGTGCCTTCTACTTACATATCTTAGTTGTTTATTCAACATAGTTCTTGCATGCTGAGCTATTTATTCTATGCAGATCAAGTAAATTGCTTTCCATTAAATTTTGTAATGTTTTATTTGTTTTCTTTGGCTAGTTTTTTCAGCAACAGGAATAATTGGCTCGTTTGATGTTTCTATAATGACTGCAATACTGCAATGCATCAGAAACCGTGAACTGATTTCTTCCATATATTTCTTGCAATATTTCTTAAGACTTTGGGAATGGATTGTTATGATACATCAGGTTTTGTAAGGGGAGGATTTGAACACTATTTTGAAGGCCTCTTCCCCATCGATTGACATCTTGTTTTCCGGGAATTTAGTGTTCGTGATGAAGAACATGTCTAAGCACTTGGATCTTGCTGTGGCATCTTTAAATAGCCCTGAAAAATGGATCAATTTTCAGTTAGAAGCTGAATCTCAAATAGACACCACACTAAGACTTGTCTCCCCTTGCCCCACTTGTGTTGAGGATTTCAACTTGAAAGACACAAAGAGGAAGTGGGAAGATATTGATGGAGGTAGGGTTTCTAGGTGTGACCCACTGGTTCTAGGTTTTCGAATTTCACCAAGTGCCCCAAAGAGCAGTAAGAGGAACAGCTCAGGAGCTATGAGCATAATCTCTTCAGCATATGTGGCTGGTGAAGAATGCTCTGTGAATCAAGCCTTGAACTTCCAACTTGAAATTGACACACAAAGTGTATACATCCCCAATGCTCCTGCTATTACCCCTTTAGACGCTTTGGTCGGTAAACCCGCCTTTAATCTTGAGTCATTTGTAGGACTAGCAGCATCATCTATTACAAGTGAAGCTGGAATCCCTGCGCAACATCTGATTAACCAGGAAAAATCCACAGTGAATTTTCCTGAGCTGGTTAATCGATCAGTTTCTTCAAGCCAGGGACATGGAACAACTCTAATTCTTTATACGAGTGGGCTACCCAAAAGTTCAGTTGAGTGTGTTTCCGGGAACGTCAAAAAGCAAAATCACAGCACTAGCACCAAAAAATGCCAGTTTCCCCAATGTGAGAAAAGAGCCAGGGGTGCTTCTGGATGTTGCGTAGCTCATGGTGGAGGACAAAAATGTCAGAAAGCCGATTGCGGAAGGAGAGCTGAAGGAAAGACCATATACTGTAAGTTGCATGGAGGTGGACGACGATGTGAGAAACTTGGTTGCTTAAAAAGTGCTAAAGGGGGCACTGATTTCTGCATTGGACATGGTGGCGGTCATCGTTGCAGTCGAGTTGGTTGCACTACAGTTTCAAGAGGTAAGTCTGGATTGTGTATCAAGCATGGAGGTGGAAGAAGATGCGAAAAGAAGAACTGCACTAAAAGTGCCGGAGTTCGATCTGGTTTTTGCGTTGCTCATGGTGGAGGCAAGCGCTGCCAGTATGAAGGATGCAAGAAGGGTGCACAGGGTAGTACGATGTTTTGTAAGGCTCATGGTGGGGGGAAGAGATGCGGTGTTGAAGGCTGCGGCAAATGTGCTGAAGGAAGCACGCCCTTTTGTAAGCGACATGGCGGAGGGAAGCGCTGCTTGTTTCAAGGCGGCGGTGCGTGTTCTAAGAGTGTGCATGGCAGGACTCAGTTATGTGTTGCCCATGGAGGTGGGAAGAGGTGCGCAGCTCCAAAATGCGATAAGAGCGCACGTGGTCGAACTGATTATTGTGTCCGCCATGGAGGAGGAGAAAGATGCCGGTTTGCAGGGTGTGATAAGAGTGCCCAGGGGAGAACTAATTTTTGCAAGGTTCATGGAGGCGTTAAGTGGTGCTCATGGGGGAGCCAAGCAAGGTCAGATATTGGTTCTGATGCGGCCTCTTGCAACCGGTTTTCCACCGGCGAGGTTGGCCTTTGTGCTGCTCATATCGCTCTGGTGCAAGACGACCGGGTTCATGGTGGGGAAACCATGGGACCGCCCACCTCACAGAAACCAGCTGCATCTGAGAAGATGAAGGTGATTGTCGAAGAAGGATCTTCTTTATTTGGTTGGAATGCCCCGGAGCATAAAGAATTCATACATCCTATCATTCCTGTGAAGCCTGGAGCAATTTCTCTTCCAGAAGGTAGAGTTCATGGAGGGAGCGTGATGGCGTTGCTGGCTAAGGGAGATCTCAATCTGTCTGAGAACCAGGCTGAAGGGTGCAGTAGTTCAAATCAAGGTTCATCTCTTTACATGAATTATGGATGCTCGTGAGCAAAGCAATTAGCCTAGGGTCCTTGATTTATTTTTCACTATGGATTATGAATGTGTTTTCTAAACAGCTATTTTCTTTTGGTGATTACAAAGTAAGTATTTTAAGCCATGGTTGTGTTGTGCTTGTTAATATCATTATTGAAGTACGATCCTGGGAAGGATCTAGGGCTCATATGTTTTGCGGACCAATGTAATTTGTAAGTGTTTGTTTCTAGTTTGTATGAAGATGTGCTGTTGTTCCTTGAAAACTAAATGATTTCCTCTGTTTTTTTTCCTTTGAATTTTCGTACTTAACCCGACTAGTTTTTAGTTTAACGGACTAATATGTGAATTGGAAGACTTTATTTTTATTACCCGACTAGTTTTTAGTTTAACGGACTAATATGTGAATTGGAAGACTTTATTTTTATTTATTTTGTGTTTGAAAAACAAAATTATACATATGTGGGACTTTTAAAAAGAATTTTAAGTGCATGTTGTTTTTAGTTACTTTCAACCTAACCTATGAAATATAGCTAATTATACATATCAGGCAGCAAATGTCTCTTATCGCACGGGCAAGGTGACTGAAAAAATTCTCTTTTTTCTAAATGAATTTTATCTTTGGAAGGCATTGAAGGTGTATGTAAATGTAAAAATAATATTTTTTTTAAAAATTAATTGCTCAATAAAAGACGACTAAGGAATATAATAAAAAATTCATAGCAATGAATGAAAAAAAAGGAGCTTATGGGGATGAGATTAAATTGTTACTGTTGCACAATTTAGGGAGAACTAAATATTCTTCCCCAGTATGTTTTTCGATCCATACAATGAGATCCCAAGCTAATGAGGTGGAACTCAAAATCTCATGTAGGTGGACTTCAATCAATCTATGACAATAACAAAACCCAATTTCCCAAGGTTACTTGTTATCCAAAGGCCAGGTTAAAATACACATTAAAATATCAAATTCAAATCATATCACATTAACTTTATCCAAGTTCTTGACATATTATGAATATTTTTCATATTCAATCCCAATTCATCCTTATCTAATCTCGACAGAACAAGCTGAAATGCCTACCTTGAATCTTCAAAGAAATAGCTATTCCAACCTCACAAGTCTTGTTGCATTCAATGCAGCCTATAAGAAATAAGACTGCACCAAGACCATTATTGAAGCAAGGCTTTCTCTACTATCCATAAAAAATAAGAATACACCAAAACTGTTGCTAAAACAAAACACTCTGCAAGACATTCACTATGACTAGAAATACAGTATCATTGAGCGCATATTACAGCATATCAATGGAGAGAAAACGAAAATATGGTATTAAATAGAGCATCACATCTCCCAGCAACTTTAATGAGCACAAATCCATAACATTGCATTTCAGCTCTCAACATTTCAGTTTAATAAATTGTAGTAAAAGAGTTTAGTTGGAACGCGAAGCTGTAAAGCAATTTGATAAGGTGATCAGACCGCACCATATCTTGATTGAAATATATTCAAGTTTCAAGCTCAACTCATGAAAGCAATCAGAAAAAGAAATGAATATGGAGACAGGACTGCAAAGTATGATCAAACATTCTCATTCTATATGATAAGGAAACCAATTCCATACCTAACTTTACTCCTTTCTCTCACCACCAGAAGGTCCCCACTTCGCTGCTCCCCACTCTCACCAACAATAGCATCACACCGGTGCAATTGGCCGGTGCTCAATGACCTCATCCACAAGCCCTAATTCCTTGGCCTCCTCTGGGGACAAGAATGTATCACGGTCAAGGAATTTCTCGATCTTCTCAAGCGGTTGTCCGGTGTGCTTGTTGTAGATGGCCTTGAGCCTCTCGTGCATCTTGATGATCTCCTTTGCATGGATGGCAATATCCACGGCCTGACCGCTAATGCCGGAGGCAGAAGGTTGGTGTACCATGATGCGGGAATTGGGAGGCGTTCTGCATGCAAGAAGAAGAGATCCCATGGAAGCCTTGACCAATGCAAAGGGTGGTGACCAATCAATGTACTTGGATGGTATCAGATCGCAAGACCGGTGATGACGCCACCGGAGGAGTTGATGTAGAGGTGAACGGGTTTGATGGGTTCTCGATTCGAGGAAAAGAAGTCGGGCAACCACGACGAGGCGTATCGGAGATGGGACCGCGAGATACAATCCGCCCTTGAGGAGACGGAGAAGATGTCGACGCGTTCGCGCGAGGTTTGCTCGAACCAGCCAGGAACGGGTTAGTATGCCGCAGCTGCCGGAGGAAGAAGGAGCTACTGAGTGAATTGACCGGCTAACCGAGACGCCACATCTCAGTAGGGTTTAGGGTTTTGCTTGGGTAGTGAGGTGGATTCGGATTTGCAGACTTCAGGGAAATTTTGGTAACAGGATTTAACCTAAATCCTACAGAATTTTAAATCCCGTTTCACCGAAATCCCGGATTTAGTAAAGACCGTTGGCAGGTGGATTAACGGGATTTAGAGAGGAAGTGGCGCGCGAAGGAGGATGGGTTGAGGTCGAGATCTGAGGCGGTATCACAAGAGAGATGGCGGTGACCTCTTGAAGTAGATCTGTAACACGTGAAGATCATGGAGAAGAGAGTATTTGTATAAACAACACTAAGTGAGATGGAATAGGGAGAGTTGGCGACCGATTGCCTTCAATTGTGAAGACGGAAGCATTGACAGTTCTTCCTTTGATTGAGCGAAATGAGGAGAAGGGAGGGAGGAGAATGCCGAAAAAGAGTAGGGCTTGCGGTTAAGAGAAAGAAAGAGAGAGAGAGAGAGGGATTTCGGATGGAAGACCTTGCAGTTTGAAGGGAAATCAGGCGAGGATCTTCCGATCGAGTGAGGGAAATGAGAGAGAGAACGAGGGCTTACGGGTTGAGAGGGGTTGGGAGGGGTTGGGAGATGGAATCGAGCGAGGGCTTGCGGCCTCTTCTTGCGAACGAGAGGAGCTCCATTCGGTTTTGAGGCAGGATTGGGCGCGTGCGGTTGAGAGAAAAGTGGGAGGGAACGGTTATGGGAGACCGATCAAAGAGGCGACGAGAGCGGTTCTTCGTTTTCGGAGGGCAAAACCTAGGGTCAACACACATGCATGCTCGGCGCGGCTCTGTTCGTTTGCAGTCCTAGTTTTTTTATGTGTTTTCTTTTTTTTTTTTTTCTTTTAACAAATTCTTTCGAGTATTTTTAAAAATAATAATAACACTTTGAAATAAAACATAAATAAAATAAATTAAATATATAAAATAAAAAATAAAAAATTAAAGTAATCTCAAACAACCCTTAAGTTCATTTCCATTCACCTCATATTATATGCGGCCAAAATTAATTATTTCATGATTTTTTTTTTCATCAGAACCTTATAAGTGATACAAAAAAGTCAAGTGATCAAATCAATTTGTTGTTTAGCTAATTTAGTTAAGAGCCTTGGATTATTTGGGATTATGACAAGTAATGCATTTCTTCTGATGAATTTAAGTCAGAATCTTCGATTATAGAGAAAATAATTATCAATTTTGGTTCTTTGAAACAAAAAAATATGCTTATTTCTTTTGATCTGTGGGAGTTAGTAGAAAATGGGTATATCATTTGTGTGAGCTAGAAAGAATGACTAGTGCACAAAGTCATACTTTGAAGAAGAAGAAGAAGAAAAAAGATGCAAATGTTCTTCACTTAACCAACAAGCAATAGATGATATGACATTCTAAATAATTTTTGAAGCCACAAACTCTTCGTCATTAATTTAAAGAGTTAATGATAAAATTTAATAAATTAAATCAAGATCATTTTTGCCAAAATTAGTTCAATTGTGAGAATTATCATATAAAAAAACATTAAAAAAAGAAGTCTAAATGTGCTCATGTTGTTGTCATAGAAGATTCTTAAGATCTTTTTTATATTAAGTGAATGAAGCAATGTGGTCTTTTCAAGCACATGAGTAGATTGTAGAACATTTATTGGTGTGGGCATATCAATCAAATAGGACATGTAAGAATGAACCAAAAAGTGCTGGCAAATGGAAGCAAGGTATTAATGCACGATGATGCCAATATCAAAATCACTAATTTCTAATTAACCTATTTTTTGATAATGGTTAAGCACATCGAATGGATAATAAGAAGAGGACGATGTGATATCACTATAGCCTTGGTTTTGGAAAGATATCTTAGGGTAACCAAGAGGCAGATTGTTATAGCACTTTCAAACATTGAAATTGAATATTCATAGAGAGAATGAAGCATCTTATCATGCAATTTGGCTATGAAGGATTTTATTTGATCTAAAGGAAACTGCATATGTTTTATGATAAATCTATCATTGACTTGAAAAAGAATCATATTCCTCAAGGAATAAGTACAGACTTTGAAATTCTTTATCCTTTCATTAGAGAGACTTGGCTTAAGGAGACTCTTTGAATGTCAAATTGCAGATATTTAATCACAAACTCACATATACAAGACATGTGCAATGAATCCAAGACCTCTTAGTTGAAAGTCAAAGCTCTCAACCGCTAGGCTAAGTTGCCTTGCACATATAAAATGAGTTTCCCTCTCCAATAAAAAAATCAATATGGAGGACATGTAGCACCATATAGCTACTACTTGTGAGTAGTGTTATAACAGAACATTAGTGGGTAATGACTTACCAAAATAAGTGATTCTCTCTCTCTCTCTCTCTCTCTTTGTGTGTGTGTATCCATCAGGGACAATAGATGACTTTGATAGAATGAAAAGTAAATACATTTAAAGAGTAAAAAATATATATTTGAGTTCCAACAATTTGGATTTAATTTTAGTTGAAAATGATCCTAAAACTTAATAAGATTTTTAGTTTTGGAAGTATTCTTTATTATTATTTTTTAATTTTGAAAGCATTGATTGAGCTTTGGTGAAATTTCAAGCAAAATCAAGAGTTTTGCCCAACTCATATTATTAATGAAAACAGTTTATAATTAAAAAAATCTAAAACATCAACAAAAGAAAATCTTGAGATTAGTGAAACTACTAAAATTGTCATGCCAAAAATTTTAAGATGGAATTGAAATTGTGTTTCAAACACTCGGTGGATTTTTCAAATGCGTTGGAATCAAATACACAAGTTATTGGTCATCACTAAAAAAATTTATTAAACTTTCTGATTGTGAAATACATGAACAAAACAGTATTTTTGAAAGGCCATCGACATATAATAGTCCAATCATCCTAAATTTTAATTTTTCACATATTTGATGAATGGATAAATCATTCCAAAAAAAATTGAAGAAGCTCAAATCTCTATATAAATCTTACATCACAAATTACAATCAACAATGTGTTCTTGAATTCAAAGGTTACATAGAATGATGTATGACTTTTTTTTTACTCCAAGGAGAAGAATGCCAATTCTCTTAATTTTCTTTTTGCATCTACCATTTAATTTTCAAATTCAAAAGCACATTATGTAATCTACAACATATGACATGTGGGGATCAAATTACATCAATCTTCTTGATGATTTGACCATTTACCAAAAATATAAACAAAATTCAAGAATGATTAAAAAACATATAGAAGCCTTTTATAAAAAAAAAAAAAATGTAATTTTACACCTATATTTAGCCTATACTTCAAGTATTAATATAATTCAACAATCAAAATCAACCAACACATGAAAGAGAAGATCACCAACAGCTTGTGCATTCTAAGCTATTTGAAGCTCACTGCATTTCCAAATCACAATTATCTTTATATACAACCATATGTCAAAATAATCCTGGGAACTAAATGGCATGGTTATTTACAACCTTAATGCTAATTTTCCAAAATCTAAGCACTGATTCCAAAAAGTGCCAGATGCATTCTGAAAAAAAAAAAAAAAATCCTCAGTCTCACTTTTTAAAGCCAATTCATCTCAAACATACAAGCCAAAATATTGCAAAATCTTCAGAAGCAATCGAAACTGCAAATAAACTGTGTCCATAACATCTTAAAAGCCAATAGTAAAAATATGTTTTGCACAGATTTAAAGTTTCAATGTCAATTAGATCATCTGCTCTGGTAAAACATATATTATAATAAACATGTTCCACCAAAAGGGAAACAATGAACACTTTATAGCAAAATAAAACTCAACAGACATCAAAGCTATGAAACAAGAGCATGACAGATAATCTCACTATTTATTTGGGGTAACCGGAATATCCAGGAGGAGGATAAGCAGCCGGAGGGTAGCCCGTGTATGGAGCCTGAGGCGGAGGGGGGTAACCATAAGCTGGTGGAGGTGGATAGCCGGCCGATGGTGGAACAGGTTGATCAAATCTGGACATCTGTTGAGGCAGGGGAATGGCCATCATCGGTTGCGGCCCGAACTTTCCATCTCTCTTGTCCATTTCGACCTTGTGCTGTGTCTGCACTTAGTGCAGCGACCAAGCATGTCAATATGATTTAATGAAACCAAATGACAAAAATGAAGAGAACGGAAATAATGCCGTGCTGTTTATATTACCTGCATGCAAGCACAGACCCTGCAGAAGAAAAGAAACAGTGTTAGTTGAAGCATTCATAAAGACTAACTATGATACTGATAATAGGGAAGTCTTACGTGCAGTAAACGACGTCAGAGAGACAGTTCAGTATCTGAGAAGCTTCTTGGAGTTCTTGACTTCCAACAATCATAGCTACAAGGGAAAAAATGCAAGCCACTTGCTGAAGGCAGAACATAAACCCCTGCAAATTAAAGAGTACAAAAAGAAATATTGATCAGAAAGGAATAAAAAGTACGTTTTCCTTGAGAACTGAAAACGATGGAAAGGAAGGTAGGGAGAGGGTGAGTTAAGAGAACATACAATGATACAATTATCACATTGCGTGGGCTGTATATTAAATTCATCTTGAAGTAAGAAGCGGGTGGAGGCAACCGAGTTGCCAAAGCAGCAGAAGACCTGCAAGAAAAAATGTTGGTCAAGTAAACATATAATTAATGATGAGATCATACCTATCAACACTTCTTAAAAGAAAATCCGAAATGCACTTTTAAATGGATGAGTAGAGATAGATTAATGAAAAAGTAGAAAAACTTTTTCAGTAGGACTTCACAAATCTCCGTACTATAAAAAAAAATTGAAATGGAATAATCCATCCATTAAAGTATTTGGTCACCAACTACTTAGTCAAGGGATTGGTAATTAATTTATCAATATTTTATGTCTTCACACTCTTCCAATGGAATACAGGGCCTAAATTGGCTACATAAGGAGAATGTGGAACAAGCGGCTAAATGTCTAGTTATTCCTGACCTAATTTATTGGTACAAAAAACAAAACCATATAATACTAAAGTCTTTAGGTCCGCAATCAATAAGAATCTGCACAACTGAACAAATGTATCATTTTTTGTTCATGCTTCATATTTTAACTGAGAATCCCCAGCTTGAATTATGAGAAGAAAGAATAAACATCAAGCATATCTCTGCTGTAAATATTGGATTGTATATGCAAAGAAAGAAGCACAATCAATGTGCAGTAAGAAAAAATCATCAGTTATTATGCAGGGCCTAGACCCCCTGCCAACTATATCATCTCAAAATCTTTGTTCATCAGAAGGAATGAATATAGCTCCCCCCATTCACTCCATACTTACAATCAGCTCCTCAAAATCTTGTTCCATGTCTCACTTCCATATACTATGACATAATATGTCATGAAAATCGAGAATAATTTTATCGGAATAAACATAAAAATAGTTAGAACAAGTATAAAAACATAATTTAAATCCAGATTGAGAAGCATGAACTAATTTTCTAATTCCTACAGTGTTGTTGATCACATGTTCTTCAATAGGTTTTTTTTTTCTGGATAGTGGAAATTGCTGAAAATGTAGCTTTGGAAACAATCAGAATGTTCTTGAAAATGTAGCCGACCCCACATAGTGGGATAAAGGCTTGTTGTCGTTGTTGGAAACAATCAGAATGTTCCAGCTAAATTTTCAAAGGATTGCCATATTGTTAACAGCTGTATTTGAAATTGTTATAAAGAGAGAAGTTGATGATATTATTCATTGAACATAAATGTCTAATTATAGGCATACGGAATGAATATAATAGAAAATCGAAGGGGGAGAAAAACTATACTTAAGAGATAACAAAAATATATTTCTCCTATTATTACTTCCTTAATAGGCCCTGCAAGCTGGATCAAATATATTTGTTAGCTTCGACTTACCGCATCAGCAAAAAAGAGTTAGATGGCAATGAGCATTGGTAAAGATATACGCTACTAATTTTAAATTAAAAAGAAGAATAATAGCCTTTTGGAAAGTACACTGTATGACATTACAAATAACTTCAATGTGAGCCCTTCGGAATGTAGGATTCCTAGCAATGTATAATATGCCCATATGACCACACAATTATTACAATATGGTGCGATGGTTTTAGTTACTAGAACGCCAAACTCTTATTAGAGTTTCTTTTTATATAGAAAGAAACATTTCTCCTCTTATAAATAAATTTAAACTAAAGATAGTATTTAGGGTGTCATAGATGATTAGTTACAAAAATTTTTTATTAGTACTTCACTTTTGATGTCTTCTTCATCAATTCTAGTAAATAATATATCATCTACATAAATAATTGATATAATAGACATAATATATTTGACAAAAATAGAATGCTCCGAAGGCTGATTTTTATAAAGACTTTGTAGAATATGTCAAACCAAGCATATGAACTCGGTTTGAGCTAAATAAATAGACTTTCTAAGCAAGCGTGTTTCTCCTCTAAGCTACATACACAGTGAATGTGATATGAACACATATCCCCACCAACGAGACCAAAGAATCAGAAAAGGCCAAATTGGCTAAAGACTTCATTAACAACTAGCCAAGAAGAAGATCCAGAATAAACAGTAAGTAAATAAATAAGATAATTAGCTTTTACAGAGGATTTCCAGACTAAATAAAAGAAAATATCACAAAGACAGAAGACAGTCCCAACAGAGATTATTACATGAAGATCAGAAGTCTAGCTGACATAAACAAGAGATTAATAGCATGAAGATCAAAGTATAACTAACTAGCAGGAATCTAAGAAATTAGTTACAACAACCGGAAAAAAAACTTCTAGGCAGAGAAACACCTATAAATAGAGATCGAGAAAGGAATGAAAAGGGTTGAAGAAAATTATCTCAAGACTCCTCTGATCTCCTTCCTAAGTCTCCTCCCTCTTTCTCCCGGTCTCTCTTCTCCCTGTAGCTCAATTCCCACGGTGGAAAGCAGGAAAACACCAAGCAGGCGGCAATCTCTCAGGATCTCCTCAAATCCTATCTCCAGTTTGGACTCGGGCCCTTTCTACGGTGGATCTTCCTTGGATCCATCCGGTGGATCTCCTCCTTCTCCTCAGATCTCCCTCGAAACCCTAGCAGCGAGCAGAGAAGGCGAAAGGAAAATCAAGAAATGAATTAGGGTTACGATTCGATCCGTAATTGAATCATTGCTTCGATTGGACACATATCCGAGATCATCCGCGATCCGTGATCAAAATCTGATCAAGCTCGGACAACACCATCCACTCCACTAGAAAGAAAGGCAAGCGTGATCAAGCAAATCAGGTGAAGAATAACAGCTAATCCAGCGGCGTAGAAGAAGACACAAATCAAGGAGATCCAGCGGCGAGAAGAAAAGGCTAGATCCAGCGGATCTAAAGTTCGAGCGTTCTTCCTATTAACGGTAGGGTTGACTCAATTGGAAAGGATTCACTCGTTGCTTTCGACTCACACCCAGAGATTGGAGCGATGCATGAGGCTCAAACGAAAGATATAATCACTCAAGCTTTGTCTGCTCATTCGAAATTAATCATCCTCTCATGTAATCCACGATATTAATACATATCATTGGTGCTCGTTGACTTTCCACATATCAAATAATGGCGAAGGTACAAGATATTAAACTATGGAAGAATGTGTCAGACAAAAAAAAAAGCGAGGAACAAATGCAAGAATGTGTCAAAAAAAAAAGCGAGAACCAAATGCAATCCATTACCATGCTACTTAATGACTTATCGAAGATTATCATCAATAGAGGAAAAACTAGACAAATCTTCGAAGCGGCAACAATCCGCAGTATGTAACTCATACCCGGAAATTAATAATCCTCACAGAAATCAACGCAAGCGATCAAAGTTGATATGCAGATTTAATGGTGACAACCCAGGGTTGGTTATTTAAAGCGGTCAATTTTTCCAATATTACAATATCGGAAGATCAAGTTTCTAATTGCTTACGTATATATGGGCACCACTTTCTTAGGGTATCGATGGATGCAGTAATAAACAATTAATTACATGGAATCGTTCAAAACGTAATTGAAGGTTTGGACCATCACTCTATAGAGATTTAAGGGGTGAATTGGCTAAATTACAGAGAAATCCCACGTCAGGGATTTCTACAATGAATTTGAGGAATATGTCAGTTGAGAATTCCCCGATTTTCTACAAAATTTGTTTTGAATCAGGTCAAAACGACATTAAAAAGTAAAGAACTGAAACTTCTCTACAACTTTCAATTGGCAAAATTAATGGAAGATAGATTACAAGATGATATATCGGACCATCTGATTTAATCAGCTGACAATGATGAACAAGCGCACGCTGCACCATTGCAACAAAGCCAAAATACATACAAATACCCAAATCTTCTTGACTTTCTCAATTGGAAGAAAGAAAAAGAAAAGGTCTTTGTTTTGATTGATGAGAAGTTCTACGGGGTCATAGATGCAAATCAAAACTCTTTACCCTTGTAGCATCAATGATGAACAAGAAAATCCTTGTCAGCGCGAATGTGAATCATGGCAGAAGGAAGAGTTCCACGAAATCGGTTTAAATGCCTTTACAGGACAGTCAAACCCTAGGACTCTAAGGTTACAGGGCAGAATAGGCAACAAACAAGTTCAGGTGCTGATTGATAGTGGATCAACCCACAATTTTATACAATCTAAAGCGGACTTCTTAACATCACATCATATCGGTTTTAAAGTCTTTAGTAGGGAATGGAGAGACTGATACGGAGTTTGCTTTCAATGTGCTATCCAACTGAGGACACACTTTTAAAAGCAGTGCTACCTACTGCAAATCTGAGGCGGATGTGGTTTTAGGAGTGATAGTTTGGAGGTTAGGTGAGTGCACAATGGACTATAAAAGCTCACAATGAAGTTCTACCAAAATGACCTTAATTAATTCTACAAGGAGACATTTCAAAATAGACAATATATTCCGCGGTTTACAAAATTACAAAATCGAAAAATATCGGTTCTTACTTACGGTCGAGAGAAATTGGGAGGAACAATCATGATTTCGACCATCACTGTAAGTACAGCAGTATTAGAAAAATACAAAGCTGTTTGAGGGCAGAAATTTTGCCTCCCCAAGGGATATTGATCATGCACGGGACTCGACTGTTAAGGTGAAAAACTACTGAATATCCTATTTTGACGAAATAGAAAAGCGATTAAAGACATGATGGATCTGAGCATTATAAGAGAAAGTACAAGTCTCATCTCATGCATTAAAAAAAAAGGCACTTGGCGTTTTGTGTTGATTATAGAGCTTTAAACAAGTGCACCATACGATAGGTTTCCCATGCTCACGAGGAATTAATGGATGAATTATATGGAGCCTTTTTTTCCAAGTTGGACCTAAGATGGGTTATCATCAAATAAGAATGGCGAGAAAAAGACATTCATAAAAGCGCTGAACACATGAAGGCCATTATGAATTCATAGCAATGCCTTTTGGGTTAACAATACCTTTCAATTTAATGAATTACGTGCGAAACCATTCTTAAGGAAATTTGTTACAGTGTTCTTTGATGATATACTCATATCTGAACATTGGAAATACATCAAGAACATCTGAGATGGTATTAGAACAAGCTGACAACACTCATTATATGTCAAACCATCCAAATGTTCATTTATTCAAAACAGAATAGAATATTTGGGACATATTCTTTCACGAGGGATAGAGGTGGATCCCAAGAAAATACAAGCGATCTGAATTGGAATATGCCAAAATCAATAAAAGCAGTTAAGAGGATTTTTTGGGATTAACAGGTTATTATAGAAAATTTGTCAAAAATTCTTCTCCTCTTACATCAATCTTTGGCAACAATTCCATTGGACGGATCAATCAACAACGGCATTCACAAAACTAAAGAGGTATGGTAACATTACGGTACTTGCATTTCCTAATTTTACTATGCCATTTATCTTTGGAAAGCAGATGCATGCAGGACGACCATGTATTAGCTTCGAATAATCACCATTAGCTTATTTGGTAAAAGCTAAATCTACCATGCAAAAGTCTTCAACTATCTTTGAGAACTCTATGCAATTCTTGAGCGATTCAAGATGGAACAATATTTACTAGGAGCCAAATTTACAATCAGGCGAGAAAAGTATTAGAGAATTATTGACAAACCATTCAAACCCGAGCAAAAGATTTTTGGTCAAGCTGGGGTATGATTATAGTATTGAATATAAATCGGTATTACAAACAAAGCGGCGGATGCACTATCGGAAAAATGTTTAACGAAGGACTTGATTAAGGATCAGACTCTTAATGTCCTAAACTCCTCGGTGTATACTCAATTCAATGGTCTTATCGAAATTAAAGAAGAAACTACGGCAAATCTTGAACTACAAAAGCTGCGGCAACAAATAGCGACGACGAATTGTTTCCAAAACATAAATATCGAGAGGATCTTATAAGCGATTATTAGGCGGAATTGGATCTCAAAATCTAATTATCGAGAGTTACATTACACCAAGCGGAGGACATATGGGAGTTCATAAAACATGGGCTAGAATTACTCAACAATTTATTGGAAAAAATGAAAAAGATATACAACATTTCATATCAACTTGCCTATATGTCAAATGAAATGAAATATGATACTCAAAGGCTGCGGGTTACTACAACCTGCTTTATACGAAACATTTGGGAAGAAGTATCGATGGATTTTATTACAGTCTACCAAAGTCATAACAAGCTGCTATACTAGTGGTGGTGACAGATTGTCAAAGTATGCACATTTCTCGACCTTACCAAGGTTTTACACATAGCCCATATATTTGTTTGGACATTGTCAATTGCATGGGATACCCGAAGGAATAATTGGCGATAGAGACCTATATTCATGAGTAATTTACGGCAAGAAATATTCAAACTTCAGTGGTACTACATTAAGCCAGTGATTACTATCATCCGCAGACGGATGGACAAGCGGGGTAGTAACGAATATTAGAGCGATGTCCCAGGAGTTTTGTTATGGGCGACCAAGACTTGGTTACAATTTATTGAAGCGAGTTTTCCTATAACACATCCATCAATACTTCAACCAAAATGACTCCTTTCCAAGCAGTTTATGGAAGAATTCCTCCTACATTAATTCCATATGAGACTACAAGTACTAATCAGTAGACTCGTATTACAACAAAGAGACCAAATCATACAGATCACGAAAACAAATTTACAACAAGCCCAAAAGCGAGAATGAAACAAATGGCGATAAGCATAGGCAGGACATTCAATTACAAGTCAATGATTTGGTATTGGTCAAAATACAACAGACAAATTTGGTGACGGGCAATACACCAAATTACAAAGAAGGTATTATGGACCTTTTAAAGTGCTAAAGAAAATAGGAGCGATACAAAGTGGAACTACCTCCAACACGGATACATAATGTTTTTCATATATCGGACTAAAACCTTACAAAGAAGATACAACTATACATCCGACACACTTATCAAATCAATTGAGAGAAGGACAAATGATTATTAGACCAATCAAGATGTTGGATCATAGAACTATACTCAAAGGAGATCAACAAATCAAGAAGTATTAATCTGATTGGGAAGGCTTATCGAAGCAGATAACTCTTGGATTTGGAAGAAGAAATAAAGAAATTTACCACTTTGACCTTGAGGACAAGGTCGGTCGAAGGGAGTAATGATATGAACACATATCCCCAAACCATGAGACCAAAGAATCGAGAAAAAGGCCAAATTGGCTAAAAGACTTCATTAACAACTAGCCAAGAAGAAGATCCAGAATAAACAGTAAGTAAATAAATAAGATAATTAGCTTTTACAGAGGATTTCCAGACTAAATAAAAGAAAATATCACAAAAGGCAGTCCCAACGAGATTATTACATGAAGATCAAGAAGTCTAGCGCGGCCTGACATAAACAAGAGATTAATAGCATGAAGATCAAGTATAACTAACTAAGCGGAGAGGCAAGAATCTAGCAGTGGATTACTGACAATACAGAAAAAACTTCTAGGCAGGCAAACATATAAATAGAGATCGAGAAAGGAATGAAAAGGGTTGGAAAGAAATTATCTCAAGACTCCTCGATCTCCTTCCAGTCTCCTCCCTCTTTCTCACGGTCTCTCTTCTCCCTCGTGGCTCAATTCCACGGTGGAAACCCGGAAAACACCAAGCAGGCATGATCTCGGATCTCCTCCAAATCCTATCTCAGTTGGTTAGGCACCCTCGGGCCCTTTCTACGGTGGATCTTCCTTGGATCGACCATCGTCGGTAATCTCCTCCCTTCTCCTCGATCTCCCTCTCAGAAACCTAGCGAGCCGAGCAGAAGGCGAAAGGAAAAACAATGAATTAGGGTTTTCGATTGATATTAATTCGCTGCTTCGATTGGCGACTTATCCAGATCATCCAACGATCCGTGATCAAAATCTAATCAAGCGCTCGGACAACACCATCGTAATCCACTCACTAGAAAGAAAGGCAAGCGTGATCAAGAAACAAATCTAGAGGCGGAAGATAACGGGCTAATCCAGCGGCTAGAAGGCGAGCAAGACACAAATCGAGCCCATCCAGCGGCCGAGAAGAAAAGGCTAGATCCAGCGGATCTAAAGTTCGAGCGTTTCCTTATTAACTTCGGCCGGGTTGACTCAATTGGAAAGGATTGCACTCTTGCTTCAACTCACACCCGGAGATTGGAGCGGTGAGCGAACTCAAGCGAAAGATATAATCACTCAAGCTCCTTTGCTCATTCGAAATTAATCATCCTCTCAACTGTAATCCCTGATATTAATACATATCAGAATGCTCCATATATGAAGCACCATTTAAATCACCATAGAGAAAGGTGATACATCCATAGGAGCATGAATCATCCTTAATTGATGGCCACCAAAATCAAAATTCTAAAAGTTGAAGCTGGCATCATGAAAAAAATTATCAGAATAATCTATCTAAGGCTTGGGTAAAATCTTTGGGTATTGGCCAAGCTTTGTAATGATCAATGAGCCATCATGATGAAAAATGATAGTGAAAATTCAAGGAATATACAAGAAACTCAACAGAAGTATATGGCAATAAGAGGCATTGTAGTAGGTGGTGGTCATGACCTACCACATGTAAAGAAATAAAAACAGGAAGTGAGGCAATAGGGGGAAGAGGAATAGATATTCTTGAATAAAAAGTGTTATTAGAATAGCAAAAAGTTTTCTTATGAAAGGTAATATCAACGAAAGTGTACGGCCATTTGGTAAGGAGATCATAAAATATATATCTTTTTTGAGTATGAAAGTATTCAAGGAATATGCGAGTGGCACAGCAAAAGAATTTATCATATGGGTAAAAGATATGAACAAAGCAAAGGCAACCAAACACTCATGGAGAAAGAGGAAGATTAGGTAGGATGGGAGATAGAGAGGTGATGGTTAAGTGATTATTAAGAATTATAAGAGGAATATCAATAATAAGGCAACATGCATTTAAGATCATATCTCCCCAAAACTAGTAAGGCATCCATGTAAAGCATGAGTGTTTTGGTGATAATTTAGGATATGATTTTTATGCTAAGTATACCATTTTATCCAAAGTTATAAAATAATGTTTGACGAATAATGTCATTTCCACAAAATTCTAAAATTGTGTTTGCATGTATTCTAAAGCATTATATGTGTAATATTTTGAGTGAAATGGAAGTAAACTTTGTTTTTTTTTTTAAAACTTATGGAATACATCAAGAAAGTTTGATTAAAATTTTAATAAATATATTCAAGCTACTCTAGAATGATTATCAATAATGATAACAAAGTTTCAAAATTCTATGTAATTCAAAAAAAACTTGGAACGTAAATATCAAAATAAAATAACTCAAAGAAAGAGGAAATGATTAGTAGTGGTCGAGGAGAATAACATAAAATGATTTTTACCCAATTCATGAGCAATTCAAATTGGGAAGACAGGTGAAAAATTCTAATGTTGAGTGAGTGGATGGCCCGAGTGATAATGCTAGGAATACAAAATAATGGTGAAGGTAAGAGTTGATGAAGTGTTGATTATTACATAGTAGATACCTCTACATTAAACACCCACCAATTATCTTTTTAGTGTTGAAATTTATAAACAAAATTAATAAGTTCAATAAAAAGTTATAAAATGACTACATGTTATAGTAAGATAGCGTATAAGTAATAAATTTATTGAAAACTAGAGAAAAAATAATACATTCAAGAGAACAAAATTTATATAAAAGGGAGGTGCTTTTTCTAAGAAGAAAATATGGGGAACCATTAATAACAATTACAAGTTGCAAGAAAATATTTAATAAAGAAAATAATTATTGATTGCCTGTCACCTGATTATAAAACCCAAGACAAAAAGAGCTTGAGAAAAATACTGCCTACTAACTGAGATAGTGACCTCTAACTTTTGAAGAATCAATCATATTCATCTCGAGGAATTTAAAAAAAAATTATGAAAATAATAACCCAAAAGTATCTATAGATATATATTGGATAGTTGATAGATAATCATATTTTTTTCAACACTATTCAAAAGGATATATAGTACAACCACAATAAAGACATGAGGTAAAGAGATTTTTATAGCATTAACCGCTGCTAATCTACCATCTATGACCACAACCCCATATAGCCTCTTGAACTAGTGGCAAGGGCAGACTGATTAGAGATTGAGGATTTAAGAGTTTTGTGATGCAAAAAATATGAGATACTGTGGTAGCAATGTATGGAACTATGGAATCATCCATTAATTAAGATTGTATATTATGAAGAGTGAGATGAAAACCTAAGGAAACTTTGATAACCGAATTCATCATTTTGGTTTTGCCAAGAAACCCAAACCACCTATGGTCGAGATTGAAAACATAGATATCTACGAAAATTATATAATTAGAAATTCACCAAACTCTCCATAAATGAGAGAGCCACAAAGCTCTACCTAATAATTGCTCTCAATATTCGACCCAATGTACTTCTCAAACATGATGAAGTACATATTTATAAGCCTTTATACTTCACATAAGAAATAAAATTACATTTAATTAAGGGATATATAGTGCAACCACAATAAAGACATGAGGTAAAGAGATTTTTATAGCGTTAACCGCTGCTAGTCTATCATCTATGACCACAGCCCCGTATAGCCTCTTGAACTAGTGGCAAGGGCAGACTGATCATGGGATAGAAATTGAGGATTTAAGAGTTTTGTGATGCAAAAAATATGAGATACAATGGTAGCAATGTATGGAACTATGGAATCATCCAGTAATTAAGATTGTATATTATGAAGAGTGAGATGAAAACCTAAGAAAACTTTGATAACTGAAATTCATCATTTTGGTTTTGCCAAGAAACCCAAACCATCTATGGTCAAGATTGAAAACATGGATATCTACAAAAATTATATAATTAGAAATTCACCAAACTCTCCATAAATGAGAGAGCCACAAAGCTCTACCTAATAATTTCTCTCAATATTTGACCCAATGTACTTCTCAAACATGATGAAGTACATATTTATAAGCCTTTATACTTCACATAAAAAATTAAAATTACATTTAATTAAGGGTGGTGCACTTCATAATCACTTGAATTTTTTTACTCAAAATGCTTGATTGCTTGATTCTCAATGAAAATATTTTGAAAATAATCATGTAATTAGACCATGATTGAGATAAAGAATCCTTCCTTGCATTTGGCCCCCAAAATAATAAAGCCTGAGAGGAGAGGTTGCACCATGCAAGCTTCCTCCCATAGAGATTTTGGCCAAGCATGCATGGAAGGAGAGTGGTTAGTCTCATATTGATGTCTTAATGATGATTAAATACTTCTTTGATTTTTCCCATTCTTGATGAATATGACCATAACATCTTTTTTTTATGACAATTATAAAGGTAATTTCTTTGCATTCATAAATACTGATGATGATCACTTGATATTTTTATATTTGAATAAGAGCAAAAGTCCAAAATAGTCTCCTGACTATTTGTATATAGCTAATTTGATCATAGATTATCGCACTTCTCCAATCATGTCCCACGACTATACTAAATTTGAATCAAATTTCGGCGTCCCAATTTTAAACTATTCCTAACTGAGAATGTGTATAATTTGGATTAGCTCTGATGCAATATTGTGAGGAGAGAACTTGATATTATTCACTAAACTCATATGACTATTTTTAGGCGTACAAGGAAAATACAATTGAAAGTAAATAAAGGAGAAAATAATTATAAGAAATAATTATAAAGTATATTTTCAAAAATCATAAGTTCTCCTAGTATAACCCATTTCTATATTTATTTCCGTAAAAAAGCATCATGTGCTAACAAGAATCATAGTCATAATCTTAAAATCAAAGCCTATCCTTCCATGAAGTACTATCACTTTAAGTAAATATTCCTGACAGTGCATTAATAGCAAGAGCATAATGAATAAAAATTTAGAAAAGATATGTTTTACTTCAGTGCAAAGACACAGCTCGGGGCATTTACTCTCTCCACACTTGCCACTACATGGCAGATAACCAGCGCAGCAGACATATCTAAAAAGGTAAAACAGCATACAAACATGTAAGAATACAAACAGAAATGCAAATAAAGTGTACTTCATCTGAATCAAACATAAGAAAATAAAATTACCTTGACATATCATTATACAGAGCCCGTTTTCTAAGCATGTAAGACACACATGGTCCACTGGAACCATTCAAAATAAGAAAAGGAGTGAAGATTAGTAATACAACTATAGAGGGTATCAATCACAAAAATACACAAGGCTCAACATATCCTTTGTCAAATGTATTTGAAGCAAGTTTTTTAGAGTGAGAAATGTCGTTAAAAGCTAATTAACAGGTGGCACAAGTCAATTGACAATGCATGCAATTTATATTAATTGTCTATATTTCTCATCTTATTACAGGAGTGGTGCTTGCATATAAAGTAAAAAAACTGATTTTTTTTCTGTTTTTCCTCACCTAAATGGTAAAATTGGCTGGCTTAATAAAAATTTCAAACATTTTTCTATTTCACTGTACTTTCGCGTTACAAATTTCTTCTAATAAATGAGATCACTCCTTTTTATTTTTGATGGTAAAAGTTCTTTTACCATTCAAGAACTTCAGCTTCGTAACTATAATTTCGTCCCTAACCAAATGAACAACAAAATCTTCTTCTGGGTACTGCAATTTCCTGAATGTTCAATTTTTTTTATTTTTCAACTTCCATTTACTGACAGTTTAAGTAGTCTTCCAGCATTTACTCCTATCATAATTTGACAATCTTAAAATTTAACTAATGATACATATATTGCTATATCTCTTTCTTGCAATCAACTTTTATGTATTTGGTGGTAGTATTACTTTCTAACATCAATTTCCAAAAAACTCACTCTACTTTTCCTTCACATTCAGTATTCTCAAGGTTTTAGAACATTTTTTTTTACTTTAAAGAAAGTGATTCGTGTACTACAAGCAAAGGCTCCAAAAATAAAAAAATAAAAAAATAATAATAATCTTGTGTCCATGTCAGACTCACCCCGGTTTGTGTTCATCACGCTAAAAAACATATCAAATGCATTTTTTGGAAAAATGGTTCATTCATATTCAATAATGAATACATAGCAGATATCATTTAGAGGTAAAAATATGATCTGTTCTTTTAGTAACTTCAATGATTGAAGGGTCTTCCAATTTTGTTCATATATCATATATCCATTCTAAGCATCCTTCAATCCTGCATCATAAGTCTAGTTCATAACAGTAGAGACAGCACGGCAAAAGAAAGTGTTCTCTCTAATGTACATATTCATTATTGCATAGCAGTCAAATTTTGAGGTCATTTTTTGTGCCCTTTTCTTACGCTTGTCATTTTGTTAAGGCATCACTTGCCTTCCGTCTGTAGCATTCCAGCCTTAAAATTTTGGGTTTAGAAGAAGAAAGCAATGATGCATGACTTAATTCTATGTTCCCTCAATCTTCCTTGGCTTTAGTTGCAGCCTACAACCTTTTTATTGAATGCAATTTAGAAATGCATTTCCCAACATTAGAAAACTCTTCAAAATATATTACCATAGCTCCTCTTTTGGAGTTGTCAGAGAGAGAGAGACTAATCTAACTGCTTACTATGGTCAACTTATCTTCCTCATTTAATTGGCTTCTGGGATCAAATTGGAATTAAATTTGAAGAAGCAAGACTTCTCTCAGCTTTACCCAACTTCTAGTCTAGTATAGCTATTTTCCACGTCTTTATTGGCCCCTCTTCCTTTTTTCTATCGAGTCTTCAAAACGAAATCATTGATCATGAGCTAGTGGGATGCCATCACCTCCATATGATACTCTTGTTTAACTAAGCTTTATTTTTTTATAGCTTAAATTTCACAATGATTTTTTTGAATTTAATTAATTGTTACATTATCATTTTGGTTCAACACTATCGTTGCCAGGTCCCAAGCCCTAGATGAGAAAAGTGGAGAGTTGTATTATATTAAAGTCAATAGCCAACATAAAACTTGTCGAAAAATAATAACATTAATCTTTTAATACATTGTGTCAATGCTCGGACGTTCCTTGATAGTCATGCGTTGTATAATCTAAATACATTGCAAAGTGTGTAAAGACCACTGCACTGACACCCAGTGCATCCCCAGTGCAATGTTAAATAAAAAAAATGTTTTCACATTTTATAAGCAAATGCGGGCAAAGAACTTAATCCTTGAAACTATAATTAGGATAATAATTTGGAATATAAGTACTCTTACAAGTAAATTCATTTTCAAAAATACTATGGTTACTAGAAAGATAAACATCTTATGTATTCAGAAAACTAAATGGGTTGAAAAAAAGACAAGAAAATTGATAACTTATGTTTTAAATTTTGGTATTCAAGTATAAATCATACTGAAAATGGTGTAGGTGTAATTATAAATAAGAATTTGAAGAATAATATTATGAAAATTAATAAAATTATAACTTTAAAAATTATTTGATGCTAAAATTATTAATGTTATAAATATTTATGCTCTGCTCTTCAAGTAAGTTTAGATGTATGTTCAGAAGAAAAATTTTGAAATAACCTAAAAAATTAATATAAAGAACACCTCTTGAAAAAATATTTATAGGAGTACATTTTAATGAACATATTAGCAGAGAAGTAAATAATTTTAAACACATTCATAATGGCTATGATTTGGAGTGACAAATAAAGAAAGTAGAACAATATTAAATTTTGCTTTAACTCCGTCGGACAGAGAAAGAGATGCATTGGGATTTTCCTTTTAAAAGTAAGAAAAGGTAGAGGTAGACCTAAAAAAGACTTAAGTTAAGATAAAAAATGATCTTAAGATACTTGATTTAAATAAGAATTTGACACATAATAGGACACAATGGAGATAAAGGATTCATGTAGCCAACCCCACCTAGTAGGATTAAGGCTTGTTGTTGTTGTTGTTGTTGTTATAATTTTATTATTACTAATATTTTATTTTAGAAAAAAGAAAAATATTTTATCACTTAAAAGAATAAACCTAGTAAAATGCAGATTGATTATTTTTTATAAGAAAAATTAATCGTTTAAATTGTAAAAATTATAAGGTCATTCTAGGTGAAAATTTAAGTGCACAACATCGACTACTTATTTTAGATTTTAATATAAAAAGTTGAAAATTGAAAAATAAAATGAAATATTATCCTACGATTAGAAAAGAATAATTAAAAAAAGCTAATAAATATATTCTTAAAGTAAGCTACAAGATCTTAATATTTGAAATGTCCATGAGGAAGCTAATGTTATGTGAGAAAAAGTAGCAAGCGATATTAAGCAATTTGCAAAAATGAACTTAAAGAATCAAAATAAAATGCTCTTATTAGTAAAAACAAGAGGAGTTAGAGTCAAAATATGCAAAAAAAAAATTAAAATTAAAATATTTATTATAAAAATTGACTTAGATGTAAAAGTTCCAAAAATTGAGAAAAATATAGAGTAATCTATAGAGATTCTAAGAAATAAATATGTGATAGAAAGAATTTAGGATTTAATGATCTATATAACATATTGAATACTAAAAAGGATAAAAGATGTAGATATAAGTTAACTAAGCAAATAGATAGAAGAAGTAATAATTTAGTTTAAGTGAAGTATATTAATAATGAACATAAAAAATTGCTTTTCATATAAGAGAATATTAAACATAGGTGGATGAGATATTTTCATAAAATTTTCAGTAAATATTGTGAGAATACGATTGACTTTAGCGACCTTATTATCCTAAATGAAAATAGGGATTTTTGTTTCTATTGTTGTATTAGTAAACCGGAATTAGAGAGGCATTAAAGAAAATAAAGTGTAGAAAAGCAGTAAGACTTGATGATATTCCAATAGAATGTGAAAATGCTTATGAGATCAAGGAATTTCTTAGCTTATTAAACTTTTCTATATTATTTTTAAAAACTAAAAGGATGTTAAATGAGTGAACAAAAAATTTATTGGCTCCTATTTTTAAGAATAGAAGGGATGCCCAGGGTGCAAATTATAGAGGAATTAAGTTATTGTATAATATATTAAAATTATGGGAGAGAGTAATTGAACATAGACATTAAACAAAAGTTTCTCAAAATTAGTTTGGATTCCTATTGGATAGATCTACTATCGATGATATATATTTGTTGAGAGATTTGATAGAGAAGTATAGAGAGAATAAGGAGAATCTATATATGATATTTGTTGATTCAAAGAAAACATATGATAACATTCTAAGCGAAGTGCTTTGAAAAACTCTAGAAAATAAAAGAGTTAATATTACTTATTTTCAAGTCGTTAAAGATATGTATATTGGAGCTGTTACTTGTGTTTAAAAATAAGAAGGATAGACCAAGTATTTTCCTATTTCAATTGGATTACATCACGGATTGGCTTCTTTTTGCTATAGTTATGGATGTTTTAACTAGACATTTATAGGAGGATTTATCTTAGTGTATCATTTCTGTTGATGATATACTTCTTGTTGATAAGACTAGAGAGGAAGTTTAAGAAAAACTTGAATTGTGGAGGTCAACCTTAGAGTCTAAAGGCTTTCATTTGAGTAGATCTAAAATCGAATATATGGAGTGTAATTTTAGTAGTAGTAAATCTTATGGTGGGGTTGTGATAATAGGTGATCAAGTCATCAAAAAGAATGAATGTTTTAGTTATCTCGAGCATATTGTTCAAAGTGATGGTGAAATAGATGGGGTTGTTATTAGTAGAATTCAAGATGGATGGTTTAAGTGGAGGAATGCATAAGGCACGATGTGTGATAGAAAAGTACCACTTAGACTTAAAGAGATTTTTATAAAATGATGGTGAGACATTCAATGCTTTATGGCATAGAATGTTGGCCAGTAACAGTAAAAATAAGTATAAAATTAAGTTATGTGTTGTAGAGATGAGGTTGATTAGGTGGATGAGTAGCTTTACACATATAGACAAATTGCAAAATGAATATATCCATGAAAAGGTTGGAGTAGCTCTAGTGTCAGATAAGATTAAAGGGAGTCACCTTAGATGGTTTGGTCACATAAACATGGGCTATCTAATAACCTAAGTAGAATAGTAGATGTATTAGATTTAGCCAATGTTAAGAAAGGTAGAGGTTGACCTAAAAAGACTTGAAAAAAAAAATAAAAAAGATTTTAATTTATTATAATTAAATGAGAATATGATACTTAATAAGATACAAAAGAGATAAAAGATTCACATTATCGACCCCACATAATAGGATATAGGTTTGTTGTTTCTTTGTTGTTTGTTATTATCACTTTGATTCAAATTCTCATACCTTCAAGTTTACATTAAGACAAAAGTCAATTTGTGCATTTAATGATCATTGATATATGATTTATAATTTCTTTGTATAGCCTGCATTCATTACATCATCTTAATTGCATTAGGAAACTTAGATCCCAGATGTTATGCATCAAATTAGTATCAAAATTTAAAGTTTTGTCAATATGCCATTTGAAAGAAGCATTTAATATTAGAATAACTTGACCGATCATCAA
Source organism: Cymbidium sinense (assembly GCA_021442155.1). NCBI lineage: Eukaryota > Viridiplantae > Streptophyta > Magnoliopsida > Asparagales > Orchidaceae > Cymbidium > Cymbidium sinense. Next base: position 134,166,831 of record CM038221.1, on the reverse strand, counting down.
ACAAATAAAATTTTAACCAATTTGAAAATCAATTGGCTAAATTATTGAATAGCAAAATTAAATAATGATTGTATTAATATGTTAAAGCATGAATTGAAAATTTCAAAGCCAATCAAGATGAGTTTACCTCTTTAAAACAAGAAGCAAAATTGTAATTAAATATATGAAAAAATTTGAGTTGTTGTATTCTATGATCATTAAAGATTCTAAAACTACACTTTTAGATTAGGTCTATTTTAAGACATGATAATAAAAATGGGATGAAATCTCTCACCATAAATATCACTTAATCATGATTTTCAACTTTCAATGGATTTCGAGCAAACGTTTAAATTTCATCCGTCTAAAAAAGTAACTACATATTCTGTAATTGAGAGTGTATTATTTCATCAAATCAATTAAGTTTAATTCATTGCATTGTGAAATCAAATCAAGAGCTTTTGTAAGTAAAATACAAGCGTTCAACATAGAATCAAATCCTTAAGAAGCACCATTTATATATATCACTTCTCATTACTCTTGAGGTTATTTCTATCTTGCTTCACATTATATATTTTCAAAATATTGTTTGGAGATTGATTGTATCAAATAGTTGGTGATGTCCTTCATTCACCATCAAAGTTCAAGTAAATATTAACTAGATATTTTAAATTGTATTGGTGTTTGGGTTGCTCGATGTTTGGGTAGCACTTGCCATAAAATGAGTGTGACATTGCAAAGGTTTGTCCACCACCTTGTAGAATGAAGTTAGGCTTGCAATAGTAAGTCAAGTATGGGAATCATGATTTAGTTGGGGATTAAACAAGAATATAAGCTGATAAATATCAAAACATATTCAAATCCTATTGTTAAAAACTAGCTATATAAATTAAATTTAGTTTATTCTTCATTTACTTAATCAATTATATATGATTGAATGTTAATGTGGTGAATGTTGGAAAATATGGTCGTTCCTAGTGTGAAGTAAATCTTTTTAGGTTTAGTCAAACTTGAATCACTTCACAAAGCATTTACTTATTTATCTTCACCATCATGTTGTTGTGGACATTAGTGCATTAGTTCTTAGTAATTTGATTTAAATAATTAATTAGAGTTGGAGTTGAAGTATATAAGATGATGGATTATTGGTTTATATGTACATAAAAATTATAAGAAAAATAAAGTAAATCGATCTTACTAAATATTAACGTTCTTAGCTACCAAACTAAGGCGAGATAAGTGTGTTGGAGAAACTCTCCTAATTTTTCATCCACTCATTAATATTTTTTAATTATTATAAAAATATAATGCAAAAAATAAATATAATCTACTTGAATTTGATTGCTCGATAATTTTTTTAATTCTTACAAATGATATATATATATATATATATATATATATATATATATATACACTACTACTACTACTACTACTACTACTACTACTACTATCAATTACAAATATGTGATTAAGATAAAACGTTTCAAGCTATTATTATGTTAATCACACTGGAGGTATAGTTTTTATAAATAAAAAGAAAGAGTTAAAAATCTATAAATGATCTAACATATGACAAATTTGAAGTTACTAGGGATGAAGTGGATAATTTGAAGTTAGTCTCTCCAGATAATCCATCATTGTAGATATCTCATTTCTTCTATAGAAGCCATTTCTTAAGGGCTATGAACTTCTATGCTTAAGTAGTTCTTCACTTAGAAGAAAGCATCTTAGAAAAGTAAATTTAAAAATTTATTTCAAAGTCAAATGCTTAGCATTATAAGGGTCTCCTAATAGATAAGAACGAGCGAGAGTCCAAAACACACAAATTTACTTTCATATTTAAATCTACCACCAACCATTAGCATTTTTATACACATCATTACTCATCATCAAATTATTAAACAATTAAACATATTATCATTATCATACTTACTACTATTACAATGTTGTACTATATATTAATATATATATATATATATATATATATATATATATATATATATATATATATATATATATATATATATATATATATATATATATATATATATAAAACATATTATCATTATCATACTTACTACTATTACAATGTTGTAAAAATCTCTATATAGGCCATGATAAATGAATATATATATATATATATATATATATATATATATATATATATATATATATATATATAAGCTTTAAAATATGGCATTATGAAGAAAAACTAAAAAAAACACCTAGCCTAAAGTGTAATATCATGATATAAAAGCTCAATAATATACATATTTGTAATATAAATAAATATATTTTAAATACATAAACTTAGGCTTCATGTTAATGATAATTACTTAAAAGAGTCTAGATAAGCATTAGCCCTACTAGAAACAAATATAATTTATGAACACCAATCAAAAGAAAGAGGAGCTCATCCTGTTAAGCCCATTCATCATCCTCCCCCTCCAGCTCTTCGACATTATTGTATTAGACCTCACTATCATTTTAATTGCCTAATAGCCCATATCTTGGGACAACTTCAATGAATAGCTTGAGATAAATGATATATAATGGTGTTAATAATTAAACCAGATGATAGTTTGACATAGACTCAACCCAAAAGTTGAATGGTTAACTTGATTAACTTCTAAATCAAGTTTTGTCTAAGATTTTGACCCATTTAATTTTTTAGATCAGTTTAGGTTGACCTGCTAACTTAAAATTTACAATTATGACTATCCAATCTAAATTTGACCAAAGTGGTGGCTTACTAACTTAGGATTCATCTGGTTTTAACTTATAAACGTAAATTTGACCCAATTTTTATGCATTTTTTTAGTTTATGATCACTATCCACACACCCTCTAATAACATTATCCCAATTTAGAACATTGGCAAATTTGTGATTCCATATATTGAAAGAGATCATTGGATTATCAGTGGCACCGAAAGCAAGGATGCATGAGTGAGAGTTCATGGTAGCCACAGAAGTATGATTTTGGAAGCAACCTTAGCGAGGTTTGGGGAAATGCCCCTAAGTAGGCTCTGTAGCCCAATAATGGAGCTAAGAACTAATGGTAGTCCTTAACCCCATTGTTATATCCTAGTTAATAATCAAAAACTTAGTTGTAGTAAAAAATTGGTAAAGGAGATTTGAATTGTGTACCAATGCCCATGGTTACTAACAGCATTTATCTTTGATAGGTAGCATCTTGGACTCAACCATCTTTGATATATCAGCTATCTTTGATAACAGTCATATTTGACAATAGATAATAGCAAAATTAGACTCAAAGAAGATATCATTATTTTGTTATGTGAAGGCTAAAAAATATTATATAAATAGCCTTTATTCCTTCATCACTTTTTATGGTTGAATTTCCTCTTATAATCCTTTAGCTTTATTTCTCTTCTTTACTAGTTTTACTTATCATATAGATATTGAAGCTCTTATAAGGGCATGCGGCTAAGGATATGTCTATTGTTATAATCATATTTATTTTATTGATCATTAATATTATATATATATATATATATATATATATATATATATATATATATATATATATATATATATATATATATATCCATTTTAACCCATTTAATAAATGCATTACATTTTAGTCATACTTATTTTTATGCCAAATCAAATTCAAATCAAATTTGAACTTAACTTATTCAATTGACTGTGATATGCTTCTTCATTGACCTCACAGAATTTTGACAACACCTAATAAAAAATGATGTCTATACTTCATAAACTTCTTATAAACATTACCCTTAAGATTGTAAGGAGTCATTATGTAGTATGAATCAATGTGATGTAGATATTATAAACTTAATGATGACATTATTTAGAGGTTAAAATTGATCAGCCAATTCTTTATGGTCGACTTATTCCAAACTTCTTCTCGGCTTGGTAGGTTAATATGACTAATATTTTGGTTAGATGCTCATGTCAGAAGAGCCCAAGGGATAGCTTTATTTTGCATATATGAAACTAAGTAGCCATATTAAAACATATTGGATTAATCTTATATAAAAACAAATTTCAACTATCTATTACTTCATATGAAATAAAATAAATTTCAAAAAATGTAACATTGAATTTCCATGATCAACGATGAAATTACATACTTTTAACAAAATAATTTAACCGAACCATATATGATCATTTGATAAATTGATTGATGAAATTGTGATATAATTTTACAATATCATAATCTCATGATTTTGATCTAGTTTATGAATATATTCATAAGAAATTCAGAAATTCTTCTATAAGTAGTTTCCATCCATTTGCCACCCCTTCAACCTCACTAGCTTCTAAAGAATCTAGTAAAGTCAAAGAATTAAGACTTTAATTAGAACCTTTAGTTCATAATCATTTAACATTACATTTACTAGTATTACATGTGAAAAATTGGCTACTATGCAAATATTTGATATCTATAAAAACTACACATAGATCTTTGGCATAAGGATTACTAAAATAAAAAATATTGATGAACAAAATATAACAAAATAATATTAAAGAAGTATTGGAAGGATATCACTTAACTATTATGTAATGTGTACTACCCCACAAGCTAAAACTGATTGAAAGCACACCTCAATTTTTCACATTTACTTCAAAAGTGGTGAAAATATGTGTAAACTAATTATTAATAACTGTAGGTACATAACTGTTTTATTATCTATAATTTCATTTGGATGAAGCCCGCGCCCTAGAACTTCACTCATAGCATTACAAGATTGCTTGCATAGATAATACCTCCACATCTATCTTCTAATGCTATCTTATGATTAGTAAACTAAAAGAATATAATAACAAAATTTCATGTAATATCCTTTTGATGGATATTTTCCATATACTTTTAGATAGACCTTAGTTTTTTACTATGGATGTTATAAATTAAAGATAATCATATACATATGCTTTAAATTTTAGAACAAGTAAATTGTTAAATCTTACTAAACTTAAGGAGATCAATTAAATATTAATCTCATTAGAGGTCAATGGAGATAATAATTTTGTTAGAGTTATCATTTCATAAATCACCTTTAAATGTCATTTTCTTTCTTTTTTAATTAGTTGATTCTTAAGTGTCAATAAATTTAATTCTTAGATAAACACTCTTTTTATAACCTTATCATATGATATAAAGCTCAAATGATAGGTTATTCTATTATTTATTATTTTATAAACACTTTATTTCCTATTACATTTACATAAAAATGTGCAAAATCACTAATAAAGATATTAATGTTTATTATTTATTGATGATTTTAATTATGATGAATGTTATACTTTAATGGTTTTTTTTTTTATTTTGTACTTATGTCATGATATGATCATATCTTGCACCCATTTAGATTAAGTCATTAATGATGATCTGAGATCAATAAAAAAACTATATTTATTTAAAATGCGATTTATGTGATGACTTATATATCTTGATGATGGGTATATTGAATGCATGGAATCTATAGATTATAGATGAGTACCTTCTATCAAAGATCTATTTATGAATTTAGTATTATGGCTCGAATCACCACTATTTTTAGAAAGGTGAATTTTATTAGGCAGCTATTTATGCCTTTTCTAAAATTAAAGAGGTTTTGAAAAGTCCATTAGTAGTAAATTTAGTAAATTTTAACAAGTTTTAAAGCATCTTTGTGATGCTTCTAAAGTGGGCATCAAAGGAGTCCTTAAGCATGAGGGTCATCTCATTACTTTCTTCAATATTAAAAAAATTAAATAAAATATGTCAAATTTATTTTATATATGATTGTGAGTTTTATGATATCATTCGATTTTACATTACTAGCAATATTATTTCCTTTCACAAGAGTCTATACCTAATTATAACCATGAAACTTAAATATATTAACACTAAAAAAAGAAACTTATCTCTTGTCATGCAAAATTAGTTCAATTTTTTTAAGTGTATATATTTATTCCTAAATATAAATTTGGTATAGAGGATAAAGCTATCAATAACTTCAATAGAATATGAACCTTATTATAAACTTTCAGTGTGACATCACTAAATTTGAAAAGGTAGAAATGATTAGTCTAGTTGTTCATACCTACATCAAATTTTTGAGTCCTTGAGTTCCAATGTGCCTATTAATAATCTTGATTATTAAATATAAGATGGCTATCTCTTTTTGAGATATGTAACTCTACATTCTATACTCTTGACTTCAAGATTTTCTTGTGAAAGAAATGTACTTAGAAGGAGTGTTTTGTCACCTTAGTTATGATAATATAATAGTTGTGATGGATGATAAATTCTCTTGGTCTAGCCTTATGAAAGATTTAGCCCATGTTAAAGCTTAATGTCAATTGTGTCAAATGATGAAGAGTGGCAAACATAACCCTATATTATACTCACCAATTTCAATCCCCTACAAATAATGGTAAGATCATAATATGGAATTTACTATATATATTGGTTTATTTATTTTTAGTAGTTATTGGTCACTTTTCTAAAATAGCACACTTTATTCCATGCTATGATATATTAGATGCATCAAATATAGCATCAATCTTCATTCATATGATAGTTTACTATCAAGAGCTTTCTAAAATAATTGCATATAATCATGAAGAGAGATTTATAAGCTATTCTTAAAAAAATTATGATAAAATCTTAGTACCAAACTTTTTTTTTTTTTTTTGCAACCAATCACTTTCAAATAGACGGATAAACTAAAATTAGTACTAGAAGCTTAAGAGGCATACCTAGGTGTCTAGTGATCAATCATGGTAGTTGGGACCTAATTCTTCATATTATATAGTTTGTTTATAATAGTTCTTAATTAGTCAAATATTAACAATCCTTTTCAAATTATAACTGAATATGAACTAAGAAAAACTAAGTGGTCTACTTGATTTATCTATATCATGAATTTCCGTGTATTTTCTTTCCCATTTACATAAAAAAAAAAGCATGCATAAATTATATCAAATAAATTAAAACACATATAGAAGATGTATAATGAGAAAGACTTGATCTAAGTTAAAGAATGAAAAAAGAAGTCAATTGAAACTCTAAAAGAAATTAACTTTCAAGAAATTCATATATAAATTTAAGAAGATGAGAATAATACCTTTTAAATAGAATGTTAATGTAAATTTTATATCAAATCAATTATTATAAAATCCAAATATCATTACTACATCTAATGGAGGTATATAAAGATTCATATTTCATTAGCGAGATCTATCCCTATTTGAAATTAATGACTTACTTTCAACTAATTATATTAGTTGAGCCTACAATTACTACATGATTACTTAGATTTTCATTCACTAGAAGAGAATCCTTAAAAATAGGTGAGTGCTAATATAAAGTATCATCATCATAAAGCCTTTGTTTATGTATTCAAGATATATTAATTATATTATGGAATTTTATTTTAATAGGCTATTGTGTCATGATGTTATATTTTGAGTATATATATAAAGCTATTTTAGATGGCCCATGTAAGAATTTGTGATGATAGGTATGATAATGGTGTTAAGAATGATAATAGTGATAGGTATGATATTGATAGTAAGTACAAAAATAATGATGGTAAGTGATAGATTCATATTAGGAGGATGTATTTTAGATTATATTTCTCATTTCTAAAAATATGGAAACCTTCTGATGCCAAATACTTAACCTTGAAATAAAAATTTCTTCATGAATTCTTTTGATCATTTTATGCGCTTTCCTCTCAAGTGAAGATAATGATATTATTGTAAACATAGTAATTTTAATAATGTTATTTATATCAATAAGTGAAAGTTTTAATGTTGCATGCTAAATTTCCCTTAGTGATAAGAGAATGACTTTTAAAAAAGGAATGATATCTCATGATGATAGATTGTTTATAAAGACCAACTTCAAATTATCTCTTACTTATCATTGGTTACTTTAAATCTATGATAAGTTAGATTATTTATAACTTCTCAACTCTTTTGCACTTATAAAAATTAGATATATAATGTGATAGCTTAGTAATAGCTTCAATCATTTAACTTTTATCACATGTTTATTAATATGATACATGAAACATACAATTATCTGTGAAATTAGTATTATAACTATCACGAAAACAAATAGAACTTCGGAAAGTGTGATAGTACTTTTGTTCTGGTATTTTGTGGGTAACAAAAAAGAAATTGCAGGAGTAACCCTCGATGAAGGAACCGGAGCAACCATGTCAGATGACGAAGACGATCTCCAGCTCGAATGCGCTCTTGATCCTGTAATGGACGGACATGATCTAATGGGTTTCGGCCCACTTCTGCCGACTGAATCCGAGCGTTCTTTAATGGAGAGAGTGACGCAGGAGCTCAAGCTTGAGCTGAAACAGGTCTTGTCCAGTCTTTGCATCTGCATTACAGATTTAATCTGATGGGCGTAATTTGTAATTATATGAAATGACAGGCACTCTTCTGTTTTTCGATGTTCCTCTTACAGAGTTTTAGGTCGAGAATTGAAGAGAGACGAGATTATGAGGAAGAGAAGGGCAGGAAAACTTCCAGGAGACACTACTTCTGTGCTCAGCAGCAATGGCCGTACCCAAGATTACAATATTTTTACAGTCTTAACCATAGATTAAAATTATATCGAAAAATGGAAAATTTTAGGTGTAGAGTGTAAACAATAATTTGCTGTGGTTTCTTTTTTTTTTTAACGATGAGCAGACTAGCAAGTAAGATCTCACTTGAATTGAGCTGTAATTGAGTCGAGGCTTATCATTAGTTTCTGAGATTCTTCCTTTTAAGCATAATATAAAAAACATATTTCACTTAAATAAAATATAAAAGACAAATATTGTATTCAAATAACTGACTGATTGGTGGGAAGAAAAAAATCTTATTTTTTAATGCACAATAACCTATATCAGAGACTCAGTGTAGTATCTTAGTTAGGAATATGGAGAAGAGGACTGTATAACTTCTTAGCTTAAACTGCTAGGAGGGATTTTTATGTTGTTAACAAAGATGATTTGGTATATGCAGGAAGATGACAAAGCAAAGCTTGTCGAAGAGACTGGTCTCCAACTGAAACAGATCAACAATTGGTTCATCAATCAAAGGAAGAGAAATTGGCACAATAACTCCCAATCCGCAACAAGCTGCTTGAAATCTAAGCGCAAAAGGTATTTCTCAAGGCTGCACTCTATACATAAAACAAGACTCTTCAGCTTTTTTTGAAAGATTAATGATTGATTAGGTGATCTGTTTGCAGGTAACTGAGAAGAAGGCCATGGAAAATGATCATCTTATATAAAGTTATCAATATAGTGGTTGTGGATGGGCTTCAAACTTAACACAGAAATATATTGTTGTGGCAATGGCGAGGAGCAGAAGAAAAAAGAGCAGTTTTTTCCCAGAAGAAAGGTGACAAGATGGAGTCCTGAAGTATCAGTTCTAACAATATTGTAAACTGGAAACCGATAGTGCTGGATATGTAAAGTATAATTGCTCACCCCTACCTTTAAATTTATACACACACCTCTTTTTTTTTTTTTTTTTGGCTTTTCTAACAATGAATATTTTTCAGATTGCTGTATTAAATGCTATAAATAAGTTTTTGATTACTCAGTTAGTGGGGATGTAATGTTGTCGACATGTAGAACGATTGATTTCTTGATTTGTATGATTTTTGTTCATCTCAAGAGTAGATTTGTCTGCATTGTTTCTCTTCTTCTAGCGCCTCAAAATCTCTCTTATTCAAACTTGATTTTTGATGTGAAATAATTAAAGATAAACTTGTCAGGGAGCTGAAAGATTTATGGATATATTTTGAGTTTGATTTTAATTAGGAAAAGGTTGTTAGGATGCTCTGTTTCTCATATTTATTTTCATTATTATGGATTTTATTTATAAGTGTTTTTTGAATGAATAAAAGATGTCAAAAGTTTTTCTGATCTATAATTATTATCCTAATCTCAGTATATTAATTTAGGGATTGTTTGGGATCACCTTTTTTTTGGATTTTTTTTTTTTATTTTGGCTATTTTTAAAAATATATTTATTTGATGTGTTTTTATAGGACTACAAATGAACTGAGGCTCGGCACAAGCCGTTAGATGTTATTCATGATCGTTTGATTAGTTAATCAAACGAGCATGAACACTTTATAATCGTTTGGTTCATTTATGTTCATGAACATTATCGTTTAAAATTCGTGAACAAGCTCGTTAAGGAACTTAATTATGGCTCGATTAAGGCTTGTTTGTGAACAATTTTATTTAAATTATTATTTGTTAGGATTAATAAGCTTTAATTGATACAGCTCGTGTATATTTCTCAACAAGCTGCTTGTGAACAAGCTTGATTAAAGCTTACTTATTTCATTAAACGAGTTGCTTGTTAACAAGCTCGATAATCCAATTTGAACTGTGCTCATGAACAAACTCGAATAGAGCTCGAGCTCGATAATGGTAAACAAGCTCAAGGTTGAACACCATTCTAAAAAGCTCGAATCGAGCTCGAGCTCAATAATATAAAACAAGCTCAATCTTGAACACATTGTTGACCCTCGATTTTGCCTCCTCAAAATGAAGAACCGTTCCCTCCTCCTCTTCGATCCGTCTCCCATAACCATTCCCTCCCACTTTTCTCTCAACCGCACGCGCCCAATCCTCCCTCAAAACTGAACAAAGCCCATTCTCCTCCCTCCCTTTTCCTCATTTTTCTCAATCAAAGGTAGAAAAATCGATGCTTCCGTCTTCACAATTGAAGGCAGTCGGTCGCCAACTCTCCCTATTCCATCTCACTTAATGTCTTCATAATGATTCTTCACATGCATCTACTTCACCTCAACCCATCCTCTCATGCACCACCGCTTCTCTAAATCTGCCTAAATCCACCTACCACCTGCTTTTACTAAATCTGGGATTTATGAAACGGATTTAAAATTATGTAGGATTTAGGTGAAATCTTATTACCAAAATTTCCCTTAGCTTAAATCTTGCTCAAATCCCGGAGCCAAACAACCCCTCTTTCCTTCCTTGCAAGTGATGAAAACCAAGAAAGAACTCCGTCATTAGACGGGTTCCACCCGGTCTCCGGCACTTTCCCATTCCCTTCCTTCCTCTAGGTTTAGTTTAGATGCCAGAGTTTATAATTGTGGTTGATTGTGAATGCATAAAAACATGTGAATGTGTATATGGTATATGTATATACTTCTTTTTGTAGGTTTGAAGGCCTCTATTGACCTCATTTTTAGAATGAGCTCTCAACCCCTCCATCTTAGATATAGGACTTCTCTTAGACACTAAGAGTTTCTTAGTCTTAAGACACTTAATTAGGTGAACACTCAACCCAACCAGAGACTTAGAAGAGTTAGCCATATGAATTATGAATTAGGTCATGCCTTAGAGGTGTTAGGAAAACTTGTCTACCCTATAGCTTGAACCAAATCCTCACTTCCTTCCTTCAAGTTAAACTTTGAAATCAAATCAAACTTCATTCAAAACAAACTTCAAACTCCAAATCAATTCCAAAGCAAATCTCAAATCAATTCCAACTTAATTGATTTTCTCAAATCTTAAATCAATTCCATTGGATTTTCTCAAATCATGATCAATTCCAAATGATTGAAACCCATGATTGTATTCCAAATTCCAAAAATCTTTCCAAAGCCCTTTGATTTCATCTTATGGACTTAGCCTAAATCAAATCCAAATCAATTCAAATTCAAAAGATTTTCTCATAACCCATTTATATTCATATTTATATTCACAAATATAAATGAAATATAAATTCAAACAACCATAACCAAATTTAAAACTCAAATCCAAATCTAATAAAAATCCAACCTAAGCCTTTTAAGTCAAATTCTTAAACTTAGCCAAATCAAACTCAAATCAAGTCAAACCCTTGATTTTTCTTCATGATTCAATCAATCTTTAAATCATGAAACCAAATATAAATATAAACTTCAATCATCAAACCAAAACTAAACTCAAAAATCAAACTCATGTTCACTCCTTTGAACTTGAAATTGTCAAATGAATCAAAACTCATTTGACTTTAAATCATTTGCAAATGGATTTATATTTCAATCATAAGTTCATATGTGAGTTCAATCAAGCTTTAATCAAGCCTTGATCAAGTCAATTGACCCACTTAGGCTCACTTGACCCAAAGTGACTTAAAGTGTCTTTTTGAGCCAAATTCTAATCCTACATAATTTGGATTGAACTAAGCCACCTAAGCTTCACATTGTGAGCAACAATCATCATGAGATGATCAATCACTCAAATTGGGTCAAACCAAGTCAAACCTAAGGGTTGACCAAGTCAACACTTAACCAAAATGAAACCCAAACTAGCTAAAATCTACCATAGGCCAAATTGATTGAAATCATTGATCAAAACTAATTCATGATCAATGTTTGAACTTGACAAGTCATCATTTGAGGCTAACCTAGCTCTTGACCCAAGATGACTCAACTTGACCTAAAAGTCAAAATGTGTCAAAACTTGGTCTAAATTAATTAATAGGTCAAATTCATTCTAAACAATTTGTTGAACTTGACCAAAGCCTCAATTGGCCAACTAGACCCGACCTAGCCCAATTGACCATGAACCCAACTTGACCTAAAGGGTCAAATCAAGCCAAAATCAAATCAAACCAAAATTGATTAAAATCAAAGCAACCAAAACATTTCAAATGACCAATGAAACCTAAGTCAACCCTTGACCTAACCCAATTAGGTCAAATGGATCAAATTGATCAACTTGACCCATTTAACCTAAATAAATTCAAATGAACCAAAACCAAATAGAAATCAAATTGAACCAAACCAATGATGTCAAAATATTTTAAATGGTCATATGAACTTAACTCAACCCTTGGTTTGACCCAATTTGACCAATTGGTCAACTTGACCCAAGTTGACCCATTTTGACCTAAATGGGTCAACATGAGCCAAATGATATCAAATCAACTCCAAATTTCTTGAAATTTGGACCAACCCTATTTCAAACTATTCTAAATTTGCCCACAGTAAAATCAAAGCCAAATGACCATTTTATCCCTAGGTCAAGGGGTAACCTATGACCAATTCCACTTTGAATTTGGTCATATCCTTTTCATGGTCACTTGGCACCCTCTTAGTGGACCAAGTGGACACTAATAAGAGTGGTGCACAGGACCCAATGGGTTTGGGTCAGCCAAACCCAACCCAAGGCCAAAAAAGACCCTCCACTTAGAAACTCTCCACATGGGATTGCTCCTCCACTCAAATGAGCACATGGGAACTTCCCCACACCACTCCTCTGCCAAAAACAAATCACATACCACTGAAAATAGCCTAACCAACTCACTCCATGGAATCAATTTGATCAAAACGGCAAAACACCTCTCGGCCGTCCGATCCTTGTATGGGGAGATATACTCCCCCTAATTCACTTGAACTCAAAGGATTCACACTCGATTGAGCTAAGAGAACTCAGAGCAAGCTTCTCCAAGTTCCTCCAAGCTTCTTCAACCTACTTTGAATTCTCTATTTTCAGATTTCCTCAAGCCGAAAACATGGGAGCTCATTCAAAATTCCAACTCATCCATCACTCAGCTCTTGCAAGCACCCTCAGAGGACCCAATCGAGTTAATCAAAGCTTCTTCCAAGCTTCCAAGGCACGGAGGAGGGAGCTAGACCAAAATCAAGAGGAGGAGGCCAATTGAAGGATCTACTCAACCTCAAGCCTTCAAACCTTCAACAGGTTTGGTCCACTGACAAGACAAAGCTACCTGGTTGGGCGCCGATGATAGCCTAGGTATGGACCAAAACAGCTTAGGTGTAGGATTCCTTGGTCCTTTGTGAAAGAAAGTTTTACCCCATTGCAATTGGATGTGTGAGATGGTGTGTGATCAATCTGTCAAGGCTCTAGCCGCTTGGATCGCCAGATGGAGGATTTTGCCATCCCCATGCAGGGAGGGATGAATCCCATCCATGGTGTTTGGATTAAAACACATGAGATCCAGTTAATCCATTTTAAAACCGCTGCTTGATCTTGACCATCCGATCTTTGGCCAGGGAAAGCGCGAGCGACTGCGACAACTTAAATAATGAACCCGTGGTGCCATCGAATCGTCCGCCGCCAAAAGATTAGTTATATAATTAATTTTCAAAATTACATAACTAGAAAATCAGAAAATACAAACTCAAAAAATATTTCAAAGAATAATATAAAATTAAGTTTAATTGATTTTAAAAGAAATAGCAATTTGGGTTTTGTTGGGAATATGGTATGTTATTACTCTTTAATTATTCCTTAATTCCAAACTTCTCATGTATATTTAGTGGGATGACTTACTACCTCCCCTAATTTTCTTGGGATTTATTAATGGTTTAATTAGGGGGAATTGGTTGATTCACTCTAATCACTCCTTAATCAATTAAATGATTAAATTAACTTATTAAATAATGATGAATTCATTAATTAAATTTGTTAACCATCTTGAAATAGTGGATAAACTTAGGGAATGAGATTAGGATGTATTTTTTAAATCTTTTCCTCTAAGTCTATTTTATTTGAATGAAAACTTAATTAATTTACAAATTGATTAATGATTTAATCATTTCATTAAATAGCTTAATTAACCAAACTCAAAATCAAAAATTAATCCAAAAACTTAATCACTTAATCAATTCTTTCTTGGGTAGATACTTAGGTGTTCAATAATCTAAGTAAGAAATCATATCTAACCCATATGTGTGAGAAAGGTTATGAAAGTACTTAAATTAAACCATTTAGCTTAATTAATCATTAATTGTGAGCCAAATGCATTAGACCCCTTTCTTTCTTAGGTGCATTGCTGATTTAAATTCTTTGTGATTTTATGTCATACATTGGCTCATAATTACTTGGTTAAATATGTTAAAGTGGTGTAGGTGAAGGGTAATTAATGGACTTAATATACACCTTAACCTAAGAAAAAAAATATAAAATCAATCTAATGATTCTAAAAATAAACTAAATCAACTCACACATGAAATGGGTTAGGACTAGCAAACATTTTCACATTTCCCAAATTCAAATCAATCTCAAAGAAAAACTAAAAAAAACTTTTTAAAACAATTTTGATTCACTTTAAATAATCTTATTCCATAGGATTGTCTTTAGAAATTAATTAGGGTGAATGAATTTACAAGCTTTCATCACTTTATTTTATTTCTAGCATGGTAAATGTGTATGTCATATAAAATCATGCATTCATGTCTTTTGAAAAATCAAATTAAAATGAAATATTTTCTTTATGTCAAATTGCATGTTTTGACTAAAGTAAGAATATATAAATGGCTATTATCACAACTAAATCTAAAATTATTTTCAAAACTTATAAATCAAACATTACAAATGAAAGGTATGCTACTTATAATTACTTATAAGCATGCATGTGAGTATAATATAAGATGTGCTTTATGTGACTTTCCTTCTCTTCTCTTCTCTTTTAGCATAGTTTTGAATAGGATTTGCAAAGTGTATAGTTCATTTGAAAAGAACACAACACTTGCTTAAATACATTCTTATTCACTCCTATGTTATCAATTAAGAAGGATATTCACATTCACACATGTAAATTGCATAACCAAATCAAACAAACAAATACAATTTTTTTGCATATTTCTTTTTTCCATTCATTTGCTTTTGTACATGCACATGTATTTAAGAAAAGTGGTATATTAGTCGGACATCCGGTTGTGAGGCTTTAAGTAGCCCAAGTAGGTCTTATATCTTACACCCGGTGTAAGAAAAATAATGTCGTACTCACTTTTACGTATTGCTTTTTGATTATGCTTACTTTAATGGATAAAAGAATCATCTTTCTACTTAACAAAATATGCATACATGAAACATTCTAAATTTTCTTAAGCAATATCACTTAGCATTCATCATGAAGGTGTGCTAAACATTTACATTTGCATGTATAGATATGATTAAGATTCATCCATATGCATGTTACACATGTTGGAAAGAAATAAAGTGTTGTATATTTTGTGATAGTAATTCACTTTACTTAATCTTAAAATATCTTTCTTTTTGAATAAGTTTGTTTAGAGAAAATCTAAACTTAGGATTAACTAAAACACATAATAAGATATTCACTAAACAAAAAATTTTAATGAATCTATCTTAGAAATTACTTAAGGTAGGGAGGAAAGAGAAGTTCTCTTCTCTTTTTCTCTCTTTATAACAATTAGCAATTAATTATAGGTTCATTCAAACCAAATCAAATCATAAAAATAAAATCAATCAAGTCAACTAAATCACTTAAATAAAACCACCCTCTAAGTTGAACCTTTTCACACTTAGAAAACTCTAAATTTAAAGCCTAGCTAAACATACCACACAAAGCTTAAATGACACACATATTAGGCTAAGTCATCATTTCTAGTCCTATGTTAGGGCGATGCATGGTTTGATGTTTACATTTATTTTATGATGTGATATTTTAATCTGTATGTTAGTGTGTATCTGTGTAGACTGAATGGTAGGGCGATCTTAGTCTAACCATTATCTTCTATAGGAGATTGTGCTTAAGGGGCACTGTAATAAAAATAAAAATACTTTTGTTATGCAGGTTACTTATACTCCTAAGCATAATCCAAAATAGGTTAGGTGGACTTGGTTACCCATGTGTGGGGTGCTAAGTCTAATTTTTTCATATACATGCTTGGGATTGTTTCATTTGTTTAGTTAATATTTGTTTTGCAGGTTTTAGTTAGATTTTGTTTTTCCCATTTTCATGTAATTTTGCTATTAGAATTTGGAATGATTGTTATGGGGATTAGGATGAACATTGGTCATAAAACTATATCTTATGTACCATGTGAAGCTTTTGGAGCAGCCATATTTCCAACTAACCAAAAGAAGAAAGAAGAAAAAAAAGAAGAAAGAAGAAAAAAGAAAGAATAAATGAAGAAATAAAGAATGAAGACCCCCCATAACAATGAATTCCTTCTTGATTGTATATTATTCATTTATAATCTGGGTTGTGTAAGAGTAGAGTTTGGCTACCCAATTTATTTTTGGGTTTGTGCAGTGGAGCCCGACCACAAATGGCCTCTTATTTTTTGCACTAGTTTTATAAATTAATTGATGTTTGTTTAGCTTGTGCATTAAGAAGGATATTTTCTAGTTTTTTTCTTGCTTTGATGTATGACCTGGATGACGATTAGGCTCTTAGAAAAATAAATTTTCTATCCAACTAATTAATTGAAACTAAAAACAAATAACTCATAACTTCACCTAAAGCCTAGGTTATAAAACAAGACAAAAGAATTAACAACCCCTTAGTTGGATGTTGTATGTTTTCACATCATGCATAAAAAAACATCTTATTTCACTCTTGTTATGGAGGGCTTCCACCTTTGCCAGAGAACTTGGCTTGGCCTTTAAGAGCCATGGTGGAAACACACCTCCACACTCCCATAATCTAATTTCTAATGCATTAGGCATATGAATCCTAAAACTTGTGTCAAATTGATTGTCCAAAATAAAAATAAAACATAACAAAAATTTGTATTAGATTGAAGTCATTAATTATGTCCTACATGATCTAGTCTCTTAGGGAGTGTGTTTAAGGACTTAGTCTTTTTCTAAATAACAATAGCTTAGCTATCTTGCAAAAGCATTTGACTTGCCTACATGTATTTAAAATCATAGGAGGAGTTAGTTGGTGGCCACCCTCAGGCGTTTGTAAGTCCAACAGTCGGGTGGTTTATCCTCTCTTGTGGAGGTAAACCAAATACTCATTTTTCTCCTTAGATTTAGGTCGTGTTCTATCCCTCACCAAAGCTCCCTAGATTTAGGTTCAGAGGTTGCTACTTTCCTTTGTGGGCTACAAGCATAAATCCTCACCTCTTAAGCATTTCCATGACCTTATATCATGGGATTGTAAGCCCTAGATTTCTAATAAAATTTCAACTCAAATAAATAAATCACTTTAATTTCAAAAATGTAAAGCCCAACCATAGGATAGTTTGGGATGCTTAATAGGGTTCCTAGTATCCTAAGCATCCCCTACTTAACTTCCTTTGGCTTTAATAATAACTCTCTCCTCTTGATCAATCTCACTTGATCTTCTAAAAATAAATAAATTAATTGATAGTCCTATTTTTGAAATCTTTGGAGACAACTATCATTTACCTTAATTGAGAGTATTCTTAAGGAATCTCATTCCTTATGATGTAATTAACTAGCTTGCCCCTGTAGAGAACTTAACGAACCCAGTTTAAAAAAAACCCTGCTTTACTTTTTCATATAAAGTAGGTGAAGAATCTCCGGTACATTCCGAAGACCCATAGTCTTTAAGATCCCTTATTAAGATGATTAGGTCCATTTGTAGGATGGTAACTTATGTCTCTCGAGATAATACATCATTCCTCAATACCGTACCCGATCATTCTAATAAGAACATCTACGGATCTGTGTGGTATCCAACATAAGAAGTGTTGTTTGCTGAGAATTTATTTTTGGTTCTTCATTTATTTCATTTCTCTATGTGAAAAGATTAGATGAGAATTAAAAATGATTTTTTCATTTCCCACAGATTTTTATGGCGACTCCACTGGGGATGGTTCCTCTCTCCATCTTTGGTAAATGATGGTTGTCACCAAGTATTGATAGTGGGTTTGTATTTTATATGAATCTGAGACTATCTTTCTTTTCTATTGGCACTTAGTTTATTTCATCCTTAAGCTAAGCTAAAGCTAAGCTAGCCAACATCCTTTAGGTTTTAGGACCTTACTCCGTGTAGGTCTTAAAACCCTTGTCGAGTTCCCCAATAGTTGAAAATAAAAAAATTTAATAAAAAGAAATAACTAAAGACGTCCTCCTTACCATGTTTATGGTAAGGAAAGATTCATTCCAGAAATAAAGAAAAATAAATCCTTTATAAAAAACATTTATTTCCAAAAAACATTTTTTCAAAATACACATAATAAAATGTTTTGCACAACAAAAATTTGTTATAAATCACCCTCATCTAACAATCCTCATGATTGTTATATGAAGGATCATTCCAAAAATAAAATTCAACAATCATATTTTTCGAAAGAACAAATGAACATCTTCATTCAATTATTGAATAAAAATTTCATTTTCAAACAAAAATCAACAATCACATTTCCAAAAACAAAAATCAACAATCTCTTTCCAAAAATGAAATTCAACAATCATATTTTCTAAAAGCACAATGAATAACTTCATTCAATTTATTAAATGAATATTTCATTTTCAAAACAAAATCAAATCATCTTTTTAAAATAAAATCAAAAAATAACATTTTAAAAATAAAATCAATAATCATCTTTCCTAAAAAAATAAAATCAATAATCATATTTTTCCAAAAGCTCAAATGAACTTCTTCATTCAATTTATTGAATGAAGATTTCATTTAAAAAAAAACAAAAATAAAACCAACAATACTTTTCAAAAATAAAATCAACAATCATATTTTCCAAAAGCACAAATGAACATCTTCATTCAATTTATTGAATTAAGATTTCATTTTCAAAAAATGAAATCAACAATCACATTTTCAAAATAAAAATAAAATCAACAAACATCTTTTTGAAATAAAAATCATAGATAACACTTGGATCTTTCATTTAGCATTCCCAAATTTGCTAAATGAAGATCCTCTTTTTCTAAAACCAAAATCAAAAATAAAAAATAAAACAACATTTGGATCTTTCATTTAGCATACCCAAATTTGCTATGTGAAGAACCTCTTTTTCAAAAATTAAAATCAAAATCAAAAATAAATAAATAACACTTGGATCTTTCATTTAGCATTCCCAAATTTGCTAAGTGAAGATCCTCCTTTTCAAAAACTAAAATCAAAAATAAAAAATAAAACAACATTTGGATCTTTCATTTAGCATACCCAAATTTTCTAAGTGGAGATCCTCTTTTTCAAAGACCAAAATAAAATAAAAATCAAAAACACATTTGGATTTCCTTAGCATACCTAAATTTGCTAAGAAACCTCTTTTTCAAAAAATCAACAAAAATAAAAATCACATTTGGATTTTCTTAACATGCCCAAATTTGCTAAGTGAAGATCCTCTTTTTTAAAAATCAAATTCAAAATCAAAAATCAAAAACACTTTTGGATTTCCTTAACATACCTAAATTTGGTAAGAATCATATTTTTCAAAAAAATCAACAAAACAATAATCACATTTGGAATTCTTTAGCATACCCAAATTTACTAAGAATCCTCTTTTTCAAAATCAAAAAAAAAAAAATAACATAGGATTTCTTTAGCATACTTAAATTTGCTAAGAATTATATTTTCAAAAATCTTCAAAAATAAAACACATTTGGATTCTTCATTTAACATACCCAAATTTGCTAGATGAGGATTCCATTTTCAAATTCATACATGATTCACAAAATAAGCAAGCAAAACAAAAAAGAAATTATTTTCAAACACCTCACCTAGCATACCCAAATTTGCTGAGTAAATTCCAAAAATCACAAAATCAAAACAAGATCAATTGAGCCTTTACTTTAACATACTCAAATTTGTTAAATAAATGATCCTCAAATCAAAAATAAAAATCAAATATGAACCTATGGAAGCATTATTCTGTCCAAAAATATTTGAACCCATTTTTAACATACACAAATTTGTTGAAAATGGATTCTACATTCAAAAATCCTCTTTCCAATCAATTTCAAATATCTCTTCTAAATTCATTTGAACCTCACTTAACACTTTCAAGTTGTTGAGTGTGGGTTTAAATTCTAAATCAAAATTAAAAAATCAACAAAATAGAAATCTGATTCAAGTTTGTTTTCAACATTCCAAACTTTTAGTCAACTTCAATCAGTTTCAGTTCCAGTCATTTCAGTTTCAAGGGCAACACAGAAGTATGTCTTTACATTTCCTTTTGGGATGGACTTGGCCGTGGATTGGGCCAGCCTTCCGCAGTTTGCTTCGCCCACCTCATCCACTTGGGCCAAGGCTTTGAGGGGGCTAGGATCACATGTGAGGGGACCACCCTCACGACATTCAGCAGGAGTGTGGCGACCGGGCAGAGATCATCCAGGTTGACATGCCATCTAATTCAGAGACTCCCTCATTGAAGAGGAAGGTTGTGGCAGTTCCCATAGCAACAGTAGCAGTTGCAACGCTAATGTGCCCAGTTGTTCCCCTTGTTGTTCCAATACGAGCTAGCACCCACTCGTTGACTCCCTCTAAGGGGAAGGCTCCCCTGATTCCAGGGATTATTTCCTCTAACTTTGAGATTGGGTCTAGTTCCTGCGCTAATAGAACTCAGAGAAAAAGAACGCATAATCAAGCGTATCATACCTGTGAGTTTGATGCACTACTCTAGTAGAAGAGTTATCTAGGATGGTTTCTCCACTTGGTCATAGAAAATGAGCTCTACCCTCTCTCTGGATTTAATAAAGAGGATGTTAGAAGGATTTCATCTTCACCTCTGCCAGCAGTATATTTTTAGGCTCCTATCAGTGAGAGGAGGAGGTTGTGCACCGACCTTCGATCAGTTCTTCATAGAGTTGGCGAGCTGAGCGATCAGTCGAGGCTCGGTTGATTTGTGTCATTTCCAGCGTGTTGGCGGGCAGTCGTGAGAGAGGGTCAGGGAGGCTCGTACATCATAGTGCATATTACTAGCTGGGAGAGGTGAAGGTATAGCAGGCAGTCAGATCGTCGTGTTACCAGCATCGACCATATCGATAGCATCTTACTTATGGGTACTACCCACCATAGGAAAGGAGCTTCCATTCAGAGAGAGTCGATGGTGCCTCCACCACACCGCTCTACTCTTCACCCACCATCTCTTATACATGTCACATCATCTCCTATTCTAGCAAAAGCCATGAAGGGTGCATCAGGGGAGAAGATAACCCCATTAGTGATCTGACTATGGCCAAGAGATCACGTTCCATCTACACCGCCTACTGAGGCGAGGTCGAGCTCTCCTGCTCGACCTTCTACCCTAGTTGTGGTGAATAAGAAATGGTGACCTCGGAGTATAGTAGTCGTTCCATCTTAGATATAGGACTTTTCTTAGACACTAAGAGTTCCTTAGTCTTAAGACACTTCCAGCGGTGATGTCAACCTAACCCTAGAGACTTAGAAGAGTTAGCCATATGAATTAGGTCATGCCTTAGGGGTGTTAGGAAAACTTGCCTACCCTATAGCTTGAACCAAATCCTCACTTCCTTCCTTCAAGTCAAACTGCAAAATCAAATCAAATTTCATTCAAAACAAACTTCAAACTCCAAATCAATTCCAAAGCAAATCTTAAATCAATTCCAACATAATTGATTTTCTCAAATCTTAAATCAATTCCAATAGATTTTCTCAAATCATGCATCAATTCCAAATGATTGAAACCCATGATTGAATTCCAAATTCCAAAAATCTTTCCTAAGCCCTTTGATTTCATCTTATGGACTTAGCCTAAATTAAATCCAAATTAATTCAAATTCAAAAGATTTTCTCATTACCTATTTATATTCTCATTTATATTCACAAATATAAAACAAATATATATTCAAACAACCAAAACCAAATTCAAAACTAAAATCCAAAACTAATAAAAATCCAACCTAAGTCTTTCAAGTCAAATTCTTGAACTTAGCCAAATCAAACTCAAATCAAGTCAAACCCTTGATTGTTCTTCATGATTCAATCAATCCTTCAATCATGAAACCAAATATAAACACTAACTTCAATCATCAAACCAAAACTAAATTCAAAAATCAAACCCAAATCAAACTTATGTTCACCCCTTTGAACTTGAAATTGTCAAATGAATCAAAACTCATTTGACTCTAAATAACTTGTAAATGGATTTATATTTCAATCATAAGTCCATATGTGAGTTCAATCAAACTTGAATCAAGCCTTGATCAAGTCAATTGACCCACTTAGGCTCACTTGACCCAAAGTGACCTAAAGTGCCTTTTTGAGCCAAATTCTAATCCTACTCAAATTAGATTGAACTAAGCTCACCTAAGCCTTGTGAGCAACAATCATCATGACATGATCAATCACTCAAATTGGGTCAAACCAAGTCAAATCTAAGGGTTGACTTAAGTCAACACTTAACCAAAATGAAACCCAAACGAGCCAAAATCCACCATAGGCCAAATTGATTGAAACTATTGATCAAAACCAATTCATGATCAATGTTTGAACTTGACCAAATCATCATTTGAGCCTAACCTAGCCTAATTGGCCACTTGACCCAAGTTGATCCAACTTGACCTAAAAAATTAAAATATGTCAAACTTGATCTAAGCCAAATTAATTGAAACCAATGCACCAAATTCATTCTAAACTACTTGTTGAACTTAACCAAAGCCTCAATTGGCCAATTAGACCGACCTAACCCAATTGGCCATGAACCCAACTTGGCCTAAAGGGTCAAATCAAGCCAAAATTAAATCAAACCAAAATTAATTAAAACTAAAGCTACCAAAACATTACAAATGACCAATGAAACCTAAACTAACCCTTGACATAACCCAATTAGGTCAAATGGGTCAAATTGGTCAACTTGACCCATTTGGCCTAAATAAATTCAAATGAACCAAAATCAAATAGAAATCAAATTGAATCAACCCAATGATACTAAAATGTTTCAAATGGTCATACGAACTTGACCCAACCCTTGGTTTGACCTAATTTGACCAATTGGTCAACTTGACCCATTTTGACCTAAATGGGTCAACATGAGCCAAATGATATCAAATCAACTCCAAATTCTTTGAAATTTGGACCAACCATATTTCAAACTATTCTAAATCTTCCCAAAGTGAAATTAAAGTTAAATGACCATTTTACTCCTAGGTCAAGGGGTAACCTATGGCCAACTTCACTTGGAATTTGGTCATATCCTTTTCATGGCCACTTGGCACCCTCTTAGTGGACCAAGTGGACACTAATAAGAATGGTGCACATGAAAAAATGGGTTTGGGTCAGCCTAACCTAACCCAAGGCTAAAATTGACCCTCCACTTAAAAATTCTCCACATTGGATCACTCCTCCACTCAAATGAGCACATGGGAACTTCAGCACACCACTCCTCTGCCAAAAATGAATCACATGCCACTGAAAAATGCCTAACCAACTCACTCCATGGGATCAATTTGATCAAAATGGAAAAACACCTCTCGGCTATCTAATCCTTATAGGGGGAGATATACTCCCCCTAATTTCACTTGAATTCAAAGGATTCATACTCAATTGATCTAAGGGAACTCAGAGCAAGCTTCTCCAAGTTCCTCCAAGCTTCTTCAACCTACTTTGAATTCTCCATTTTCTTATTTCCTCAAGCCAAAAATAGGGAGCTCATTGAAAATTCCAACTCATCCATCACTCAACCAAAATCCAATTGCTCTTGCAAACACCCTCAGAGGACCCAATCGAGTTCATCCAAAGCTTCTTCCAAGCTTCCAAGGCACAAGAGGAGGGAGCTTGAACAAAGCCACAAGCCTAGGAGGAAGAGTTTGGCCAATTGAAGGATCTACTCTACCTCAAGCCTTCAAACCTTGATAGAGCTTTGTCTCTACTAGACGAAGCTACCTCAATGGTTGGGAGTGCTGGTGATAGCTTTCGGTGAGGTATGGATCAAAATCGAGCTTAGGTGTAGGATTCCTTGGTCCTTTGTGAAAGAAAGTTTCACCCCATTGCAATTCAACTGTTGGATGTCTTTATTCTTGCTTTTAGATGGTGTGTGATGAATCCTAGCTCAATTCGAGCTCGATCGAGCTTAGATCAAGCCATGGAGGATGGATGGTTGCCATCTCCCACAGACGCGAGGGGATAAATTTTGGACCGTCCATCCGTGTGTTTTGGATAGACGATCCTAATTAAAACACGTCAGATTCTCTGTTTAATCCCTTTGATATCGCTAGCCTGATTTTGACCGATCTTTGATTGGACGGTCCAAGGGAAAGCATGTAGCACCACCGACTGACTGTGTAGCGATGTGACAACTTAAATAATGAATCTCATCGCACCATAAAAAGCGCGTGCCGCGTTAGTGGTCCATGTGACGCCGATGGGATTAGTTATATAAATAGTTATTTAATTATCTAATAATCATAGAAACTTCAAAATTACAAAATCAGAAAAATACAAACTCAAATACATTTTGAAGATATTTCAAAGGAGAATAATATAAAACTAAGTTTAATTGATTTTGAACAGTAAATTTTATTTGAAATATAATTATGTTAATTACTCCCTAATTATTTGATTGATTAATCCCAAACTTCTCAGGTATATTTAGTGGGATGACTTCTGCCTCCCCTAATTTTTTAGGGATTTATTAATGATTTGATTAGGAGAATTGCTTGATTTATTCCTAATCACTCCCTTAATCAATTAAACAATTAATTAACCTACTAAATAATTATGAATTCATTGATTAAATTTTTTAACCATCTTGGAATAGTGGATAGAATTAGGGAATGAGATTAGGATGCCTTATCTAAATCTTTTCCTCTAAGTTTATAT
Organism: Cymbidium sinense; assembly: GCA_021442155.1. Taxonomy (NCBI): domain Eukaryota; kingdom Viridiplantae; phylum Streptophyta; class Magnoliopsida; order Asparagales; family Orchidaceae; genus Cymbidium; species Cymbidium sinense. The sequence goes on along the minus strand of CM038221.1, from coordinate 134,141,342 downwards.
CATTGGAATGAAAACTAAATTAATTTACAAATTGATTAATTATTTAATCATTTCATTAAATGGCTTAATTAACCAAACTCAAAATCAAAAATTAATCCAAAAACTTAATCACTTAATTAGTTCCTTCTTTAGTAGATACTTAGGTGTTCAATAACCTAAGTAACTTAAGAAAATTATATCAAACCCATGTGTGGGAAAGGTTATGAAAGTACTTAAATTAAATAATTTAGCTTAATTAATCATTAATTGTGATCCAAATGCATTAGGCCCCTTTCTTTCTTAGGTGCATTGTTGCTTTAAATTTTTTTTGATTTTATGTCATACATTGGCTCATAATTATTTGATTAAGTATGTTAAAGTGGTGTAGGTAAGGAGTAATTATTATACTTAATGCCACCTTAACCTATGCAAAATATAAAATCAATCTAATGGTTCTAAAAACAAACTAAATCAACTCACACATGGGGGATTGGGTTAGGACCAGCAAACCTTTTTACATTTCCCAAATTCAAATCAAACTCAAAATAAAACTTAAAAAAAACTTCTTTAAACAATTTTGATTCACTTTAAATAATCTTATTCCATAGGATTATCTTTAGGAATTAATTAGGGTGAGTGAATTTATATGGTCTCATCACTTTATTTCTTTCCTAGCATGCTAAATGTGTATGTCATATGAAAATCATGCATTCATGTCTTTTGAAAAATCAAACTAAAATGAAATATTTCCTTTATGTCAAATCACATATTTTGGCTAAAGTAAGAATATGAATGGCTATTATCACTACTAAATTTAAAATTATTTTCAAAACTTATAAATAAAACATTATAAATGAAATGTATGCTACTTATAATTACTTATAAGCTTGCATGTGAGTATAATATAAGATTTGCTTTATGTGACTTTTCTTCTCTTCTCTTTTAACATAGTTTTGAATATGATTTGTAAAGTGTATAGTTCATTTGAAAAGAACACAACGCTTGCTTAAATCAATTCCTATTCACTCCTATGATATCAATTAAGAAGGATATTCACATTCACACATGTAAATTGCATAACCAAATCAACAAAAAAATACAAACTTTTTGCATCTTTCTTTTTTCATTCATCTACTTTTGTACATGCACATGTATTTAAGAAAAGTGGTATATTAGTCTAGACATCCTAGGGTTGTGAGACTTTAAGTAGCCCCAAGTAGGTCTTGTAGCTTACACCTCTTGTGTAGAAAACAATGATGCCATACTCACTTATATCTTTCATACATGTAAATGTGCATATGAATAATGGATAAAAGAATTTCTCTTTTCTACTTAACAAAAACATGCATACCTAAAACATTCCAAATTTTCTTAAGCAATATCACTTAGCATTCATCATGAAGGTGTGCTAAACATTTACATTTGCATGTATAGATATGCTTAGGATTCATCCATATGCATGTTACACATGTTAGAAGGAAATAAACTGTTGTGTGTTTTGTGAGTAATTCATTTACTTAATCTTAAAAAGCAGTTCTTTTTGAATAAGTTTGTTTAGGGAAAATATAAACTAAGGATTAAATAAAACACATAATAATACATCACTAAATGAAAATCTTTAATGAATCTTCCTTAGAAATCAATTAAGATAGGAAGGAAAGATAAGTTCTCTTCTCTTTTCCTCTCTTTACAACACTTAGTAATTAATTGTAGGTTCATTCAAACCAAATCAAATCATAAAAATAAAATCAATCAAGTCAACTAAATCACTTAAATGAAACCACCCTCTAAGTTGAACCCTTTCACACTTAGAAAACTCTAACTTTAAAGCCTAGCTAAACATACCACACAAACCTTAAATCACACACATTAGACTAAGTCACCATTTCTAGTCCAACATTAGGGTGGTGCATGGTTTGATGTTTGCTTTTATTTTGTGATGTGATATTTTAGTCTGCATGTTAGGGTGTATGTGTGTAGACTGAATGGTAGGGTGATCTTAGTCTAACCATTATCTTTTGCAGGGGATTGTGCTTAAGGGGTGTTGTAATAAAAATAGAAATACTTTTATTGTGCAGATTGCTTATACCTCTAAGCATAATCCAAAACAGGCTAGGTGAACTTAATTACCCATGTGTGGGGTGCTAAGTCCAATTTATTTATATACATGCTTGGGATTGTTTGGTTTGTTTAGCTAATCTCTATTTTGCAGGTTTTAGTTAGATTTTCTTTTTCCCATTTTCATGTAATTTTATAATTAGGATTTTGAATGATTCCTATGAGAGATTAGGAAGAACATTTGTCATAAGACTATATCATATGTACCATGTGAAGCCTTTGGAGAAACCATATTCCAACTAACCAAAAGAAGAAAGAAGAAAGAAGAAATGAAGAATGAATACCCCCCATAACAATGAATTCATTCTTGATTGTAATTTATTCATTTATAATCTGGGTTGTATATGGGTAGAGCTCGGCTACCCAATTTATTTTCGGGTTTGTTCGGTGGAGCCCGACCACAAATGGCCTCTTATTCTTTTGCACTAGCTTTATAAATTATTTGATGTTTGTTTAGCTTATGCATTAAGATGGCATATTTTTTTAGTTTCTTTCTTGCTTTGATGTATGGCCTAGATGACGATTAGGCTTTTAGAAAAATAAATTTTCTATCCAACTAATCAATTAAAACTAAAAATAAATAACTCATAATCACACCTAAAGCCTAAGTTATAAAATAAGATAAAAAGAATTAGCAATCCCTTAGCTAGATGTTGTATGTTCTCACATCATGCATAAAAAAGCATCTTGTTTTACTCTTGTTATGGAGGGCTTCCACCTTTGCTAGAGAACTTGGCTTAAACTTTAAGAGCCATGGTGGAAACACACCTCCTTTCTCGATGATTTTGCCCATAATCTACTTTCCCATGCATTAGGCATATGCATCCTAATGCTTGTGTCAAATTAATTGTCCAAAATGAAAATAAAATATAACAAAAATTTACATAAGATTTAAGTCAGTAATCATGCCCTATATGATCTAGTCTCTTATAGAGTGTGTTTAAGAACTTAGTCTCTTTCTAAATAACAACAGCTTAGCTATCTTGCAAAAGCATTTGACTTTCCTACATGTATTTAAAATCATAGGAGGAGTTAGTTGGTGGCCAACCCCAAGCGATTGTATGTCCAACGGTCGAGTGATTTATCCTCTCTTATGAAGGTAAATCAAATACCCATTTTTCTTCTTAGATTTAGTTTGTACTCTATCCCTCTCCAAAGTTCCCTAGATTTAGGTTCAGAGGTTGCTACTTTTCTTTACGGGCTACAAGCATAAATCTTCTCCTCTTAGGCATTTCTATGACCTTGTATCATGGGATTGTAAGCCCTAGATTTCTAATAAAAATTCAGCTCAAACAAATAAAACACTTCTATTTTAAAAATGTAAAGCCCAACCATAGGATAGTTTGAGAAGCTTACTAGGTTTCCTAGTATCCTAAGCATCCCCTACTTATCTTCTTTTGGCTTCGGTAATAACTCCCTCCTCTTGATCAATCCCATTTGATCTTCTAAAAATAAACCAATTGATTGATAGTCCAATCTTTGAAATCTTTGGAGATAATGATCATTTATCTTAATCAAGAGTATTCTTAAGGAATCTCAATCCTTATGATGTAATTAACTATGGGGGCTTGCCCTATAGAAAACTTAATGAATCTAATTTAAAATAAATTACTTTTTCATGTAAAGTATGGGAAGAATATCCGGTACATTCCGAAGACCCATAGTCCTTAGGAGTCCTTATTAAGGTGATTAGGTCCATTTGTAGGATGGTGACTTCTGTCTCTCGAGATAATACATCATTCATCAATGTCGTACCCAATCACCCTAATAAAAATATCTATAGATCTGCGTAGTATCCAACACAAGAAGTGTTGTTTGCTGAGATTTTATTTTTGGTTCTTCATTTATTTCTTTTCTCTCTATGAAAATATTAGATGAAGAATTAAAAATAAAATTTTCATTTCCCACAACCTCGTCACGCTCATCGGGACTTGATGAGATAAAAATTGGCTGAGGTGTTTTAAAACACCGACCATCGCGCTCATCAGCGCATGACGGGTAGGCCCAAAAGCTGTTTGATGTTGCACCCTTTTGCTGAAATTCTGCCAAATTTTGTATTAAATTTTGGGCTTAAAAAAAAGATAAGAAGAGAAAATAATCAAAATTCATCTAAAAGACCAAAATATAATAATCTAAAATAAAAATTAAATATATTAAATTGAAAATTCTGACAAGACAAACATAAAGATGAATATCAAATTAAAATAAAAAAGGCGGAGATTACAATGAACTTCAAAAGGACTTCAACCAAAAGATTTTAATTTAACATTAAGTTAAATATAAGATATAAAGTCCTAAGAAAATTTATAAAATCAAAATTGAATGGGCATAACAAGTATTATTATCATATGAGAATATGCTAGGTAATGAAATTAATTCATTCACATAGTTTATAGCCAAATGAATGTTTGAGACTATTGCTTTATATATTGAAATAAAGGGGAGTGTTCAAATAAAATACAAGTGAGGCTTGAAGCTAATTCCAAATGCATAAGAGACTTGCAATAAATTTGAAATTTGGTTATATGTGTTGGTCTTGATGTGGAATTTAAAATAAAGTCAAATAAGGTATGATCGCTCCTACATAAGGGAGATGAAGGGCATGACTTATGTATTCACCAATGAATGATCTTTCCAATAAACATTGCGATTATCATAACTTATGCTAGGTGAATTAAAAGTGATTTAAATTGAACACAAACAAGCTTGGAGAATGAAGACGAAGCTTGATAACTCATTTATATTATATAGCTAACTATAAGGGTTAATGGTTAATTAGTTAAGAAGGATTAATTGAACTTTATGGCTTTTGTTCTATCATGTGTGAAAATGATTGAAATAGAATAAGCTAAATGAAAAAAAACTTTGAATTCATGATATACTTATGGGGAGGTTACATGAAACTAGAAGGCTAATTTTTAAATGAGATAGAGCCCAAATCAAGCTCTAGAGTGGGATTCACATAGAACAAGCCGTCTTATATTCAAATTTCTATTTTAAAATGAATTAAAGAAGGCTCTAAATGGACACGAAATTAAAGCACATAGGATTTATTGAGTGCTATTTTCAAACTAAAGTGAAAATCAAATAAAATTTATAAAAGGTTTTCACTATAACTAAATAGCCTATTAGCAAGCATAATTGAGCCTTCTTACTGAATAATTGACTTGTATTTAAAAGAAGCATGAATTTAAATAAGCTAGCTTAAAGGAAGTATAACAGCTCGTTTGAGCGAATATCAAACTCGAATGCTGAATTTGCAAAGATCTAACAGGTCTTTAATGAGCATAAGCTAACCATTGAAATTTAGAAATTATATGAATAAGTTTAATGCAAGCAAGGATATAATATTTTGAGTGTAAATATAAATCTAATTCTACTCAATAAATGCCACCAGATCCGCAATTCTTCGTACAAGCAGACAGAAGGCGATGCTAAATTAAATTCTTCATGAATTATGGAGGTTCTTTCAATTCACAAATTAAAGAATTTTATTCTAATTATGATTTTCAAATTTAATGATTTCATTAATTAGATGAAATTATCTAAGCTATAAATACATGCATGTGCTCAGATATGGAAATTCATAGTGTAAATTTTAATGTCTGAAAAGGCTGCGTAGGCTAAGTTGGAATTAAATGAAAAGATAAAATTAATTTTATGATTTAGAAATAAAATTATCTGAATTATTAAATACCCACATGGGCCCCAACACAATGTTGAATATTTAGATTCAAGTGTCTAAGGATGTTGTGCGGGTTGGTTCCTGATTTGGTCTTAGGACTGGGTGCAGATTAACAAAATCTAAAAATCTAATTATTATAAGAATTTCATCTTATTGAAATATCTGAAAAGCTAATTCTATCATATGATAGTAATTCTAATCCTCTATTATTAAACTGATAGAGTCGACAAGATCTGAAACTATAAATTAAATGATCAAGCAAACTCATAAACTCCGATGATGGCTTTGTTGAATGAAGATTTCAACAGGAGGGGATACTTACCATCAAAATGTGTTTGCAAGCTCAAATTAAATTAATCAAAATCAAGTGTCAATACAAATATAAAAATTGAAGAAATTACTAAGTGTTAACTGCTTATATGAAATTTAATCTTGAAAAGCTTAAAGTAAACTCCATTCAATCCACCTTTCGTAATAGTTAGTTATAAATGACAAATTAAGAAAACTCTAGCTCACAAAGGAGCCAATATCAAATCAAATATATTTAAATATTCACTCTCAATTAATCTCACTCCAGTAAGGATGTGGCATGCTTCCTCTAGCGTGGTTGGCCAGACTCCATGTAATGGTTATGATTAGATTCGACGGGTGGTCACTAAATGACACCATTATATTACAGTCATGACTATAGCCCGTATTCTCTTCAATGGCTCTGCCCTTTGAGTTGTGAATCATAGGGTATATCTGATAGGGCAAAAAGCCCTATGTCCGCTAAGGTAGACTTAATCTTGTCTCCTTAGACAAACACCATCCTAGGTTTACATGAATTTCTTGGACGACGCAACCCGTGGCTACTAATAAGGATCTTTTTTTCATGTTGGGTCAAATACCTCCTCTAACTAAGTAGACTAGGGACTGCGTTAGCCCAAGATGATGTAGCCATGGGATCTAGAACGAGCACGTCATCATTCCCCCAACCATCTACTTTAAGTTAAATTGATGAATTTCATTATCTTAAATTTCAAAACTCCACATGCTATTAATATATGATATGCATTAAGCATCCTAACGACTAGCCTTAATCAAAAGTTCTCTCTCAGCATTGGGAGGGTTAATTAACTATATGTGCTTACACCTATAGGAAACCTGGAACCAAATCTAAAGTCCTCACAAAATGCGAGTGAAATCTCTAGGTAGTGTCGTATCTACTAGTTCATCTACTTTGAGAATTGCACTAACATAAATCATACTCTCTTTGATGTGAAAGGTTGGTGGCAAATTTTTAGAGCCCATAGATTTCTCATTTGTTGACTCTCGATTTTGCCCTCCGAAAATAAAGAACCGCTCCCGCCTCCTCTTCGATCTATCTTCCACAACCATTCCCTCCCACTTGCCTCAACAACTGCACGCACCAAATCCTCCCTCAAAACTGAATGGAGCCCCTCTTATTTGCAAGAAGAAACCAAATGGAGCCCCTTTCATTTGCAAGAAGAATCCACAAGCCTTCACTCGGCTTCATCTCTTTAAAAAAAGAAACCGCAGAGGAACCATAGCAAATGAAATCCCATAAGACCCATCTCTTCCTCCAATCGAGCCTCAAGTCACAATCCATGAACTCCTTTTAGTTTGGATCCTGATTCCTGAAGACCAAAAATCACAAGCTGCAAGTTGGAGGTTCTCACTCTCGTTCACTTAAATAGTAAGCTCTGATTCCTTCTCCGACATCTTTCTATTTCCTTTCCTTCATTTTGGCATACTCTCTCGGCTTCCCCACTCTTTTTAGTTCTTCTTCTGTCTGTCTGTCTGTCTCTCTCTCTCTCTCTCTCTCTCTCTCTCTCTCTCTCTCTCTCTCCTCTGAAAATCATTCAACTACTACCAGATCCCGAACAGTTCTTCTTCGATCTATAATTTTCCAGCTTCAATGCTTTCCAATTTATTCATTTCACTCTTAGCATAGTTTCTTCACCACTCTTCGAGGGAATTGGTTGAAGTCAGCCTAATGGCGAAGCCAAGGTCCTTTTCTTCCAAAAATCTAAGGAGTCAGGCAATTTATCTAGATGGTCTGAATACCTTAATATTGACGAACCTTTTACTTCACAATCAATGAGCTTGAAGCATGCTGGTTCTGAAGCACATCAAGCATGCTAGTTCTAAAGCACAGCTAATTTCCAGAATTTTTTTAAAATCACTTCAAATGGAGTGGGTTGTCCAACTTTCCAAAGTTGTAAAGGGTTTATTGTGCAAGATGTATAGGTTAAACCAAATCCTGGGCAAACCTGATATGACTTCTCACGCATTTTCTGAAACCTTTTGTGCAGCTGGTGTATTTCCCAACTTACCTCAAATTTGTGTAGTTTTATCAAAAATAAAATTTCCAGAGCATTTTAACAAATTGCAGCTAGAGCATGTTGATAAACTTGGTCTGGATCATTTAAATGACAACACAGAAGTATACATTCAGAACCAGGAACCATGGATCACGATTTGAAGACCTCATCATGCTCATCAGGGCGTGGCGAGATGAAAATTAGCTGAGGTGTTTCAAAACACCGACCGACACACTCATCAGGGCATGACGGATAGGCCCAAAAAATTATTAGATGCAGCCCTTATGTCGAAATGCTGCCAAACTTTTTGATTGAATTTTGGACTTAAAAAAAGGGGGAGGAATCAAGATTTACTTAAAAAAATCGTTCACATCAAAAGTAAATAATCTAAAATGAAATTTGAATGTATAGAAGTTGCATATATATTTTCTTTTATATAGGTGATTGAAGACCCCGTTATGCTCATCAAGGCGTAACGGGATTGAAATTTGACTGAGGTGCTGTAAAACACCAATCATCAAGCCCATTAGGGCATGAAGGGTAGGCCAAATTTTTTCTGATGTAGCCCCCTACGCGGAGATGGCGTCGGAATACTGTCAAAATGTTGTCAAAATTTTATCCAAAATTCATACTTGCACATAAAATTCAAGCTAAAAAAATAGCGCTGCCTAAGCACGCTAAAATAAATTAAAATCGAATTTAATTTTGAATTATAAATGAGAATGAATTTGAAATGAATTTGAAGATTATATTTCAAATAAAGATAGATCCGTTGAACTCAAACAGATTTATGAATCTGAAATGAATTGAATACTTTGGCAGTAAATATAAATTTGGCACTTCAATATCCCAGTTCAATTGATTATAGAAGTTGACCTCACTGAATATCCAATTAGAGCACAAAAGATCTTCTTGGAATTAGAATATAATTTTCAAATCATAATTCACTCCAAATGAATTGGAGAAAATCAAGGAATTTATAAGAGATTTTAATGAGATTGAATGATTGCTAATAAGCATAATTAATGAATTCTTGAAAAAATATTTAAAGCATATTATTCATCCTATTAAATACTCGAACTGGATTAAGGAAAAATTGAATAGAGCTTGTGATAAGTTTGAGAATTATCAGTAGATATAAATGAGAGTTTACTGAACATTCAAAGACTAATAAACTTTGAATAAAAGAAAGTAATTAAATGTTATTTCAAGTGATCTAATAGGCTATTAGAATAATTTAAAATGCCTTCGACACCACCAGATATACAATTCTTCATATAAGCAAACACGAGGCGACATAAAATTAAATTCTCCATGAATTATGGAGATTCTTTCAATCCAAAAATTAAGAAATTTCATTCTAATTATGATTTTCAAAGTCAATGATTTTATTAATTATATGAAATTATCTAAGATATAAATACCTGCATGTGCTCAGACAAGAAAATTCATAGTGCAAATTTTAATGTTTGAAAAAACTACACAGGTTAAGTTGAGATTAAATAAATATGAAATTAATCTCATAATTCAAAAATAAAAATTGTCTAAATTAATAAACACCCACAGGTCCCACATCTAATGCTTAATTAGTGTCCGAGGATCTTACGAGTTGATTCTCGATTTGGTCTTAGGATCGAGTCCGGGTTAACAAAATCTAAAAATTCAATTATTACAAGAATTTCAACTTATTAAAATATCTTAGAAGCTAATTCTGTCATATGACAGTAGATCTAATCTTTTATTATTAAACTAATAGAGTCGACAGGATCTGAAATAATAAATTAAATGATCAAGCAAACTCATAAACCCCGATGATGGCTGTATTGAATGGAGATTTTAACCGGAGGGGATACTTACCATCAAAATGTGCTTACAAGCTCAAATTAAATTAATCAAAATCAAGTGTCAATGTAAATATAAAAATTGGATAAATTATTAAGTGTTAACTACTTAAATGAAATTTAATCTTTAAAAGCTTAAAGCAAACTCTATTCAATCCACCTTCTGCAACAGGTTGTTGAAGGTGACAAATTAAAAAAATTCTAGCTCACAAAAGAGCTAATATCAAATCAAATGTATTTATATATTAACTCTCGATCAATCTTAGAGTTCTCTGACTATGTGACTGGGCTAGTAGGCTCTACATATGATGCAGTTACGACTAGAGTTCTCTGATCAGGTGGCTGCCGCCAAATGAGACTATTATATTACGGTCATGACTGTAGCCCGTATGCTCCACAATGGCTCTGCCCCTTTGAGTTGTGAATCATAGGGTACACCTGATAGGGCATATCTATTTTCCATAAGAACGGGTGAGTACCGCAATCAGGCCCTTATGACATATCTATTACAGTTAGAGGAATACTTTTGGAGATTGTGAGCCACAAACTCGAATATGTTTGATATTAGAACTTATGAAAAAAAACACCTACACTTTAGATGTTGAAACTGATGACTACCAATAAAATCAAGCATGACGCATATGATAAAACTTGTAGTGTTATGAATGGCCTAGCACTTATGTAAGAGAGCTCACCAAAGCATCATTTTAAAAGTCTTCATATTGTTTATTTGCATTACACAAATTAAGAATAATAATTGATATGCAACTTGATAATGAAAGTTGTTTTAAATATGTGTATTTTATTTAGGTGTTTATGTTCAATGCATCATGAATGCTTGTCACCTAAAGTTAAGTGTGAATGGATTATTTTTTAAAACATAATATCAAGGTACTTGAGTAATACTATAAAATACTAATACTCAGACTTATCTCATGACATTTATAATAGTTAGTGCAAAAAAAGAGAGTCATAATTACTTTTCTTGATAAATCTAAGAGACTTAAGAAGCATAATGAAAAATGTGATATTTATTTATAACAAACATAATAACATTGTTAAGCATGGGAATTGCACTAATCAAGTGACAATGAATATCTCAATAAAGAAAGTTTAAATTTGAAAGTTACCCTAAGAAATATCACTTAGCTTTGAGATTTATGAAAGAGTTGACCTATGTAGGAACTTCAACAAAATACATATAAAGAACACAACAATAACTATTTATGATGTAGCACATCAAAGGAGTAAAGGGCCTACTTCAAGATCCCAAACCGAGGTTTTAACTTATGAGAATTTTATTATATTTTATGAATTGTGAATTTATATTTTATGTATTGTATTATATAATAGTAGATGTATTTGATCATATTTAAGTGTTGTATAAGAGTTGTGTTTAAAAATATGTTAATATATATGTTAAATTGCATAAGTGTTAGTACGCAGGCACCGCTTTTTTATGGGGCATTAACGTCAGATTGTAGTATTTAAACATAATGAAAAAATGTGGCATTTATTTATAGCGTACATAATAACATTATTAAGCATGGGAATTGCACTAATCAAGTGACATTGAATATCACAATAAAGAAAGTTTAAAGCATAATGAAAATGTGATATTTATTTATAACATGCATAATAACATTGTTAAGCATGAAAATTGCACTAATAAAGTGACAATGAATATCTCAGAAAAGAAAGTTTAAAATTGAAAGTTACCATAAGAAATATCACTTAGCTTTGAGATTTATGGAAGAGTTGAGTTATATAGGAACTTCAACAAAATACATATAAATAACACAATAATAACTATTTATGATGTAGCACATCAAAGGAGTAAGGACCTACTTCAAGATCCCAAATCAAGGTTTGAAATTATGAGAATTTTATTATATTTTATGAATTGTGAATTTATATTTTATGTATTGTATTATGTAATAGTGGATGTATTTGAGCATGTTTAAGTGTTGTATAAGAGTTGTGTTTAAAAATATGTTAGTATATATGTTAAATCGATAAATGTCAGTCTGGCACCTAGGTGCTGCTTTAATCGGTTATTAACACTACATTTTATAGTATTTAGTATTTGGAGATAGACAAGCTAGCATCTTGGAGCTGGTCTATGGAACCTTGGTGCTAGTATGTGGTGCCTCGGAGCTGCGAAATGAAGGTTATGACTTTTTTAAGATTTTTTTGATAGTTTTCGCCCCAAGGGACACATCCCATGGAGTATTGTACTTATGTAAACACTTATCCGGACAAAATAAAAGAACTTTGGCTTTTGTGTGTGAAAATTTAGTAAAAACTTTTTGGTTAGAGTTTGGTGGTCGGCCGTCTGAGGGATTTAGTGATCTCTCGCTACAGTTCTACTTTGGTGAGTAGAACTACTTCATATCCCTTTTACTTTGATGAGTGGAAGATCCTTGAAGCGTTTCTTCTCTACTATCCACTGCGACTCCTCTCCTCAAAAATCTCCTTCAACTTTTCTAAAAAATAAAGTTAGTTTTAAGCGTTTGGTTCATATTTTGTTTCAGGGAATCTTTTACAACTTAATGAGAATCACCATTTCAAAGAGCTTGAATTATACAATCAAGAGTGCGAGCTTACATCCACTAACCATCTTATTAAATTTTTTATGAAATATAATGTAAAAATCCCTCTTCAATAGTCACATTATCGAGGAAAATACAAAAATTATTTTATCAAAAAATTTTGAAGAAACATCGGGAAACTCTTGAATTAGGCCCAAAGCTTAATTGTCAACCTTATCAATCAATTTTAATTATATATAATTGACAGTGAAATTAATAGTGATATTTATTTACGAGAGAGGATGTATGTACATAAAAAAAATTTTGTTAGAAACCCTTTCATGTGAGGATAAAATATAGCTTAGGTATGGGGTGACAATTATTATAGAGTATACATAAAATTTTATACATAAGAAGAATGATTGTCATCCTATATTGAAACTAAGTATAAAGTCATAAATGAGAACATATAGAAGGTTTCAAATGAAATAAAATGCAAGAAAATTTATATAGATAACACACAATTTTTATACATTTATATATTGAACACCTAATGTTTGACTTTTGCAAACACTTTTCTTATGTATGAAAAGGCGCATTTCACTTTTATAAGTTATTGATAGTTATAGTTTTATATAATATTAATGATTTATGTGTTATTTATGTAAATATTGAAGTTTAGATATATAAGTATATAAGAATTGTGTGCTATGTATGCAAATACCCCTAAAAGTATTGCTATGTGATCAATATATGGCCAACAAAAAAAAAGACTTACATTGAAGGGAGAGAAAAATGTGATGCAATATAAAAGCAATCAATTTGGAGTTAGAGGCCATAACTAGACCAAGTATAATTTGCCTTCAAGGTAGTTCATAGTTTTTTCTTTTACTATTATAAGAATATTCAATGGTTAAATTATAAATATACATTAAGTATATTTTATAATAACATTTTTAAATGAGCTGGCACATAAAGTGTTGCTAAGTGTAAACAAGTTGATTTATTAGATGCACTAAAACACATTCAGATCCAAGATAAAATGAAGTTTTAAGTTATGGTAAATGTGTCCAATGACCATCACAAAATTCGTAACAATCAAATCTATTCAAACCATATTCAAATTGTGCTCAAACCACTCTATTATTGTGTATACCCTTAAATAAAATATATAAGAACCACATTTGAACATAGATTTGAACTTTCTCAAACTATATTAGAATTTAATTTAATTCCTACTCGAATATATTTGAATCATGCTCAAACATAGTTTGAGCTTTCCTCAACATTTTTTAAACACTGTTTAAATCCTAAAAATCATGTTTGACCTTTATTTAAACTCTACTTGAATCTTATTTGAATCATGCTCAATTTTTGGTTAAATCATGCTTTAAAAAAGCTTAAATAGGTTCAAATAATGTTTGATCATGATTTATGCATAATATGAACATCATTCGAGTAATGTTTAAATAATGTTCATTAAAGGTTCAAATAAGTTTTACTAAAGTTCAAATAATGTTCGAGCATGATAATGGAAAGGGCAAAGTAACATTTGAATACTTTGATTTAAAGTTAGACAACATAATATAATCCAATAACCATGACACATAATGGAAGAAAGTGTCACATCATTGTATAACATCTATAAAATTGTATTGATAAATTTTTATTAAATAAAACTAGTTATGGTGCATTTAATTATTAAGTCAACTTTACCTAATAGAAGACTTTGTGCCTCATCAAATGTATCATATGATTCACAACTTAATAAGCTAAGCTATTATGGAGCATATAAGTTACGAGTATGGCTATGATAAAATGATGTCATTTTGCATCAAATTATGAGGTCAAAAGACTCGTTTCATAACTGTTACTTTTGTGGTATCATTTCATAGCAAAATTATATGGTAAAAAGACACAGGCCACGTCCTTACTGACGTGAAATCATTCAAGAGTGATCATAAGAGTAAACCAAAAGCTTGTGAGAGAGTTTGATAGCAAGCTTTTCAAGTTGCTAAGTTACTTGCTTCTTTTGATCACGATCATAATAGTCTTGTAGTCGAAACAAGGATGGGTGTGTAGTAGTAATCGTTGTCATTGATGTGGTGATCACTATGGTGGACATGATCGCAATAGCAACTCTTTTCCACCTTGTTAGCATTATGAAAAGGCCAATCAAAAAAATTTTGATTATCCTCCAAACTCCAAGAATGACTCTGTCATAGACCAATGTATTCTATAATATTCTCGGTTAACTACTTCAGGCATTCAAACCAAGAGTTTGATAGCAATTGCTTATTATGATATGTCGTTGGTTTTAGATTCAAGTGCTTCAATTTATATGATAGATAACAGATGATTACTTTCATCATTTACCATGATATCCCTCCAATATGTTATTATTGCTAATGGATCTTTCTTGTCATAACTTTAGTAAAGGCTTTATTCATTGCTCTTCCACCTTGATTTCATATAATTTTTTTTTCCTATATACAAACTCACCAAATCTATCAATTATTTTGTAACGTTTTATCCATCTCATATTTTTTAGGATCTTAGTACAAAGATGATGATTAGTTGAGATATTGAAGTTGGAAGAACTTACTATTTGAGTTATGCTACTCCATTATTAACCCTCCTTCGTTATTTTACCTTATTAGTGGCATTATCACCTAGGTCATCTGCCTCCTCTTGATGGTGTTTAGTGATGGCTTTCTCAACACCATCTCAAAGATGAAAACCTTGTCCACTTTTGGTACAACTTTCAAACCCAATAATATCAGCTATCTCTTCTTGTTTTAGGCCTTCTAAATTCTCATGGAAATTCATATAAAAAATAATTAAAAATTGACAGACACCACCAAATACACCATAATGGAAAGCTTTTGACAATGTGAACTTACATAAATTTTCACTAGACTCGAACCCACTACCTTTGGAGACTACCATAAAGATTTGGGACTTTCTTCATTGTATCTACATTTAAATAAACAAAACCTCAAAGGCATATACCCTCTACTCCTACATATTTTCTTTAAAACATGCAATAAATCAATTTATCAGGACTACAACACCTTAAAAGGTAAATAGAATAAAGGTTTTCAATGTTGCCTTTCTCTACTTAGCAAACAAAATAAGAAATTTCTTACAAAAAAATTATCCCCATTTATCCATTTTTGCAATCCATTCAAGCTACTAATGGCAGACTTGGCTATTTCAAACATTTTTGATGCTCTCTTATAGGCACTTCAATTCATTGAGTTACAAGCTTTGCTTCTTCTAATCATGATCATACGACTCTTGTAGCCATAACAAAAATGGGTGTCTTTGTATGTCAATGAGATGTTCATAAGGGTGGCTATGGTCACAATCATAACTATTTCCATCTTCTTAGCATTGTGAAAAGAACAATCACTCATCTGATAATTGTTGAAAAAATTTTGTTATCCTCTAGACTTTCGAAGTCTCCAATATTATCCACATCAATTCTATTGATGCTCATACCAATTCCACTACCCTTTCTCAATAAAAATATGAACTACTATTCTAACATTCTTAGTTGACCATTTCAGCCACTTAAGTAATTTACACTAATGATTTTGTCACAATTACTCATTATGGTATGTCTTTAGTATTGAATTTAGGTGCTTCCTCTTATATAACAAATAATCGATAATTATTTTCATCACTTACCATACCCCTCCTATATGTTATTATTGCTAATGGATCTCTCTAATAAAGGTTGTATTCATTCATCTTCCTCCTTGACTTTAAATAATATTTCATGTACATCCTAATATCATCTAAATCTTTTGTTTAAATATTGCCTCACCAAATTTAATAATTGTTTTGTAACTTTTTAGCCATCCCACTATGTTTTTAAAATCTTATTATGAAGAATAGGATTAGTGAAAGTGTTGAAGTTGAAAGCATGTATTATATGGCGAATATTGCTCCCGTTATTTTGTCCTCCGCCACTACTTTACAGTTTAGTGGCATTATCTCATAAAGGTGATCCTCCTTTGCATTATATCTTTGAGGTGTATGCCATTTCAAAAGCTATATGTGATGCTTATGAATATGATAAATGTCATTTGTCTCATTTCACATGTTTACATCATCTCATAGTAATACACTTTTTTACTTGGTTCATTCAGATATCTTGGGACCACGACTTATGTCCATTTTTTTTTAATTTTTGTTATTTTGTTTCTTTTATTGATGACAACACAAGAGTTACTTAGATTCATTTGTTGACATGTTGGTTATAAGTTTTTTATATTTTCAAACATCTTTACAAAAGCAATAAATAAATTAATAAATAAAAGCTCAATTTTCACTCAAATAAAAACATTTTGTACCAATAATGTTCATGACTATATGTAGTTTCATTTCAATCTTTTATACCATCAATCATTGTGCCCTTAACAACACACAACAAAATAATATGCCCAAGCATCAACATCAACATTTCCTTAATTATACTCATACCTTAATGTTCCACATGCATTTTCCATGCAAATTTAGAGGAGATGATCTTTTCATAGCATGTTACTTAACCAATCCTGTCATTCACCTTTATTGGTGTTTATCTTTCAATATTTTAAGCACACATCTATCTTATGTCTTGCTCACAATGTCTTCGAGTGTGTTTATTTTGTTCACTCTCCTCATCTAAAACATGATTAACATTCTTCTTGCACCATTAAGAGTATTTTTAAGCTATTTTTGTCTTAAAAAAGATCATCAATATTACGATCCATATATAAGTCACCTCTACTTGCTTGTGTCATACACTACATCCTCCATCTATTATTTTGGTGACTACTCCCTTCTAGGGTTAACACTCATCAGCTTCATCAACCTCCTTTTGAAGTCCCTTCTTCCATCCCATCTACTGCAATTGTCCATACACCTACCATTAACTCCTTAATTCTATATCTCTTAATTACTTTATAAAATAGTATGTCATTGCTGAACAACCACAACACTCATTTACATCCTTTAATCATTATCCTCTTCCTTTCATCATTTTTTCCAATCTCTATTTAGCATCTTTACTAGAAGATCTACTTAGCCCTAATTATATGTATACAATGAATATTAAAATGGGTATTTCTTCATCACTATATATAGGATCTCATTTCCTTTTGAAATATAAGTCATAATTAATTTTCATCCAATTAATCTTTACAAAGTCAAATTGGTTACTTAAAGGCTATAAACAAATCCAAAACATCGAGTATTTTGAAATTTCTCTATTGCTCAACTCGCCTTCTCTCTATTATCATAATCAAAGATGGACCTTGCTCCAAATAGATATTTGCAACACTTCTATATTTTTAAGAGCAAGCTACAAGAAATTAGAATTTGGGATGTTCATAAAGAAGCTAACGTTATGTGGGAAAAAATATCAAGTGAAATTAAGCAAGTTGCTAAAGATGTGCTTGGAGAATCAAAAGAAAAGCTTCTTTTAATAAGAATAGTTGGTGGTGGAGTGAGAGTGTGCAAGAAAAGATAAGAAATAAGAAGCATTGTTATAAAACTTGGTTTAGATGTAAAAACTCGGAGAATTAAGAAAGATATAAAATGGCTTGTAGAGATTCTAAGAAAGCAATATATGATGCAAAAAATTTAGCTTTTAGTGATATATACAATAGATTAGATACCAAAGAAGGTGAAAGATGTATGTATAAGCCAACCAAAGAGATAGGAGAAGTAAAGACATAGTTCAAGTGAGGTGTATTAAGGATGAAAATAATAAAGTGCTTTTCTTAAAAAAGAATATTGAAAATAGGAGGATGAGGTATTTTGATAAACTTTTCAATGAAGGATCTGATAGTACAATTGATTTTAACAACCTTAATACCATAAGAAAAAATAAAATTTTCATTTTTATCATCATATTAGTAAATATGAAGCTAGTGAAGCTTTAAAAAAAATGAAGTGAAAAAGTAGTAGTACCGGATAACGTTCCAATAGAAGTCTAGAAATGTTTAGGAGATCAAGGAATTTCTTGGCTTATAAATCTTTTTAATGTTATTTTAAAGACTAAAAAGATGTTAGATGAGTGGACAAAGAGTTTGTTGGTTCCTATATTTAAGAATAAAGATTTTTCACAAGAGTGTGCAAATTATAGAGGAATTAAGTTAATGTGCCATACCTTAAAATTATGGGAGAGAGTAATCGAGCATAGGTTACGATGTGATACAGAAGCTTCTCACAATCAATTTGGTTTCATGCCAGGTAGATCTATTATGGATGTTATACATTTGTTAAGAGGTTTGATGGAGAAGCATAGAGAAAGTAAGGAGGATCTACATATGCTATTTATTGATTTAGAGAAAGCTTATGATAAAGTCTCAAGAGATGTTCTTTGGAGAGTTCTAGAATAGAAATGAGTTAATATTGGTTATATTCAAGTCATTAAGGATATGAATACTACAGCTATTACTTGTGTCCAAACACAAAGAGAATTGACAAAATATTTTCCTATTTCAGTTGGATACATCAAGGATCAGCATTAAGCCCTTATCTTTTTTTACTTTAGTTATGGATGATCTTACGAGGCATTTACAAGAAGATGTACCTTGGTGTATGCTTTTTGCTGATGACATTCTTCTTATTGATAAGATTAGAGAGGGAGTTCAAGATAAACTTGAATTATAGAGGCCAACATTAGAGTCTAAAGGCTTATATTTAAGTATATCTAACATTGAATATATGGAGTGTAATTTTAGTAGAAGTTCTAGTGGTAGTGTTGTGACTTTAGATGAACAAGTCATTAATAAGAGTGTGCGATTTAGATATTTAGGCTCTATTGTTTAAAATGATGGTGAAATAGATGGAGATGTTATTAGTAGAGTTCAAGTTGGATGGTTGAAGTGGAGGAATGCATCTGTCCTATTATGTGATAGAAAAGTTCAACTTAAACTTACGGGAAAATTTTATAAGATGGTGGTAAGACCGCAATGACTTATGGTGCGAATGTTGGCCAATAAAGAGAAGCATAAGACTAAGTTAAGTGTTACGAGATGAGGATGCTTAGGTGGATGAGTGGATTTACTCTTAGAGATAGAATGCAAAATGAGTATGTTGGGAAAAAGTTGGAGTAGCTCCTGGTAAATAAGATTAGGAGAGTTGCCTTAGATGGTTTGGCCACATAAAGCACCGTCCGATGACCGATTAGAGAGTAGATGCATTAGATTTTCCTTATGTTAAGAAAGGTAGAGGTAGACCTAAAAAGACTTGGTTAAGATGTATAAAAAATGATCTTAGTATACTTGAATTAAATGAGAATTTGGCACATAATAGGATACAATGGAGATGAAGGATTCATGTAGCCGACCCCACCTAGTGGGATTAAGGCTTGTTGTTGTTGTCTATATAGATATCAATCTGAAACTCTAGGAAATGTTGGAAATAATTATGAAATTTGAAGGTATACATGGATTGAAACAAAGCCCTAGTATATGATTTTATAAGATTTTTGTTGATATTACTCTACAAAATAACACGATTATTATTCTCCTTTTATACACCACTATTCTTTCGGCGTAATGATTCTTAATATGCATGTTGATGAAATTCTTCTTGCTAGAAAAGATGTGTTCAACATCGATAAAATAAAATAATATCTTCAGAGGACATTTGTTAGGCATCCAAAAACTTCGATGTTATTGAGTCTGTATACAGCATGAAAAGTATATCTCTCCCAAAGAAAATATGCTATAGACCTTTTTGAAGAAATTGATCTTCTTGAGTGCTAGCTACTAATTCTCCCATAAATTCTCTACAAACATTCAAGAGAGACAATGAAGATGTTAGTCATTATCGATGTCTAGTTAACAAGTTAACTAATTGACTGCCATTCTAACTAGTCCATCATTTATTTATGGTGCAATCAATTGGCATAATGGAAAAGCCAAAAAAATACACAACAATGTGATTCTAAGAATTTTAAGAGATCAAAAATCTCCAAGAAAAAGTTGGACTTACCAAAAAAAACATTTAAGGATTGAAGCAGTTTTAAATGTTGCCTACACTATCCATGTTAATTAATTAAAATCTACTTCAGGTTGTTATATTTGTGGATAAAACTCTTATAACAATTATAGCTAAATCTAGTATTGAAGATGAATACATCACCACAGATCATTCCATCTAGTAAATGATATAAATTAAAACTCTAATATAAGCATTCAACTTCCCCATAAAACATATATGATCCTTTATTTTAACATTCAACAACCAATTATAATGCTAGTAATCCAATATTCCAATTAATTGATATTTTTATCAAAAGTATAGTTTCACTTTACTTTTTTCAATTTTTATGACAAGCTCTAAATTATTGATATATATGCTCTACCTTGGAAGGAAGTATTGTCATAAAAATTTCTAAATTGGAAATATGATTTATCATAAAAATAAATGAATATGTTCCCTTTTTATTTGATAAAAAAATACTTTTAATTTCTTTAGTTCTCAGAATATTCATAAATTAATCCATAATATGTAACAATACACATTACATGCAAAAAAACACAAATAACAGTGGGATGCTAAACATCTGGCTTTTAGTGTTTAGAAATACCTCTTAAAATCTCCAAGATCTAAAGATACTAGAACATATGGGTACTAAACATACAATAAAGCGATTTTGTGTAATAATTCAAATATCCTATATAACTGCAGAGGAATTATAAATTCCTAATTATTCCGTCTTCCTTTAGAAAGTAATAAAATCCCATAATAGACTGCCAGACATACTAGAAAAGGTTAATTATAAGTAACCCTCCACATTATAAGATCAATTCCTTAGATCCAAATAACCATAATACATAGCATATCTCTTCCAAACCATGTCCAAAGAACATTTTCAGAAGTCATTGTAATTTCTACGTACGCAAACTTTCAAAAAAAAGAGAGAAATGAACAACATGAAGCGAGATGTTATCTTGTTCACTTATGATAATAATTAAAAACACACATTTTCATCATAAATATTACAGCTAAAATAATAGTTGAAGTATTAAGGCCTGAACAAATGAAGAAACCTTATGATCACATCAGGTTAACATGCATGTGTGTGTAATTTTGAAATGATTGTAGAATATAACAAATTATTGATTGGATTCTTTAAAGCAGATAAGGTAATCAGTAATAATAAACTATATTTCCAATGCTATAATACACATTGGCATTAACAATGTTACTTTTCTATTCCTTCAAACCATAAAAGATTAATGATGAATGGATTACCAATATTATTAGAGTTGAGAAGTTATGATTTGCTCGCAGACAATAACAGTAATACCTACCAAGTATAAATTATGCATTAATGGTGGTATTTTAGGTACTAAGCATAAAAAAAGATTCACATGATTAGTGTCTCACGAAACTGAGCAGCGGACTATAACTTTTATTTTAATTAATTTTTAAGTTATAGATTTTATCCCCTGGAAATCTGTGTAATAGATAACAAATATTCATTCTATGCAGGAAACCCAAAAATTAAAGAACTATGATTATTTTATATAAACTGTTATTGGTTTCATATGCATCCCAAGAAAGCCTTTTATGGGATGCAAAACAAATAAAGGCTTTTGTAGAATCAACTAGGTAGTCATGAGACAACATAACCAATGCTAACCTTCTGCAAGAAACAAGCACGATCAATGGTGCCTACATTGAACTTCAATGTTTGTTCAAGCTCATTATACATCTCAGTAGAACTTTCATTGCTATAATGAGGCTATTTTTTCTCCTTTCTTGAGAGATTAAGTCTATTCTGGTATGGTTCTAATAAGTCAATGATTTTGCTTTTCAAACCTATAAAGACAAACACTATAGAAGCTTAAGCATTAAACTTATGATTTAACATTCTAAGAACCACCTGTCAAAACAAATGTATCCCTCAACTCCAACAAGGCCAAACTATACGTTAGATTTCATCCTAAACCAGTCTAACCTATCGCAATCAGAACCTCAAAGTATTGATCCCCACCTGAGAACCACACCTAATCCTAAATGTCCCAAGCATCAAAACTTAATCTGACATAAACAAGCACAAGTAATGACCATGTAGAATATGGACATTAATAGATCCACGACTGTCATATGAACTAGGCTACTCATTTAACCGAACAGAACTGAACCTAATAGGCATGGGCTTGAATGGTCCGATCTTCAAGGTAATACTTAAATATCTTAACTTACGAACTTGGTTAGGTGAGATAGTTAAATCAGTGTACAAGTAGGAGACAGTAATAAAGATATAGAGATAATGCTCATCTCCTCTCTTTCTCACTCTCTTCCTATCACCTGCATACATACATGTAATACTTAAACTCATATCTGACCTTTAATTATGAGGAATTAAGGACCAGGTGGGTTGAATATTTCTTTGGAACATCACCAAATTTAACATATTTGAGATGCAACCATAAGGGAAATTCTACAACAGGACAATGGTAAAAAAAATAGTTCAGCGCCACAGATGATGATGTTCTCTCTAGCTGATATTTTACATCAACGCGTCCAGCCATCATTCAAGTATCAAATGATTTTATCTCATTATTTTAAACCTTATCAGCTTTGCTTGCTTGCCAACAAAGTATTAAATCAAGGCATTTTTAAGCCACAGACCATGTCAACTATATATTTATACATGGAAGACGGATCTACAAGATGACTCACTACCATGCTATACAAGGGGAATAATGCCAAGAATTTTCATTGTAAGAGACCTTGAAGGTCGTATACAAATGAAAAACAAATATAATTTCTCATAAATTTTATGGTTGAGTATTTTGACTACAAATTTTCTTGATTAGATAATCTATTTTTGAATGATACAGCGATATGTCATTAAAAGATGGAAGCATTGTCAACTCCCGTTCTAAGGATACTAGAGGATCAAACTTCAAAAGGCAGGACTTACATTCTTATCGCATGGGCAAGGTGACTGAAAAAATTCTCTTTTTTCTAAATGAATTTTATCTTTGGAAGGCATTGAAGGTGTATGTAAATGTAAAAAAAAATATTTTTTTAAATTAATTGCTCAATAAAAGACGACTAGGGAATATAACAAAAAAATTCATAGCAATGAATGAACAAAAAGGAGCTTATGGAGATGAGAATTAAATTGTTATTATTGCACAATTTAGGGAGAACTAAATATTCTTCCCCAGCATGTTTTTCGATCCATTCAATGAGATCCCAAGCTAATGAGGTGGAACTCAAAATCTCATGTAGGTGGACTTCAATCAATCCATGACAATAACAAAACCCAATTTCCAAGGTTACTTGTTATCCAAAGGCCAGGTTAAAATACACATTAAAATATCAAATTCAAATCATATCACATTAACTTTATCCAAGTTCTTGACATATTGTGAATATTTTTCATATTCAATCCCAATTCATCCTTATCTAATCTCGATAGAATAAGCTGAAATGTCTACCTTGAATCTTCAAAGAAATAGCTATTCCAACCTCACAAGCAAATCTTGTTGGATTCAATGCAGCCTATAAGAAATAAGACTGCAACAAGACCATTGTTAAAACAAAGCTTTCCCTACCTATCCATAAATAATAAGAATACTCCAAGACTGTTGCTAAAACAAAACACTCTGCAAGACATTCACTATGACTAGAAATAGAGTATCATTGAGCGCATATTACAGCATATCAATGGAGAGAAAATGAAAATCTGGTATTAAATAGAGCATCACATCTCCCAGCAGCTTTAATGAGCACAAATCCGTAACATTGCATTTCAGCTATCAACATTTCAGTTCAATAAATTGTATTAAAAGAGTTTAGTTGTAACGTGAAGCTGTAAAGCAATTTGATAAGGTGATCAGACCGCACCATATCTTGATTTAAATATATTCAAGTTTCAAGCTCAACTCATGAAAGCAATCAGAAAAAGAAATGAATATGGAGACAGGACTACAAAGTATGATCAAGCATTCTCATTCTATATGATAAGGAAACCAATTCCATATCTAACTTTACTCCTTTCTCTCACCACCAGAAGGTCCCCACATTTGTTGCTTCCCCACTCTCACCAACAAAGACTGTCACCGCAATTATCGGTGCTCAATCCTCATCCACAAGCCCTAATTCCTTGGCCTCCTCTGGGGACAAGAATGTATCACGGTCAAGGAATTTCTCGATCTTCTCAAGCGGTTGTCCGGTGTGCTTGTTGTAGATGGCCTTGAGCCTCTCGTGCATCTTGATGATCTCCTTTGCATGGATGGAAATATCCACGGCCTGACCGCTAATGCCAGAGGCAGAAGGTTGGTGTACCATGATGCTAGAATTGGGGAGGGCGCGGCATTCCCCGGGTGCACCGGCAGCAAGAAGAAGAGATCCCATGGCCGCTGCTTGACCAATGCAAAGGGTGGTGACCGACCGAATGTACTGGATGGTATCGTAGATCGCAAGACTGGAAGTGATGATGCCACCGGGGGAGTTGATGTAGAGGTGAACAGATTTTGACGGGTTCTTGGATTCGAGGAAAAGAAGATGGGAAACCACGACGGAGGCAGTGTCATCGGAGATGGGACCATTTATGCATACGATCCGCTCCTTGAGGAGACGGGAGAAGATGTCGTAGGCGCATTCGTCGAAGGTTTGCTTGATTACCATTAGGATTTGGCCGTAGGAATGGGTGAGTATGTCAGTGGGAGGAAGGAATGAGGCTGAGACTACTGGCGCAGAGATTGACCAGGACCGAGATGCCACATCTCAGTAGGGTTTAGGGTTTTGCTTGGGTAGCGAGGTGGATTCGGATTTGCAGACTTCAGGGAAATTTTGGTAACAGGATTTAAACTAAATCCTACAGAATTTTAAACCCCATTTCACCAAAATCCTGGATTTAGTAAAGCCCATTGGCAGGTGGATTTACGGGATTTAGAGAGGAAGTGGCACGCGAAGGAGGATGGGTTGAGGTCGAGATCTGAGGCGGTATCACAAGAGAGATGGTGGTGACCTCTTGAAGTAGATCTGTAACACGTGAAGATCTTGTAGAAGAGAGTATTTGTATAAACAACACTAAGCGAGATGGAATAGGGAGAGTTGGCGACCGATTGCCTTCAATTGTGAAGACGGAAGCACTGACAGTTCTTCCTTTGATTGAGCGAAATGAGGAAAAGGGAGGGAGGAGAATGCCGAAAAAGAGTAGGGCTTGCGGTTGAGAGAAAGAAAGAGAGAGAGAGGGATTTCGGATGGAAGAGCTTGCGGTTTGAAGGGAAATCAGGCGAGGATCTTCCGATCGAGTGAGGGAAATGAGAGAGAGAACGAGGGCTTACGGGTTGAGAGGGGTTGGGAGATGGAATCATGCGAGGGCTTGCGGCCTCTTCTTAGGAATGAGAGGAGCTCCATTCGATTTTGAGGCAGGATTGGGCGCGTGTGGTTGAGAGAAAAATGGGAGGGAACGGTTGTGGGAGACCGATCAAAGAGGAGGCGGGAGCGATTCTTCGTTTTCGGAGGGCAAAACCGAGGGTCAACACACATGCATGCTCGGCTCGGCTCTGTTCTGTAGTCCTAGTTTTTTTTATGTGTTTTCATTTTTTTTTAAAAAACAAATAACAGTATTTTTAAAATCACGATCTTTCAAGTATTTTTAAAAATAATAATAACACTTTGAAACAAAACATAAACAAAACAAATTAAATATATAAAATAAAGAATAAAAAATTAAAGTAATCTCAAACAACCCTTAAGTTCATTCCCATTCACCTCATATTATATGCGGCCAAAATTAATTATTTCATGGTTTTTTTTTCCATTGTAGCCAGCTTATACGAAGTGATGTGCTGCAAAAGAGCCACGGCTGGAGATCAAATCAATTTGTTGCTCAGCTAATTCAGTTAAAAGCCTTTGATTATTTGGGATTATGGCAAGTAATGTATTTCTTCTGATGAATTTAAGTCAGAATCTTCAATTATAGAGAAAATAATTATCAATTTTGGTTCATTGAAACAAAAAATATGCTTATTTCTTTTGATCTGTGGGAGTTAGTAGAAAATGGGTATATCATTTTCTATGAGCTAGAAAGAATGGCTAGTGCACAAAGTCATACTTTGAAGAAGAAGAAGAAGAAAAAAGGTGCAAATGTTCTCCACTTAACCAACAAGCAATAGATGATATGACATTCTAAAAAATTTTGGCAACTACTACTTCAAAGAATGGGCAAGCAATGATCGAGGAAGATGGCAAGTGGGTAGTTACTACTAGTGGCTCGTGGTGGTTAGAGGTGTTGGCAAGTATTAACAGTAGTGATAGGTTTTACAATTTTTTTTTACTTTACATATGTAATACTCACAATCAAACAACTCCTTAAATAATTTTTGAAGCCACAAACTCTTCGTCATTAATTTAAAGAGTTAATGATAAAATTTAATAAAATAAATCAAGATCATTTTTGCCAAAATTAGTTCAATTGTGAGAATTATCATATAAAAACATTAAGAAAAGAAGTCTAAATGTGCTCATGTTGTTGTCATAGAAGATTCTTAAGATCTTTTTTATATTAAGTGAATGAAGCAATGTGGTCTTTCCAAGCACATGAGTAGATTGTAGAAAATTTATTGGTGTAGGCATATCAATCAAATAGGACATCTAAGAATGAACCAAAAAGTGCTGGCAAATGGAAGCAAGGTGCTAGAGGACATTGTCGTGGTGGATTCATAGGAAGAAGAAGATATAATGGTAGTAATCATAACACTATGAATTAAAATTATTTTAAAAAAATTGATGTGTAAATCACATAAGTGATAATGAATGAAATTTGAGTGCTTTGAATTGGCAAATTAATGTTTGCATTATGACATGAAAAGATATATATAATGTGATGTAAGTTCATAATTAAGTTCAAAATTTACTTAGTTTAGGAAAGTTAAGTAAAGGGGTTAATAAGTTATTTTGGATAATTATGAATGCACATTTCATGATAAAAAATGAAAAGTGATAATTCTCTATCATACGACAAAAAACAAAATGCTTTCAATTATATTTTCAAAGTCTAAATTTAGTTCTTTCAATACATCTAGTGAAGACTCCATACCTTGTATAAGATGAAAATGGATAAAGGAATTCCATTGATTGAAAATGATGTGTGAAGCATGTGTAGAAGGATAGCATCATCATGAGAAGTTTCGCATTGGCAAATCATGGAGTAACTAACCTATTAATGCACGATGATGTCAATATTTGTGCATGGAGACATTATCTTTGAATGGTATGTAATTAATATTTGTTTTCTTGATTATTGATGAGTGTACAATGATAATTTGGATGAGACTCTCCATGGCATAAAGCTATATTATTTACAAAAAGATATGAAAGTATCAATATATTTATTTCCTTGAAATCTTCGCTCTAATTGCTTGAAATGGATTGAAAAGCATTTTAAATTGATTTTATCAAATCAACTTTTTAATAATAAATTTTATAAGGAGAGTTTGTTGATCAACCTCAAGATCTTTTTTGGTGAAAAGCATGTGGTACATAATAGATATGCTAAAGAAGGTATTATATGAGCTTAAATAATTGCCAAGAGCATGATATAGTATGATTGATTGTTATTTTGTTGAACTTTTTTTAGAAAAATACTAATGAGCTTTTATTTCAATAGTCATGGTGATGGCATCTCGACTGTTTTCTTAAATATGAATGATTTGATATGTCAAGAATTTTCTAAAGTAATAAATGATTTTAGATAAAGTGTTATAAGTCTTAGAAATGTCAATTCCAAGTTCATCACATAGCTTTCTTGGTATTTAAGTTATTCAAAATTCTAAAAGATTTTCATTTGTCTAAAAATTACGTTTTGAATTTGTTAATTAAATTTGACAAATCTAATTATGCATCAAATAAGATGTCAATAAATGAAAACAAAAAGCTTAAACTTGCAAATGAGGGGAAAAAGAAAAAGATAAAGTATTTTAAAATATGGTTGGTGGTTTGCTCTATCTAAGTCATTATGTATTTATGTAGGTATTATGTATGTAGTTAATATCATTTTTTTTTTAAAAGCATTATTTGGGTGCAACAAAGAGAAATTTTTAGATATGTCTACTCTGAATTTTGGCTATATCAAAATCATTAATTTCTAATTAACCTATTTTTTGATAATGGTTAAGCACATCGAATGGATAATAAGAAGAGCACGATGTGATATCACTATAGCCTTAGTTTTGGAAAGATATCTTAGGGTAACCAAGAGGCAGATTGTTATAGCACTTTCAAACATTGAAATTGAATATTCATAGAGAGAATGAAACATCTTATCATGCAATTTGGCTATGAAGGATTTTATTTGATCTAAAGGAAACTACATATGTTTTATGATAAATCTATCATTGACTTGAAAAAAATAATATTCCTAAAGGAATAAGTACACACTTTGAAATTATTTATCCTTTCATTAGAGAGACTTGGCTTAAGGATACTCTTTGAATGTCAAGTTGTAGATATTTTCACACACACCTACACACAAATTTTTAATATATATATATATATATATAATGAGTTTTTTTTTTGACATTTGAGCAAATTTAATCACAAACTCACACATACAAGATATGTGCAAAGATTTGAACCCAAGACCTCTTGGTTGAAAGCCAAAGCTCTCAACCACTAGGCTAAGTTGCTTTGCACATATAAAATGACTTTCTCTCAACCACTAGGATATATAGTACCATATGGAGGATTTATTGAAGAAGATAAGTCAATGTGGGCATGAGTTATGCTGATTTTGTTTGTATTTATTTTATCCTATTAAAATAAAGTTATTTATTCAAGTAATTTATCGAATTTAAAGTTCTTATGAATTTAAATTATGTTCAACTAATTGGTGGAATTTGACAAATATTGGCTTTTTTTAACTTATTTTATAGCTATAAGGAACCTAAAATGTGCATAAAACTCAATTTATGTGCTTTTAGTATGTGTGTTAATTAGTATTTATCAGTATGTACGAAATATTTAAGAAATATCAGAGTTAATATGTTGTCTTATAATAGTGAAAATTAGAAAAAAAAAATATTTGTTATTTATTTTCTGAAATAAATACTATAAATATATATATATATATAAATTTATTCTAAATTAAAATACTCTTATTTTTAATAAACAGAGTTAAAACCCTCACTAAATAGTTATGCTAACTTTTGATCATAGAAATTTCTCAACCTTTCTTTCCATCATTTTTCTCTGTTTCTGTGATTGTAGTGCGTGCCTCATGGCACTGTGGTGAAATTTCACAGCAATGTTTTCTCTTCATTAATCATAGGTTAATGATGTTATTCATTTAATTGTTTAAAATTAAATAAGGTGTTCACATTCTCAATAAGGTGTTCACAATTATGATCGAACATTCGATCATGCTTGATCATAATTTAAAGATGATTAGAATACAATTTAATCATGATTTAAAGATGATTTGATTATGATTTAATCATGATTTCAAGATCATAGTTCAAATATAATTCCATTATGATTCAATTATGATTTAATTATGATTCAATCAAGATATTTTAACATTGAAGGGAAGAATATCACCTTTTGGGTATCACTAAACTTACTTTAATCACTGAGTTATAGTTTGAAAAATTTTTATTTGAAAGAGGAGATTTTGAAGATGCCACAAGGAGTAGGTTAGTGAAAGCATCCATGGAAAGTGTGTGATTAAATTATGGGGGATTTACATACATATCACACAATTCTTATGTATTTACATATTTAACACTCAAACTTCAATTTTACATATATATATATATATATATATATATATATATATATATATATATATATATATATATAACATCTATAATCTTCAATATCACATCAAAAGTACTATCATTACTTTTTAAAAGTGAAATGAATTTTTTTAAGCATTGAAAAGTGTTATATAATTAAATATCTAACTTTAAATATTAGATATATAAATACTTAAGAATTGAGTGATATGTATGTAAATCATCCTTAAATTAATTTATATTTAGACTAAAATTTTTTTAAAAAATAAAAAGATATTAATTAATTAAAGAGAATAATTTTTTCACTAAATATTAATTCATTAAATTATGTTAATTATTAATTAACACACGTATAAATATCTAATTTATTTGATTAGATATTTAAATTTTTAATTAATAAAACTTTTTATCATTCTAATTTTATTAACTAAATGATAATTAATTAAGATTATATCCTAATTCATTTTAATTAATAATTTATAAAATTAATTAAATAGAATAAGTTTTATAAAATATTAATTTATTTGAATTAATGTCTACTTAGTTAATTAATATTAATTTTGAGATTAATATAAAATATTAATTTTAATATATAAATATTGCGTTGTATGAGATACCCATGTACAATTTTCTCGAGTCTTTTACATATACAATCATTTTATTCTTCTATATTTATAAATTAATTATCTTTAATTTTAATTTTTTAAATTAATTTTAAAATATTAAAATTTATAATAAAAGTTTAACTTATGCTAGAAAACCGATAGAATAATAATTTAAATTTCTTTGTCATAATCCAAAGACAATAGATGTTTGAAGAATTAATAAGAAAACTCCATAATTTTTTACGTGGAAAAACCTCGAAAAGAGGGAAAAAAATCACGGGGCCTAGCCCAACAAAAAATTTTCACTATGTATCTATTTCAGAGTACAAAATTTTTCCAATAACAAGATTACATAATTGTATATGAGAAGTGCTGAGAATGAGAATCCCAAAATCGAACAACAACCGTGATACCATGGTTAGTTGTAAATGCTTGGGTAAGAGAGATAATAGGAATGAGGGTCGAATAATGACGATGACAATCGTATGGTGGTGATCAGCGAGATGCATGGTCGGGTCGGCGATGATCTGACCATAATGACCGCAATGCCCGACAATGGTGGCCGGCGACATTGGTCGATGGCGGTGACCGATGACGGTGGTCAGCGAGGATAACCAGCGACGATGGTTGACGACGACAATGATTGATGGTGGTGGCCGACGATGGCGATGCGGTCGGCAGAACAACCGGAGACAGAATAACGCGGCGACAATGCAGAATACGGAGATCCGACGATGGTGGTGATAGCGGAGATACCGACGATGGTCGCCAGCGGATCGACAATGAAAGTCCCCAGCGGACCGATAATGACCGCATGGTAAATGACGGCTGGGCGCCGTTTGGGGCAGCAAGAGCGAGCGGCACGGTTGAAAGCAAGCGTAATGATGGTGACGCAAATGACAGCCAGCGACGTGAGATGGCGGATGGTCGGCCACGTGATAGCATGGTGATGATGGCGGTAATGACCGGCAGTATGTGATCGGCCGGCGGCCGGGTTTGGCCGACAGGGGTGGTCCGACCGAGGAAAACGACATTACTTGGAGGATTTTTCAAATTTTAGAGCTCTCTCTCTTTGTTGGCCTCCCTCATGTGAAGAATGAGGGACTATTTATAGATTAGAGGGGTGGCATTTCTGTAAATACATGTAAAATCCGAACCACTCCTCCATCGGACGGCTCAAAATGATTCCCTTGATCATCTGATGTATTCAGTGTATTTGAATGCTTAAATGAAGTCAGAATTACGAGATCTTGGGCTTGTTTAGTGAAATTTGCGGGTCCATTAACCATACATTTTGAGAGAACAGATCCTCATGGGAGCACAAGATTATGATCAGGGAAGCGGGAGCAAGGCCATAGATTTTGGGGTTGTGGACCCATTTGAGTTGCGGGCGCCAGGCATGGCGCGCTTACGGGCGCCATGGCCAAGGCAGCACGCGGACGACGCCAGTGATCGCGAACGGGAGCTGCCCGCGGTGATCGAGGCCGACGGTTCGATCGTCAGCGCAATGGTATGGGTCGCCTACGGAACGGCCACGTGCGGCGTATGGTCGGGTCACGGAGCAAAGCTGCATGTCTCACGGCGAAGTGGCAGACAACGCCTGTCTGGCAGCGGCCACACGCCAGACGTCGCAAGCTGAGCCGGTCCGTTATGCCGCAGAGAAAATGTCCGTTTTTGTCCGTTTGGTCCATTTTTAGCGGTTTTCGGCGGTTTTTCTTTGATTTTTTACCTTTTTGCCCTTATAGGAGGTCTATAAAAACCCCCTTAGGGCCAAGGGAGAAGACACACTTCTCATATACTCCAGTGCTTCTCTTCTTCTCAAGAGAATATCGTCGAGGCCCATAGTTCATATGGCTTCTCGATTTTCCCTCGAAAGAGGCCAACCGTCTCGCCGACCGGGTTGAGGACCGCGCGTAATTCATACGGCGAGGCTCCAATTTTCCCTCGAAAGAGGCGTCAAATGTCCTCGTCGGACCGACCAGGTTTGGAGGCGACCAAGGCCCGTAATTCATACGGCGAGGCTCGATTTTCCTCGAAGAAAACCGTCTCGCCTGACGACCGAAGTTGAGGTGATCAGGCCCGTAGTTCATAACGAGCCGACAACCGACAACCACCGGCGATGATGACCGACGATGGAGGTTAATAATGACAATGGTCGATGGTGGTGACCGCCAAGATGGCGAATGATAGCGGTGGACCGCCATTCGTGATGACCGACAGTAATGACCGGCGTGGCGGCGATGGTAGCGACGGGTGGCAATCGCAGAATCGGCTGAATTCGCTGGGAACCGAACGCGGTGGTGACCGCAGAGATGGTCGGCGATGGTCATGGCGGGACCAGCACGTGATGACCGGCGATGCGCTCACTACGGGCGGGTGGAGGCCACGGTCGAGCAAGGGAAAATCGGTGACTATAGACGGTGGCGACCAGTCAGCGGCGGTGGCGGACCGCCGACCAGTAATTGTAGCGGTGCACGCGATGACCGACTGGTGACCAATACGGCGAATATGGTTGACTACCACGGGGTGGTCGGCGATGGTAACCGCGTTAGGCCAGGGATGACCGACGATGGTCGATTGCGATGCCAGAATGACCAATGGTCCGAGGTTGTTTGTCGTACAGAATGAAGTTAACATGTATGGAAGAGGTCATGGGAAGTCCACCAAGGACCTTTTGACCTATCCTAGGTATTAGCCAAAGTGTTATTTGGCTTCTTACCTGTATGGAGTAGGTGCGTAGTTTTGACCTGTATGGAAGAGATCGAATTGAATCCGCTGAGGATTTTTGACCTATCTGAGGTTGTTTGTCAAAGTATTATTTGATAACGTTAACTTGTATAGAAGAGGTCGAATCAAAACATCCGTTTGTGGTTGTAGCCAAAATTGCTCCTTAACCTTGGTCTTGTTTTTCTATGAGTATGATTGGAAAATCATAATTTGCAAAGCTATATCTCTTCTCAATGTTGAAATATCCTCCAAC
Source organism: Cymbidium sinense (assembly GCA_021442155.1). Lineage (NCBI taxonomy): Eukaryota > Viridiplantae > Streptophyta > Magnoliopsida > Asparagales > Orchidaceae > Cymbidium > Cymbidium sinense. The sequence goes on along the minus strand of CM038221.1, from coordinate 134,107,502 downwards.
TTTGACTTGTTTCTTGGGATGGTAATCGATTAGATGCTTAACATATTAACATGGGCGATCTTAGAATAAGAGTTGCCCCCGCTTTCGACAAAAATCAAGGAACGAAGTTTGATGAATCTTCATTCTTCGCCCCTTAAAAGATTGAAATGTCTCAGATGGTGATTTTGATCTTGTTGGAAACTTGGTCGCCATACAAGATGAAATAATGGGAATCGCCAGATGGCGTCAAATTATCGCTAGAAAACCGCCACGGTAGAATAAATGTTTACTTTAGCTTTGTTACTAATCCAAAGACAATACATAGATGTTTGAAGAATTAATAAGAAAACTCTAGAATTTTTTACATGAAAAAACCTCGAAAAGAGGGAAAAAATCACGGGGCCTAGCCTAGCAAAAATTTTCCACTATGTATCTGTTTCAGAGTACAAAATTTTCCCAATAACAGGATTACATAATTGTATATGAGAAGGGCTGACAATGAGAATCGAAGTAGTAAACAGAAATGATAGCCATGGTTGTATTGTAATAGAAGATAGTAGATGATGGTGACAAATGGGTCACCGACGATGACGATCGGTGGTGGTGACCGGCGAGATGGCCAGCGGCATGGCCATGGCGGTGATCAGCGGCAGCAAGAATTCCCTACACGGTTACGGCGCGGACCGACGACGGTCGGCGAGATAACCAAAGAACGATGGTTAATGAGCACGAGATTGATGGTGGTGGCGAATGGCGGCGCGGGCAAGAAAGCAACCGGCAATGGTAGTCGACGGTGATGGCGTCAGTGGTGGGGATGACCAATGAATGAGCGGATGACCGGAGATGGTCCGATAATGGTCGACTAGCCGGGCGAATCCAGCGAATGACGAATAGCCGGTAGCCGAGATGACGATAAGTGGTTCGGCCGACGGGGTGGTCTAGGTAACCGGTGACGATAATGACGGCAGCATGCGGTGAATGGGGATGACCGGCGAAGATGGCTGACGGCAGCCGAATGGCGACAAGAATGGTGCGGACCGACGATGGTGATGACCGCCAGTAATGACGGGGGCTTAATCCGCTAGCGGTGTGGTTACCGATGGGGTGGTCAGCGGCCGAGTGAACACATGCTTGGAGGATTTTCAAGTTTTAGAGCACTCTCCTTTTTCTCCCCTCATGTGAAGAATGCTATTTATAGATTAGAGGTGCTTTTATAAATACAAAATCAACTACTCTCCATCGGACAAAAATGATTCTCTTGATCATCGAATGTATTTTGTGTATTTGAATGCTCAAACAAATGAATTATGAGATCTATTGTTAGATCCGGCTAGTCAAGACGCTCGATTTGACTATAAACACTACATGCTTAAGAGTTGATTTGATAATAAACGCGTGATCTAGATTAGTTTTGATTCATAATCAGATTGCATTCGATATCAAGATTCGTGCTTCAACTAGTAGAATTTTTAGGGTGATATCAAACTCATATTTTTTTTATTTAAAAAAAATTTTCAAAAGATTTAATTGCGGCATATGTAAATATATAATCTTATAGTTAAAAAAAAAATAAAAAAATGATTAAATTATAAATTTTCTAATTTTATTTAGATAGATATATTGAAACTTCCGTCTCCTCCCAAATCGCGTGCCCTGAATTCCCTAAACCCTCGACCACCACGAACAGCAAGTCGCGTCGGGAGCTCGCAAGAAGGCATCGAGGTGAGTGGCAGTGTGAAGAAGAGTTCGTGAGACTGGCGGATTCAAGTTAAATCGGCCCAATGCCTGGAACTAAATCCAGGATTTAAAGTGGGAGAAAACGGAATTTAGGATTCTACGGGATTAAAAGTTGTCAGCTTTCTAGTTCCTTAATCTCAGAGTTTCTTAAGTCTCTGAATCCTACTGCTATTCAAATAAGTCGCTAGGGGTGTGCTGGACAACAGAGATGGGGAAGGCGAAGAAAGGCCCCAAATTCGCTGCAGTGAAGAAGCTGATTAGCTCCAAAACGCTTCGCAAGCAAGCAAATTTCCTCTTTTTTTTTCACATCTGTTTTCTTCTTTTTTGGTTATTCATCGAGTGAACTCCTACGATCATTCAGGTACAAGGAAGAAGTTTTAAACCCTAAAAAGAAGGATATCTCCAAGGAAAAGCTCCCCCGTAATGTGTATGCTCCGCATCTTCCATTTTAATTTAACATTTCACCGTCGACTCCCCATTAATCGTTGTTCAATTGGCTTACAGACCGAGCATTCCCTCTGCCCTCTTCTTTAAGCATAATACTGCGCTTGGACCGCCTTACCTTGTGATAGTGGATACTAACTTTATCAACTTCTCTATCCAAAACAAGGTGATAACAGTTTTGTCCATTAATATATTTTTAATTTACGTGATTTGATTATACCTGTATGATACTTTTTTAAATTATTTGAGCAACATTTTTTAAGTTGTATTTGTTGTATGGAATTAGTTTTGAGGACTGCCGTTCGCTGAAATAAGTTGGTTAGACTAGAGGTAATGATTTGTTTTTTGTTTTGCTTGTTTAGAATATAAGATGACTTGTGGGTTTATATAAGTTGGTTGAAGGTTAGAATAGTTTGGGTAGATATTTGGTTGGCTTTCATGATACAAAAATATTTTCTGATTTTGGTTGTTCTTAGTTTAAATGAGAATTTTCTATTCTATTTTAGGAATATATTTCATGAGAAATAAATACATGGATGACAAACATGCTGATGCCTGATTTTTCTGAAATTAGAACTTAATTAAATATAAAAAAATGCCTCTTTTGTTGTTTTTATATCAGTAAAATAAGCTCTGCACTTGATTCAATTTGAGAATCTTTTTGTGTTCAGCTAATAAAGTGTTTAATTTATGGAACTTGTTTAAATTTGATTGATGTTTAGGTAACAGTAGTTTCAAAGGGATTTTTAGGAGTTCAAACAATGTTAGCTACATGATAGATATTAATCTACAATAAGGGAAAGCTCTCAATCGAAAATTTTCAAATCCACAATCCAAGAGATAACTTCATTTCAAAATGAAGTACCAATAATTTTATTTTATGATATTTTTACTTTAATTGGAAGGGGAAGCTATTCTCTTATTTACTATTTAACATCAAAAGATTGTTGTCACATTTATTAAATACATTTTATATCCAATTTAATCTATATTTATCATGTTCTTCTACAATTATGAAGTATCATTTTGATGATAATTGTCTCTTTCTTAGTTATTTCTGAAAACGATATTTTTTTGTTTTCTTATGTGATTTCATGCATTGCTAAGCTTTGAAGATATTGAAAAGTGGACCCAAATGGAAGGGTTGAGTTTTCTTTTTGTTGAAGTAGCTAATGGACTCTAGGACATGACAACATTTGTATGCATGGATATGCTTCTCTGGACACTGGCTAGATATTCAGACATTTGTTTGTTTCTATTTTACTTAGTAGGCTTCATCATTATCTCTTTCGAAACCTTTTTTAGTCTTTTTAGCTAGAACCTTTCTTTGTGGTGGAAAGTTTACTGAACGTTTAGCATGGACTTCCTTGCATTGCAAGCTGATAGCTTCATCAGCCTAATTACAAAATTATTTTAAGCTCATGTTGAAAAAGACTACATTGGTGATCGAAAGAAGAGGTTGAACAATGCTCTTATACCTATTCCAATTAATTATCTCTTTTTCGTACATGTTTGCATGTTCATATGCATGTCTGCATGCTCCTATCTATATATATATGCATGAACTTACGTGTGCATTGTTTTGTGTATATTAGTTGCATATATAATTATTTGTTTATGTAGAGATGTATGATTTTTGTGTATGCAATTTAGATATGCATATTGTATGTGTGTGTATGCCCCCACCATTGTTCATCAAACTTGAACATGGAAGTTTGAGGTTTGTGTTAGGTTTACAATACCTTTAGAACGTATTCCATAGCCCTTGAATTTATTATCAATTAATTAAAATGCTAGAGAATTAGAGGACATAATCTTTGAATGAACAAATATAGCATGTTTATAGGAATAAAATTGTCAAAAAAAGCTCGTTGTTTGCAAATAGCTTGTGTTTGACTCATTCGTCAAGTAAGCAAGTTGAACAAAACTAAATATTTTTAGCTTGATTCATAAACGAGCCAAACATGAACAACCCTTCATTCGAATTTTTTTGGCTTGTTTTATCTCAAAATTAACACACACACACACACACAAACACACACACACACACACACACACACACATATATATATATATATATATCACATTGCAAGGAGAAACTTGCCTTCACTAGAGCCTTATTAATGGCTTAGATCTTGAATTCAAAGCTATAGAGGATTGTTTCAATTGGTTTTGACCAGCAAATCGGGTTGAACAAGAAACATTTAAACATGTGGTAAATTGAGTTGGTATGTTTTGAACGACCCAATTTGAGCTAAAAACGAGCATGAACATTTTTTTCGAGTGGAACACAAACAAGCTATTTTCGAGCAATTTCAAACATGAGCTTATTTTAAACAAATAAAATTATAAACGAGCCGAACACAAACAGGTGCTTAGTTCGCTCAAGCTCAGCTTGTTTACACCCCTATATAGGAACTAAGTGGAAAGAGTAAAATTTCAAGACTTGGAAGATTCTGGTCTAGCGTATGTTAAGAAGGTTAACAATAGGAATGGAGGATAATAGTGGATAGAAACTTAAAATATAAACTTTTTAGATGAATAAGGTTAGTGATATGATGATTGCTATTATGTTAATTATTGCATGCATATTGTAGATTTAGTTGGTGTTTATTCTACTCAAATTGAAAAGAAAATTTGAAAAAATGTTTTCTTAAGATATAGTTGAATTAATGCATAGTGTAATTTAGGAAGAGAAGATAATTATGGGGGGATTTTGTATGGTATAGAAGAGAATCATGTGATGAGAGAAGCTATGTTTGTTTTCTTAATAACATGATTTGGCAATTCTAAATGATGACATTAAGAAATGTGAAGAATACTTTGGTACTTTCAAAAGTGGAGCTATTAAGTTACAATAGATTAGTTTTGGTTTAGAAAGAAAGAAAATATTTTTAGCCAAGATGCAATGACATGTTATAGACATGCTATATTGGTTAGGTCTCACAAAAGATTATCAATGGAAAGAAGCTTGCTTTTAAAAAATGACTTAAATAAAATTTGTTAAGACATAATTATGAGGATGATAGATGTTTTGTAAGTAGGGTAGTTAGAAAAGTTATAGTTAACATGCTTCTTCTTGTGTGTAGGCTATGCACCATTAGGCCAGAAAACTAGACATATAAAATAGCAAATGCCAAACATGATAGATCTAGTGACCTTGATGAAGTTATATGTACTAATATTGTTGATAACGTTATCATAATTAATGATGAATACAACAAGGAAAGATTGTTATATTATTTTGTGAAATTATTGATTGGAGTTAAAGAAACATGGTTAGATGAGTGAGAATATTTGCAAGGAAATTGTTGAAGTAGCATCTTTTGAAAATAATATAGTACAAAAGTAAAACTTAATAGTTTGGTTACTATGTACGAGGCATGTTGTTATTCAATGCAAATACTAGTTCTGCATATACTATCTGAGCGTCATGTTAGAAAACAAATGTAGTAATATATGTATCTCTATCTTTCTTGCTGTGTTAATTGATACTTCATGATTGACCTAACTCTATATATAGCATGATATTTCATGGAAGAAAACAAATGTATAATGTATGTCTCTCTATCTTTCTTACTATGTGTTGGTTGATACTTCATTGTTCGACTGACCTAACTCTATTACTGTGTTACAGTTGGATTTGGAGAAGGGAATGATGGACTGTCTTTATGCTAAATGTAGGTTGGAAGATTAAATTCATTCAAGTGTTTTGCAAAGCTAAAACAACATAACACAATTTTTATTGCTATAATCTAATATGGTTTCCGAATTGTTATGCTCTCTTTTTAACTTTTCCTCTGGTTTAATTATAAGGCACTCCTTGTATCACGGATTGCGTTATGGCTGAACTTGAAAAGCTGGGACAGAAATATCGTGTGGCTTTAAGGTAATTATTTTTATGTGGCTATTGAAAATTGTTGGTCTGCCTTTTAGGGATTTGCATAAAGCAAATTGCTGTGAAAATCACAGATTATAACTGATTTTTGACTTGTATTTATTTTGTTCTAACAGGATTGCCAAAGATCCTCGTTTTGAGAGGCTTCCATGCACGCACAAAGGGACATATGCTGATGACTGCATAGTCGAGAGAGTTACTCAGGTAGTGGGTTACGTTTTTTTTAATCTATATTAATTGCTTTCAATCAGCACAACTTGTTACAGTGGCGTTGTTGTTATGACAATCAAACTCATCATTGCAGTTATCTTCTTTGCTGTTTTTTATTTGTGACGCTCTGCTAAAAGCCTAAGATGCATCTATGGTTCTTCATAAATAGTATTCAATTTTGTGGGACTCAACTAGAAGACTCATAGCAATTTATTGCTGATTTAAAATATCATCTTTTTGGTTTTTTGATAATTATTTGCAAGTTGCATATGATAATGTTATCATAGATGATTAAAGGTTATTTTCTGCTTCATGCTACGTGGTTATTCATGCCAATTTACCTTTCTGTGCCACTAAATTTTTGAGTCTCTTTATTATTTGACTCCTACCATGATTTTCTTGGAGTAATTTTCTGATATATCTTTTCTACAGCATAAATGCTATATTGTTGCTACATGCGATAGAGATTTGAAGCGAAGAATACGCAAGGTATATTCAGAGTTAATACATTCTAACCTCTTGATAATGTAATAAAAACATGCATTTTACTTGGTTAGATTCCTGGCGTTCCCATCATGTACATTACTCAGCACAAATACTCCATTGAGCGCCTGCCAGAAGCAACCATTGGTGGAGGTGAGCAGGCAATTCCTATGTACATGTATATATATGCGTGCGTGTTTGTGTGGGAGTTTATTGATGGCTGACATGAATATTTTTTTTTACACCTTTTTGCAGCTCCAAGGATTTAGTGTCAAATTATTATCATTTCAGATCACTGGAAATCGATTTCTCAAGGTTTTGTTATTTTTGTTGTTATAATGTACTTTGGGAATACGGAAGATATATGTTGAATTGGAGAGAAAGTACGTTGAGAATGCATTAGTTATTACTTTTATTTTTCATTTCTCACTATGCTTTCTTAGGATTTATATTTGATCCCCGTTTTATGATGTCGTACAGCATATGCTCTCCCTTTTTTACTGTCGTGAACTTTGTCAAATGGCTTTTACTAGCTTCGCTGATTTAACCTTACTTTCTAAATTCTAAGAAATAAATATTTGAATGAATGATCTTATACTTAACACTACCTTTGCCGGTCCCGGATGTGAAAAATGGATGATTGCGATAAACAGTTGACAACCAGTGATAAAATTTGTCGAAATAATCATGACATGAATCCTTTAAAATATTGTGTTAATATTAGGCGCATGAAGCGGTCTTTTTAGTGAATCTGGAAAAGTGTGTAAAGGTATTGCATCGGCGGTGCGATGTTAAATAAGCGAGGTTCTCATATATATGGACGGATCAGAGCAGTTAGTTCATGAAATTATAATTAGGTTAGGATCTTGGAATATATATACTCTTACAGGTAAATTAATGAAATTAATAGATATTATGGTTCATAGGAAGATAAATATTTTATGTGTTCAAAAAATTAAATGGGTTAGGGAGAAAGCTAAGAAGATTGATTGTTTAGGTTTTAAACTTTAGTATTCGGTAGAAAGTCAATTAGAAAGCGGTGTAGGTGTGATTAAAGATAAAAGTTTGAAGGATAATGTTATAAATATTAGATGTGGAGATAAATTATACATTTAAAGATTATTTTGATACTGATTATCAATGTTATAAGTGTTTTACTCTTAGTAAGTTTAGATGTAGCTCAAAGAAAAAATTTTAATGAATTAGAGATTAATGCAAAGATATCTTGAAGAAAAATATTTATGAGAAGATTTAAATGACATGTTAGCGAGTGATAGAAGATTTTAAAAATATTTTATTATGAATTTAGTGACTAATGAAAATATAGGGCGTATTAGATTTTGTTTTATGATTTTTTTAGTAATATTTTATTTAAAAAAAGAGATGAGCATATTATTACTTATAAGAATGGATCTAGTAAAACACAGATTGATTATTTTCGATAAGAAATATAAATCATTTAGATTGTAAAGATTGTAAGGTCATTCCGAGTGAAAGTTTAAGATCCAACATCGATTGTTAGTTTTAGATTTTAAAATGAAAGATTGGAAGATGAAAAATAAATCAAATTATTATCTTAGGATTAGATGAGGGGCTTAAAAATATTAATAAAATATTTTGAGAGGAAAAGAGCTTAGAATTTGGGATGTTCATAAGGAAGTTAATGTTATGTGGAAAAAAGTAATAAGTTGTAAATGTGCTCGAAGAATCAGAAGGAAAAGCTTATTTTAATATAAATAGTTTGTGGTCGAGTTAAAATGTGCAAGAAAAGATAAGAAATAAGATATATTGTTATAAAACTTGGTTTAGATGTAAAACCTCGAATAATTGGAAAAGATATAAACTGGTCTGCAAAGATTCTAAGAAAGAAATATGTTATGCAAAAAATTTAGATTTTAGTGATTTATACAATAGATTAGATACCAAAGAAGGTGAAAGATGTATGTATAAGTTAGCTAACCAAAGAGATGGGAGAAATAAAGATCTAGTTTAAATGAGGTGTATTAAGGATGAAAATCATAAAGAGCTTTTCTTAAAAAAGGATAATGAAAATAGGTGGATGGGATATTTTGATAAACTTTTCAATGAAGTATCTGAGAATATGATTGATGTTAGCAACCTTAATATCCTAAACAAAATAAGAATTTTGTTTTTATAGTAGTATTAGTAAATCTGAAGTTAGAGAAGCTTTAAAGAAAATGAAATGTATAAAAATAGTAGGACTTGATGATGTTCCAATAGAAGTGTGGAAATGTGTAGGAGATGAAGGAATTTTTTGGCTTACAAATCTTTTTAATATTATTTTAAAGACAAAAGATGTCATGATTGGAGAAAGAGTTTGTTGGTTCCTATATTTAAAAATAAAAGTGATGCACAAGAGCGTGTAAATTATATAGGAATTAAGTTAATGTGTCATACATTAAAATTATGAGAGAGAGTAATTGAGCATCGATTATGATGTGATATAAAAATTTCTCACAATCAGTTTGGTTTCATGCCAGATATATATACCATGGATGTTATACATTTGTTAAGAGATTTGATGGAAAAGTATAGAGAAAGTACGGAGGATCTACATATGATATTTATTGATTTAGGGAAAGTTTATGATAAAGTTTCAAGAGATATTCTTTGGAGAGTTATAGAAAGAAAGGAGTTAATATTAGTTATATTCAAGTCATTAAGGATATGTATACTAGAGCTGTTACTTGTGTCCAAACATAAGGAGGATTGATAAAATATTTTCCTATTTCAATTGGATTACATCAAGGATCATCTTTAAGCCTTATCTTTTTGCTTTAGTTATGGATGTTCTTGCTAGGAATTTGTTGGAAGATGTACTTTGGTGTATGCTTTTTGTTGATGACATTCTTCTTGTTGATAAAACTAGATAGGGAGTCGAAGAGAAATTTGAATTATGGAGGTCAACCTTAGAGTCTAAAGGTTTTTGTTTAAGTAGATCTAAAATTGAATATATGGAGTGTAATTTTAGTTGTAGAAGTTCTAGTAGTAGTATTGTGACATTAGGTGAACAAGTCATTTAAAAGAGTAAGCGATTTGGATATTTAAGCTTTATTGTTCAAAATGATGGTGAAATAGATAGATATGTTATTAGTAGAATTCAAGTTGGATGGTTGAAGTGGAGGAATGCATCCTCTGTGTAATAGAAAAGAGCTAAACTTAAGGAAAATTTTATAAGATGGTGGTAAGACCCGCATATTTTATAGTGCGAGAATGTTGTAAATAAAGAAAGGATAAGACTAAGTTAAGTGTTGCGAGATGAGGATGATTAGGTGGATGAGTGACTTTACTCTTAGAGATAAAATGTGAAATGAGTATGTTGGGACAAAGTTGGAGTTGCTCATAGATAAGATTAGAGTCGCTTAGATGGTTTGGCCACATAAAATGATCATGACGGTTAGGAGAGTAGATAAATTATATTTGTCTTTATGTTAAGAAAGGTAGAGGTTGACTTAAAATACATGGTTAAAATGTATAAAAATTTTAGTATCTTGAATTAAATGAGAATTTGATATATAATAGGACCATGGAGATGAAGGATTAAATGATGATCCCATAATGGGATAAAGTTTTATTGAATGATCTTACAGTTCTACTTTTTTTGTTTGGTGTTATTCGTTGAACATTTCATAAATTACCTTGAAGTTACCTTGAAGTCTCATCACGAAGAATGGTATTAGCTGACCGCACTTGTTTGTTTGCTTCTAACTATTTTTGTTCAGTTATTGTTAAATGAAATTTCTTTCTTTCTGTTTGTTCGTCAACCTAGAACTCCAGTTTTTACCGCTGCTCCATGGTTTCAAAGCCTGCCCAATACAAATTGGCAAAGTGATTACTTCTTATTTGGCTCTGATTTGTCGATTTTGTATTTTTTTGTGCTTGATTGTGTGCATGTCTCAGGATTATGATGTACAGACATTTTTAAAAATTTGGCGTCGATTGCGTATCGGCAATAGCCTCGTGTCTTTGGATAATGTGAAAAAATATCGATTAAAATAATATTAAAAATTAAAAGGGCCTTGCGTCTAATAATTGAATTAAAATTATATAAAAAATATTTTAAATATAGTTTATTATATTTTAAATTATTGTAGAGTTAAAATTTTAAAGAATGATATTTGAGTTAAAAAAGAGAATAATAAGATATATTTATTATAAATAATTAAATTTATTAAAAATTATAATTATAACAAACAACAACAAGCCTTAATCTCATTAGGTGGAGTTGGTTATATGAATCTTTCGTCTTTATTGTGTCCTATTATGTGTCAAATTTTTATTTAAATCAAGTATATTAAGATCATTTTTTATATATCTTAATCAAGTCTTTTTAGGTTTAATTTTATTTTTTTTAATATAAGATAAATCTAATATATTTACTCTCTTAATCGAGTGATATTTTATTATAAATAATTAAAATTATTAAAAATTATAATTAAATTTATAAATTTAGAATTGATAATAAATTATATTCATTCAAATTATTAAAGTATAATGAAGTAAATTATTTAAATTATAGATATATAATTTAAGTAATTAATTTAATTTTTTAATTAAATGATTTATTTATTATTATTTTAATATTTTATTTACTTAATTTATAAATTTAAAATTGATAATATTTTATTTATTAAAATTATTAGTATAATAAAATAAATTATTTAAATTATATATATATAATTTAAGTAATTGATTTAATTTTTTAATTAAATGATTTATTTTTTATTATTTTTAATATTTTATTTATTTAATATATATTATTTTTAATTATTATTATAATATTATATTCAATGCATATATGTATTTTGTATTTTTAAAAATAAAAATGTCTTGTATTTGTATCTTATTTGTGTCTTTATGTTCGTGTACATCATAGGGATCAATTAAACAATAGCTGAAGGTTGGTTTCACTTGTTGATTTTAGTACTTTTTATAAGAATATCGTCACCATTGTATGAATATCTGTCTGTCTTTGCCATTCCAGCAAAACTTAGGGGTTTAATTTCAAGTGGAAACATGCTTACTATTAGTAAAGAGTAAATCATGCCAGCACTTGGATTTGAAGTTGCATGGATGAATTTGTGGCTATTAGTCAATAGTTTAATCTAAATTTTTTTTTTCCTTTTCTGATTTCGGCAGGGCATAGTTGTCACATTTGTATTTAGGGCTGTACATAATTCAGTTTAAACCGAAAATCCGATTAAAATTGAACCTAAATTTTAAATTTGAATCTATTTTTTAATTTTATTTTGAATTTTGGATTTAATTTTAGCTAAATTCAGTTTTTGGATTATGGAACGGATTTAAAAATTTATAATCCAAAAAAACCGAAAATTCAAAATTTTGCCGTAGCGCCTTAGGTCTAAAGACTAAAGACAAGAAACTTGGTTATGCAGCAGCCTTTGTTTCAGTGTGCTGCTTTTCCTTCTCATTAGCTGCGGTAGGAGCTTCTTCTTTAGCTTTCTCGTCGCCTTTGCTTTCCCCGACGGTGAGTTTCTCTTGTACTACAGTAGCGTCATCGGCTTCTTTGCTTTCTTTTTCCTCTCTCTTTCCAATAAGACTTGCTTCTCAACGTCTCCATGAACAACTTGCAGTCTGAGATAACAAGAACAAACGAAGATAATCATATGAAATTGATATTAGCAGAAACAAAACATTAACGAGTAACAATTTATCTTAAATATTAACACAAAAGTAACATTTTCAGACATAAAATTATAAATGACTTTTCTTCTATGGTACAATTAAAGAGATGAGTTCAACATATTTGTGCAAATTATTGACATGAAAAGCATAGATCAGCAATTCTCGGGTAATAAAATAAATTTCTGGTGGAAGTGTAGAAAATTCTTATAATTGCAAATATATATCAAATACTTTGGCTTCTACAAAAAGAATAACAGGGAGCAACAGGATTCTAAAAATTATAAGTAAACTATACTCAGATGCACCAACTAATAGGCGACGATGTTAAAAGATTACTCATCCACGGCTAATATCCATTAGTTCAGCTTCTCAAAGATATCCTTAAGCAATTTAATCACCAAAAACAAAATTCCTAATAGATTCCGAAATTTAGCTGAAAATCCAAAAAAATTGAAATTTTCAAAATCGTGAAATCTGCCTTTTTAATTAAATAACAGATTTTTTATTTTTATTATTTTCGGTTTTTTAAAAATCAAACCGAAAATCCAAATTTTTATTTTGGATTGGATTGGTTTGGATTATATTAAATCTTATACGAATCGGATTTTCGGATTCAATTTCAAACCGAACGGTAATGCAAATTAAAAAATCGATCCGTTCAATACGACCGAATGCACACTTCTATTTGTATTAAATTTTTGTTTTTTTTTCTCAAGATTTTTATTAAATGGTTTACATTATGATTGATCCTTTTAAAATAAGGTGTCTTCAAAGTGTTTTGTTATTTGTGTTGATTTTTTGTTAAAAAAAATTGGAAGTTTGCGTACCCTACTTGGAACTTATTCTTAGCTGAGCTTTGGAGCATTAAAATGAGTGTTTTTATTGAATAGTATGGCATATTTGGATATTCATATCTCTAATATTTAAAATTTGGTATTTATAATATAATATTTTTTTTATGAATTAAAATATGCATTTCACTTTAAAAAATTAGTGATGTTATTTTTAATTTAATATTTAAGATTTGAGTGTTATTTATATAAATATAAGAATTTGTTTGTTAGATATGTAAATATATAAGAATTGTGTGCTATATATGTAAATGCATTTTTTTCATGTATAAATTTATGTATATATTTTGATATGATTATGATATAAATGTTATATTAATAAATATGAAATTTTATGTATTTGAGATATAAATGTATAAGAAATTGTGGCATTTTTGTTAAATCTCTCAAATTTATAATGAAGAGACCTTCCTTGTTTTGCAAGTTATGGAAGAAATTAAATGGTTAGTACTAAAAGTAACAAAAGAAAACTTTAGGAAATAGTATGTGTTGATCTCTATATATATTATTTAGTGTTTGGAAAAAATAATATGACTGTTAAATACAAAAGATAGCTTCTGTAAACCAAGTAATACAATTGTTGAATTATAAGAACTTACACAATATTGCATACGAATTTTGATGCCATTTTAAAATATAATAAATATTTAAATTATTAAAGTAAATTTTTTAAATTAAATGCAAGATCATATGAACTCAAATTTTAGTAATTTTATAGTTTAGATGAACTATTTATTGAAATAATTATGGCAATACTAAATTAATCAATATCTAAATTCAAATAGCATCAAAATATGAATTTATATCATAATTAACTTTTTTTAAAAAAATATTGAATGATATAATGATCTCTAATTTTTATGTGTGAGATAAAATGAGTATTTTATTGAGATTAATCAAATAAATTTAAAGTTATGTAAATCTGATTTCATTTTAGTACTAAAAAAAAATTAAAATAAATAATAAAATTTCAAACAAGAACACTATTTATCATTTTCTCAATTCTCTTCTCTCAAAACACTTTATGTGGCCTTCAATGTTGTTTTGTTGACGATAGATGTCAGCTATTTATTATTTTAAGAAAGTTCTTTTCATGATTTGCCATGTGGAGGCAATGTCATAATGACATCAAATCATAACATGCATAATTCATCTAAAGGTTGGCAAATTGTGAGCCATTTGTAGTGTTGGATTGCTTACTAGAAAAAAAAAAAATCTTCTATTAAAAAATGACAAATTTGTTATCTTTTTTTTTTTTTAAAGTCTTAAATTTAGGATTTATTTGGACAGTTTTTACATATTTATTTTAAAAAAATAGTGAAAATAAAAGCAACTTTTACTGATTTTATGGTTATTTTTCAAAAAATTTTGTGGTAAAAAAATTATTTTGAGAACCATATTTATTTGAGTGTGGTGGCTATCAAAATGTTATTTTTTGAATTTTTCAAAAAGAAAGTATTTGTAACACATATAATAATTTTTAAAAAAAGTTCTTTCTTATTGATTTTACAAACTAAATCAGTTGTCAGATCCTTAGATTGAAAAATATTTTAAAATTACTTTGACTATTATAGGCATTTAATTTATGAAGTGCCAATTAATTATATGAGTTTGCTCGCATGGAGAAACAAATTCATAGTAAAGTCATTATCTACCATCAACATTTTCTAAAGCGAAAGACTTAGATCTTAAGTCTTCTTAGATTATTTTAGATGATTCAATAAAAAAAATTGATATGTTAATTCTATTAGACTCGTGGAATCAAGAGCTTCAAAATAATAATATTTAATTATTTATGCATTTTTTAATGAAATGTGAAAAGGATTTCATATAAAGATTTCATATGAAGAGATTAAAGATATGATTTAAAGTTTGAGACCAACTAAGCATATAGTAATATTATGAATCTTTTTATATTTTAAATTGATGATGATTTTTTATATATTTTTTAAATGTTTTTTTTTTATAATTTCTTTCTAACATCTTAATTTTCTAAGAGAAGGTTATTGCCAAGGTTAATTACATCTCAGAAACATTCAAGAATATTCAATAGAAAAAATTAATCATGTATTATTTATTCACCTAGATAATTAAGGCTCACTAGTATATATTCAAAAAAGAATGTACTCAAAGTGGTGTATAGGTTTAAATAAAGAACCCTAAAAAGGTGACAATGACTTGGTAATTATGAATATTATGAATTTATCATTCTGAGTTTAGACTATTGATCTAATTAATCAAAGATAGTCTAACATGATCATAGATTTTTTTTTTGTTAGTAATTTCTCATAGAGTTAGAGCTAAGAAAGTAACATAGAATTCATTGACTCTATCCAGTAAAAAAGAAAGCAAATAGGGCTCACTCTTATTATAATATAAGAAGATGTTTATAGAAAGAGAGGGCATAGATAGTTTGACTGATATATTCAAACTACTTAATTGGCTTTATAATTTAATCTAGATTAGGATTATCACTAAACTGTTTTAAGTGTGCTAGATTGCCACCCAAACAAGTTTAGAAAATCATGATGTTTATCAAGTGTTTTTAGATTAGAATGCACTATTTTGTATGAATGATGTAATATTATATGTTCTTAATATAATGATCTGAGTAATATGCTTCAAAGTTTCACAATGTCATAATTAGTTCATTAGCTAGCATATTACTCATTATGACTTGCTTTTATGAAAATCAATAGATAACTCAATATACAAATTATATTTTTGCATAAAAATAAAGTGAGTAAATATGTTTTAAAAGAGGATCTAAAGAGATATAATGCATTAATTTTTAGAAAAAATTAGTTAGAGTTGATTATCATTTTGATTAGATTTTAATTTTTTCCCTTAAAATTCTAATGAGATTGATGATTCTAAATAGTTTGAGCTCTACTCAAACGAAAGACTTTAGACTCTGAAGTTCACCTCTGTACTTTAAGTTTTTCTTAAACTCTCTCTCTCTCTAATCTTATAAACAAGAAGAATATCATCAGCGAAAAGCTTAAACCAAGGTACATCCTCTTGTAAATGTCTTGTAAGAGCATCCATAACTAAAATAAAAAGATATCGGCTTAAAGCAGATCCTTGATGTAATCCAATTGAAATAAAAAAAATATTTTATTAATTCTCCTTGTGTTTGAATACAAGTGTTATAAAATCCTTGATGTAATATAATTGAAATAAAAAAAACATTTGATTAATTCTCCTTATGTTTGAATACAAGTGTGAGCTCTAGTATTACATATTTTTAATGACTTCAATAAAGTAATATTAACCATCTTCTTTTTTAGAACTCTTCCAAGTACTTGTCTTGGAATTTTATGTAGATCCTCCTTACTCTCTCTATACTTCTTTATCAAATCTCTCAACAAATATATAGCATCCATAGTAGACCTACTCAATGTAAGTCCATACTAGTTTTTAGAATCTTTTGAATCACGTCATAATCTATGCTCAATTAGTCTCTCCCATTAGTTAATGTATGTCACAATACCTTAATTCCTTTATAATTTGCACTCATATGCATCACCTTTATTCTTAAAAATAGGAATCAACAAACTCTTTCTCCATTAATCTAACATCTTTTTAATTTTAAAAATAATATTAATAAGATTCATAAGCTAAGAACTTCCTTGATCTTTTAAGCATTTTTCACACTTCTATTAAAATATCATTAGGTTCTATTGCTTTCTACACTTCATTTTCTTGAAGTCCCCTCCAACCTCTATTTTACTAATATGATGATAAAAAAATCTTTATTTTTATTTAGGGTACTAAGATAATTAAAATCAATCATATTCTCACAACCTTCATTTAAAAGTTTATCAAAATATTTTATCTACCTATGTTGAATATTCTCTTCTAAAAAAGTGCTTTATCATATTCATCCTTAATGCATTTCATTTAAACTATTTTTTTATTTCTTCTCTGTTTACTTGACTAATTTATACATATATCTTTTGCCCTCTTTAGTATATAATCTATTATATAAATCACTAAATATTGAATTATTTGTATCACATGTTACTTTTTTAGAATTCTTACAGTCATTATATCTTTCTCAATTCTTAGAGATTTTGCATCTAAATCAAATTTCTACTATAAATTTTTTTTATTTTCTTATACATTTTGATTCCATCAATCTTAATTAGTATGAGCTTTTTCTTTTGATTCTCCTAGTACATTTTTTTTGTAATTTATTGAATCTCATGTTGGCTTAATGAGCCTCATGTTCAATCCAATCAATTTTGATGATAACAAACGAATGCTTGGATGTTCTAATAAATGTTTTTATGTATTTTAGATATATCAATTGCTAATTATATATCCAATACATCTCATAATATGTTTGAGAAAATTGCAAGAGGAGAAGAATGAAAGATAGATCAAATTAGATAATGTGAAGCTCAAAATATAATATTTTAGGTTATATGCATTTATTTATTGGCATGAATCAATTTCCTCACAACTTAACATATTATTTTAATGAGGTTAATTTATATAAATCTCTATCTAATTAACATTCAATTAGATGTTGCATACATAGCATTTGAATTGTCAAAATAATAAATGATAATGACTATTAAGTGTAATTATTTTTAAATATAATTAAATATTTTAATTTAATTTGATGGTTATATGATAACTAACATATGTATGATTATATATAAATTATATCATAATATTTAAATGTCACATGTCAAAATTAACAAAATATATGAAATTTTGTATTTTAAAAGTCATTTTATAATCAAGAATTTATATCGATTTCATCTCCAATGGATTCCTTAGATTTTTTTTCCTTTAATTTGATAGGTCACATGACCCACATTTAATTAAAATTGAATTTATTATGATTTTTCAAACATTAGCTGATTTTAATAATGAATATATGCTACATGCTTTGAATATATTAAGAGCCATATTTGATTATTTTTTACTTGCCCATGTGAATAGCAAATTTTGGCGCTTTAATTTAATATTTATTTAATATAAATATTTTTATTGAATATTAAATTATCACATGATAACATGAGGTTAGAATAATATATGTTTTGAAATAATTCAAAATGACCTTCTTTACCTATAAATAACCCTCATTCTCTTCATGAAAGCCTCATTCAAAATTCAAAATCCAAACAAATCTAAGAGAAAATTTCTTAGATTTTCCTTCCAAGTGTTCTCCAAATATTGCAAGATCAAATCCTTGGTTTGGAAGCTTCAACATCTTCAAACTTTCTCAAATTACTTGAGTTTGTTTTCTTGATCTTAATCCATTTTAGTTGTTCATGCTATTTTCACCATCTATTTATTCTTTCTAATTTATATTTTTTTTGGTGGATTAGTCTTTGGACATTATTTTTCACATCAAAGTTTCTCATCATTTTGTGAAAATTCTTGTGATAGTTTGTAGAATCTATTTCAACTTGAAATTTTTAACTTCCTAAATTTCTTTTGATTTCTTGAAATATTTCTTCATTAATCTCATTTTGAAAGATCATTTATTCTTAGATCTATTTTAGAAGTATATTTTAAAATTATTATGATAAAATTATTTTCATATTTGCTAGATCTCTCTTTTTAATTAAAAGCTTACCTACTTAGATCTATCATATACTCATTTTATTTAAGTATTTTGTCATCATTAGTTAATTGAAAGAATATTTTGGTTAAAATAAAATAATTATTCTTTCTGAAATTTATTTTATTGTGCAAAAGAATATGTGAATTTATTTTGAAATAATTTTATATTAGTCTAAATTGTAATAACATAAACATCTTAGTAAGATTACTTTAAGATATTTATTTTATTATTTCTTATCAATATTAAGTGAGCATTTTATCTTGCCAAAATTTTTAAGTAATCATTTGTAAGTTGTGAGATCATTTTTTTGAATTGGATAGCTTGTATATTTGTAAGATTTATTTTATCAAAATTTATTATTTTGTTTTTTTTCTTTTTGTCTTTAAAATTTATATTGGGGTTGTACTTCCTTTGGAGAGTACATATTATGTAGGGGGTTGTGCCTGTTATAGGAAGTACTATTTGTAAGCTATTTTTGCATTTAGTGGATTCTAGCCGGGGTGGCTGGCGTGGGCGTAGGGGTTTGGGGTTTTGAACCACGTAAAAAATTGTGTCTATTGTCTCTCTTTACTTTACTGTACTTTTATTTTTGCTGCATTAAGATTTGTATCTTGTCATTATAAAATCAAAAATTAATTTTCTACTAAAACTTAAAATTTAAGATTTAAGTTTTAAAAGTTTTAATATCGCCCAATTCACCTCCCCTCTTGGGTGCTATAGTGACTCACACCTCGTTTACTACTTTTATTCACATAATATTAGTTTTCTCATGAATATGCCAAACACTAAGATCTTATATTTTACTTATAAAAATATTTTTATTAGCATTCTTGAAATACCCACAGTTGATCCTAGTGTACCGCTTCAATTTATTTTTTATCTTTCGGTCCTTTATTTTGAAATCCAAAACTAGTAATTAATGTCAGGTGCTTAAACTTTCACCCATAATAGCTTTATAGTCTTGATAATATAAATGATTTATTTTTCTTATAAAAGCAATCAATCTAAATTTTATTAGGTTCATTCTTATAAGTGATTGTATGTTCATCTCTTTTTAAAATAAAGTATTAACAATTATAAAATTATAAGCTAAAGCAAAATTCAATATAGTCCTACTTTTTTCATTAATAACTCCATACTCATAGCCACTATGAATGTTTTAAAAAACTTATGCCGCTCTACCAACATATCCATTTAAATCTCATTCAATAGATACTCTTCCTTGAGAGATATCCTTTGTATTAATTCATCAAACTCATTCCAAAAATTTTCTTTTGAGAAAATATCCAAACCTACTTGAGGAACATAAGCACTTATAACATTAATAATTTTAGTATCAATAATACTTTTTAAATCTGTAATTCTATCTTCATTTCTATTTATTTCTCCAATATTATCTTTCAAACTCTTATCTATAATTACATCTATGTCATTTCTAGTACGACTCTCACCATAATATCAAAGTTCAAAACTTAAACTATCAATATATTTGACCTTCTCCCTAGCCACTTAGTTTCTTGAATACATAAGATATTTATCTTTCTATGAACAATATTATCTATTAATTCCTTTAATTTATCTATAAAAGTACATATATTTCAAGTTCATATCCTAATTTTACTTTCATGGACTAGCTTTTTTACTTGAATCCACTCATAACATGGGAACTCGTGCTTATTTAATGATACATCGGGAATCTGCAGTCCTTGCACACTTTTCACTGTATTCAAGCTATATAACATTTCTTCTAAGAAACACTCTAGCATTAACACTATGTATTAAATCATTCATGCCAGGATTTTTGACAAGTTTTACATAGTTGACTACTTAACTCAGCCCTCCACTTTTCTCATATGGGACTTGGGACCCAAAAACGGTAGTGTTGCATTATGTTATACATATATTATTTCCTACAATTCATAATTTATTTAAGCATGACAAAATATTATGCCAAGTAACTTATAATGCCTTCAAGAGAGAGAGAGAGAATAATTATACAAAACAATACTTTTAGCCTAGTGTATATAATTATAAACTAGTAAAAAGTAAGCTATCAATTATAATAATATAATGCATCATAGTGAGCATAATAAATGTACAATTATATCTTATCTTAGGCTATCAACATTAATGTTGTCTTATCATAACATACACTATATGCAAAGTTATTATGGTCAATAAGTCAACTAATATGGATAAAACATAAAGATTAATTTATCTTAAGGATCTAATTAAATTAAGGTCTACCACCTTAACTCATTCAATTTTATAAAATTTTTTTAAATATATTTTATTTATTATTTATTAAAATAAAAAGTATTTACTAATATATATATATATATATATATATATATATATATATATATATATATATATATATATATATATATATATATATATATATATATATATATATATATATATATAAAAAGTTTTGAAAAAAATTTAGATTTATCAAAAAATGATCTCACATATGTTGCAAATTGTTTTATTTTTGTTTGAAAAAAATGGTAAGTTTAGATTATTTGGGTCTTTAATCAATCATATGTGGTCAAATTATGGCATATTGATTTTCATTATTTAATGAATTGTTATTGATGATGGTATTAAATTTGTCATAATCATCACTTAATTGTAAGACTAAGGGAATTGATTCACTTAGTAAGTTAAAGTGTTGACTAAAACAAGATGCAAACACAAGCAATTAATATTTGTTAACTAATTAAGCCCATTAACTAACACAACTCATGTTGAATCTAGTTCATATTATTAAGAAAAATATTATAAATTTTTAGTTAAAATACTTAGAGTTCAATGGTAACAAATGTTTGAGTAAGATTAACTTGTTTAAGTATAAGAGGTCATTAGTGGATGTAGTCCACTAGAAGAGGGAACAAATGGTTTGCCTAAGTAAATGTTGTATAAGGAATTATGATTTAGAATGATATACTTGATCCAATGAGATTAAGACTTGATTTGATCATGGAGCACCTAATAGACTTTTAGATGTTGCCACAAGCTTCATTTAAGTTTAAGATTGGTTAAATCAAATTTACTTTTTTGGTGTTACGGGTTGAAGTTGAGGGCAAGGCTTAAAAAGTGTAGGAAGAAGTTTCTAAAATGAGAGAATAAGTAATTCTAGGCTCAATTTCCCCTTTGGACCTTTGTAGCTCTAATTGGACATCAATCCAACCATTGTTTCATGGCGGTTGGCTACTATGTGTAAAGTTGAGGCTGAGACTTTGCTAAGTGGATGAGTGCGATCCCATCTAGTCATTAATGGGAAATTAAGAGTAGTTCTTAACTTTAGGGAGATGTAATATATATATATATATATATATATATATATATATATATATATATATATATATATATATATATATATATATATATATATATATATATATATATATATATATATATATTGTCACTTGATGCTTGGATGGATTAATTTAGTTCAAATTACCTCACTCAATTATTGAATTAGACATTCCTAGTTTAAGTTTTTGTACAATTAATAGAGTATAAAACTCTATTATTATGGTACTTTGGTTTTGATCATTATATCATATAACCAAAGTGAATACAAGATTTCAAAGCTAAACTTTTGATATGATTGACCATCCTTTTACATAAGGTTGCCTTGATATGTCAAGATATTTATGACCATCCTTAGGTTATTCTTTTAATTAGCATAATTACACTTTAATCTATCTTGTAAATTAGGCTAACTAGAGTCAATCAAAGATTAAACATAAACTCAATTGAACTTATTTAATAATAGGTACTAAAAAGAATCAAAGTTATCCTAATCAATTTATTAACCTAGGGGTTGATAAAGTAAACATAAAACCAAATTGGCTTAAACCTTGACCTAAATAATACCATGCTAACCCAATAGGCTAATTAATAGATCAATCCATTGAAATTAAATTCTAATGTGTTATTCATTCTTTACTCAATGCTAATTAACTATTTAATTGACTTGGGTTAACTTTTAGATCATAGCATTAATCTATGGTCAATCGTAGTTCAAATAAACTTCAACATGGACCCAATGCTAAATAGTTCATCACAAACTAAAGAATCATGAAGGACTCTACCTAGCTCTTTATAATTTGCTAAATTAAAGATGAGCCACTTAAAAAAAGTTATGAGAGATTCTTTTAAAAGACTTGTTTCATTCTAAGTGTTAGCATTGAGCTATTATAAAGAGTGTTTCTTAAAGATTTTGGCATAAACCATTCTATTTATCGTTCATGTATTTTCTTAAAAATAAAAATGATATGAAACTTAAAATACTACTAGTCGAAGCACGAATCTTGATGTCAAAAGCAAGTTGATCCTAAGTTAAAACTAGCCGAGATTAAGCACTTAAAATATCATTGGAAACTTTGGGATATCAGTTAAATCCCTAAATAGCTCTTAAACATGGAATGTTTATAGTCAAATCGAGCATCTTGACGAGCCGGATCTAACAAGCCTAAGATCTCATAATTCTGACTTCATTTGAGCATTCAAATACTTAAAATATATCAAATGATCAAAGGAATCATTTTGAGCCATCCGATAGAGTTGAGTGGTTTAGATTTTGCATGTATTTATAAAAAAGTCACTCCTCTAATTTATAAATAGCCCATCATTCTTCACATGAGGCAGTAAAAAGAAGAGAAGCTCTAAAAGAAAATCCTCAAACATAATGTCGTGCCACCACTGACGGTCTGAAACCCGTGGGTAGACCACGCTGATCGGATACCGTAGGCGACGACCACCGCGTCGTCCATCACCATACCACCATCGGTCTTGTGTCAATCTCATAGTTGGTCAGTCGATCATATTCCACTTTGTCACGTAGTCCTGATCGACCACCATCATCATTTGGCATCAATTCGTCGGTCATCATCACACCGTGTCGGTCATCGCGACCAACTTAATTGGTCGTAGACCATCGTAGGCCATCTCGCCGGTCATCACCATTGGGATTAGCTATGTTCATCATCACCATATCCACAACTATTCTGACTGTGCTTGCTACGTTGTTTGATTATTATTTTTCTCATATACAATTTTGTAATCCGTGTCGAAAAAAGTACTCCAAAGCAGATATAGTAGAAAATTTTTTCTTTGGGTTATGATTTTTCCCCTCTTCGGGGTTTTTCGTAAAATCTTGGAGTTTCTTATTCACTCTTTAAATATCTGTGTGTGTACTGGATTTCACAACAAGGCTAAGGCATAAAGTTTTATTATACCGCAACTAGTTTTCTAGCACTTTCATGGGAAGAAAATCCATCAATCATAATTTGTGAACACCGCTCATGACCAATCTATACTGTTTCGCCTCCAACTCCTGTCACTCTCGAAACCAATCCATGAACCAAGGATGCCAAGCTTTTGCCTCACTTCCCCCTAATAGGCATGACCTTGTCGGTGAAGGCGCGACAGGAATCTCTTTAGGAGATCGTATGCGTCGAATGGAAGAGTCTCAAAATGAGATGATCCAACTTTTACGAGGAACACGACAACCACTACCACGGCAAACACATCTCCCCCAAGATCGATCGTTAGTCGTGGGAGGTCAAAATACTAATATCCTTGACACTGAAGTTTCTCGGCTTCCAGACTGTGATGCGGATCTTCTTACTTCTTACTATCATCTCAAAAGCTAATCCACCATATTGTTGGTAGCTTGACATGTTCTTATCCTATTGACCCCTCGTCATGTTATCGTGCGATTACAGCTTAATGCAAGATGAATTTCACCTTAAAGGCAATCATCCTCCCACCAAGTATGAGTCTCTTTTTTGAAGCTATTCTTCAACATCTTATTCGTATTCAAGCTTTGAGCATCGATTCCTATGATGGAACACCCATATGAACACATCGATCACTTCTGAACTATCATGCATATTGACAGCTCCCCAATACTTGCCAAGTTTTTCCATCACCTTTAAGGGTCAGATTGGTTACTCCCTTCAGGGATTCATCCATACCTTTGTAACTTCGCCAAGATTTTTTGTAGAAAGTTCATTACAAACCGAAGATCATAAAGATTCCTCCCATCTCTCGTTCGTTAAATGAGGTGAATCACTTAAGGAATATTTCAGAGGTTCTCCTTAGAAGCTCGCCAAATACACAGGTAGACTCTTGGAGGCTCCATCAGGGCCTTTTCTTATCACTAATGCGAGATCTGTCAGCTATGCCGACTTGGTTCATCGTGTGGAAGCACAAATTTTATTGATGAGGCTATTAATGCCATCACAAATAATTTGAATAATCTACAGAAAAATATAAGAACGTCCTAGGGAATGCGGGCAAATCCCATCAAAGAAACAACAAGGCAGTGGTGATCCTCTCCCGACCCTCACATCAACGACATGAACCAGCAAAAGAATACACACCTGAACACATCGTGTTAACATCACGATGGCTATTCGAGATGAAAAAACCATCAAGTGGCCACATCCACTGAAACCAAATTTAGAAAATTATGAGCAATATTGTCACTTCCATCGAAGTCATGGACATACTACTGACGCATGTAAACAACTCAAAGAAGAAATCGAGCAAAGACTCTGACAAATAATCTTGGATAAGTCAAAACTTCAGACCTACTTCACATAAGTTAACGTCATCGAGCAAAGACTTTGACAAATAACCTCGGATAGGTCAAAACTTGCACTTCACCGAGGTTAGCGTCATGGTAACACTCGACAAACCTCCGGATAGGTCAAAATTTCTCACCGGATTCAATTATACCTCTTCCATAATGGTTAACGTCATTGAGTAACACTCTAACAAACAACCTCGAATGGGTCAAAAATCCTCAGCGGATTCAATTCAACCTCTTCCATGCGTTAACGTCGCCAGTAACACTCGATAAATAACCGGATAGATCAAAATCTTGGATTCAATTCACCTCTTCCATACAGGTTAATGTCGTAGTAACACTCGACAAACAATCTCAGATGGGTCAAAAAATCTTTAGTGGATTCGATCTTTTCCATACGAGTTAACGTCAGCCAGGTAACACCACGATAAATAATCTCGGGCGGTCAAAATCCACCGGCACGGATTCAATTCGATCTCTTCCATACTGGTGAGCGTCATGGTAACACTTTGACAAACAATTGATAGGTCAAAAATCTTGGCCGGATTCAATTCGACCTCTTCCATACATATTGCGTCATCGGTAACACTTTGACAAACAATCTCGGATATGTCAAAAATTCTCAGCGGATTCAATTCGACATCTTCCATATAGGTTAACGTCATCGAGTAACACTTTGACAAACAACCTTAGATAGGTCAAAAATTCTTAGCGGAGTCAATTTGATCTCTTCCATATAGGTTAACGTCATCGAGTAACACTCTGACAAACAACCCGGATAGGTCAAAATTCTCGGATTCAATTGACCTCTTCCATACGAGTTGCGTCATTGGTAACACTTTCGACAAACAACCTGGGCGGGTCAAAAATTCTTAGTGGATTCAATTCGACCTCTTCTATACAAGTTAACGTTATCGAGTAGCACTCTAACAAACAACCTCGGATAGGTCAAAAATCCTCAGCGGATTTAATTCGACCTCTTCCATACAAGTTAATATCATCGAACAATACTCTAATAAACAACCTCAGATAGGTCAAAAATCCTCAGTGGATTCAATTCGACCTCTTCCATACATGTTAACGTCATCAAGTAACACTCTGACAAATAACCTCGGATAGGTTAAAAATTCTCAGAGGATTCAATTCGACCTCTTCCATATAGGTTAACGTTATCGAGTAACACTCTGACAAACAACCTCGGATAGGTCAAAAATTCTCAGCGTATTCAATTCAACATCTTCCATACAGGTTAACGTCATCGAGTAACACTCAAAACAACCTGATAGGTCAAAATTCTCAGTGAGTCAATTCGACCTCTTCCATACAGTTAGCGTAAACTCTTGACAAATAACCGAGATAGGTCAAAATTCTCGGATTCAATTGACCTCTTCCATAGGTTGCGTCGAATAACACTCGACAAACAACCTCGGATGGGTCAAAAATCTTGAGGATTCAATTTGACCTCTTCCATGTTAACATCATTGAGTAACACTCGACAAATAACCTCGACGGTTCAAAAATTCTGGTTAATTCTTCCATACATGCAGTTCGCGTCAAGTAACACTTTGACAAACAACCCGGATGGGTCAAAATCCTCGTGATTCGATTCTCATTCTGTAGGTTAATGTCATCAAGTAACTCTTTGATAAACAACCTCGGATGGGTCAAAAATCCTTAGTGAATTTGATTCTACCCCTTCCATGCAAGTTAATGGCATCAAGTAACATCATGGAGAATAATACTCTGAAATTATCTATCAGACTTTTTGAGTTGCTCGAATGATGGTTCCTAATTGACGTTTCCCCACCATCTTGGCAGTTGTCAACTGTTGAACCATCCATTGATGTTTCAAAAAAATTCAATTTCCCACAAGAAGAAGTAGGAACTACGGGCCTTGATCTCTTCCAAACCCGATGGGTTCTACGAGGATAGTTGATGCCTTTTTCGAGGGAAAATTGGAGCCTCACTGTATGAACTATGGGCCTTAATCGCCTCCAAACCCGGGTCGGCGGGAGTTGGCGCCTCTGAGAGGGAAAACCAGAGCCTCATCATATGAACTACGGGTCTTGATCGCCTCCAAACCGGTGTCGGCGAGGCAGTTCGCCTCTTTTGAGGGAAAGCGGAGCCTCTCCGTATGAACTATGAGCCTTGATCGCCTCAACTGGTCGGTCCGAGAACAATTGCGCCTCTTTCGAGAGCTGAGCTTCGTACGCGGATGGCCTCAAACCCGATCGGTCCGAGTGCAATTGGCCTCTTTTGAGGGAAAAGCGGAGCCTCGCTGCCTTGATCACCTCAACCCGGTCCGAATGATGTGGTTGACAAGCGTCTTTTGAGGAAAACCAAATCCTCCTACTATGGGCCTTGATCTCCTCCGAACGACCTCTTAAGAAGAAGAGAAATACTAGAGCATATGAGATGTGTGCCTTCTCCCCTGGGGATTTTATAGACGCTTTAGGGTAAAAGATAAAATCAAAGCGCAAAAATGGATGAAAATCGCAAAAAACGGATCAAAACGAATTAAAACGAACAAAAAACCCCTCATTAGCTCGGTTGCCGTGGGTGTGCTTTCGGGCGTCCACAGAGCAGCGCAGAGCCTTTCCTGCTGCGCTGCCAGCTTCTGGCGTGCTCCATCCCAGCAGCGAAGCGCCTGCTTCAGACATATCTCTGACCCACCTTACGTGATCATAATCTTGTGCTCCCATGAAGATCTGTTCTCTCAAAATGTATGATTAATGAACCCGCAAATTTTATTGAAGAATTTACTATTTTCAAATATTTGGCGTATATATTTTTGGATGATTGAGATAATGTCATCCAAAAATAAGGGAAAAACTGATATGACACTTAAAATACTACTAGTCGAGCATGAATCTTGATGTCAAAATCAAGTTGATCCTAAGTTGAAATTAGCCGAGATCAAGCACTTAAAATATCATTGAAAACTTTGGGATATTAGTTAAATCTCTAAATAGCTCTTAAACATGGAGTGTTTATAATCAAATCGAGCATCTTGGCCTGATAACAAGCCAAGATCTCGCTTCCTAAACATTCAAATGCATCAATACATCAGATCGTCGCCTCCTCGCCATCAACCACCACTATCACTCATCATCATCATCCATCCGCATCGCGTCGGCCATCATGCCGCCAGACCATCACCGGTCATCTCGCGGTCATCACCACCAACACCATTCGCCAACCTGCGCCACCAGGCCCATGATGTTGTTACGATTAGGATTCCATTGTTAGGCTTTCTCATACATTGTAATTCAGATGGAAAACTATGTACTACAAAACAGATATATAGTGAAAAATTTTTTGCGGTGGGCTCGTGATTTTTCCCCTCTTTCGGGGTTTTCCAGTAAAATCACGGAGTTTCTTGTTCACTCTTCAAATATCTATGTGTCCGCTAGATTTCACAGCAAGGCTAACGCGTAAACTTTTATTCTACCACAACTGATTTTGTAGCACGCAACAAAAAATATGGAAAAGATTTTTAATGTGAAAAGATAATGAAAGCTGTCTAACATGCAAGACGAACTTAACCTACTAATATTCATAAAATATTTCATATTTTAAGCAAGAGATATTATTATTTTGGTATATGAATCTTCTAAAGGAATATTGTTCTTATTGTTAATTACATCTTTATGGTAACATAAGAGTACCCTTGATAAAGAAGTTAAATTTGTGTTCTAATTTTGTTTAACTAAGTTTTTGAAGAATTTCAATTTGAATGGATATATAGAAAGAATGAATAACCTTGATATGGCTCTCAAAATACCACTAGTCAAAGCACAAATCTTGATGTCAACCGATATGATTTTGAGTCAAATCGAGAGAGCACTTGAAATATCATTAGAATCTTTGGGACATCAATTAAATCTCAAAAAAGCTCTCAAATATGGAGTGTTTATAGTAGTCAGGCGTCTCGACGAGCGGATCTAACGAGCCTAAGATCTTATAATTCGACTTCATTTGAGCATCAAAATGTCATACATCAAATGTCAAAAGGAATCATCAAGAATCATCGCGTCCGTCGAGGGGGTATGGGCTTTACATGAATTTATAAGAATGCCCTCCCTCATCATCTAAATAGGCCTTCATTCCTCACATGAGGGAGGCCAAGTGAAGAACAAATGAAGTGAAGAAGAAGAGGAGCTGAAGCAAGGAAGAAGAGGAGCCACCGCCGAAATTATCCAGATCTCGACCATGGATCCGCAGATCAATTTGCCCGCAAGGAAGAAGAGGAAGAGTCCAAAGGAAGAAGAGGAAGAGTCAGGAAGAAGAAGAGGAAGAGTCCAAACAAGGAAGAAGAGGAGGACCCAAGCAAGGAAGAAGAGGAAGAGCAGAACAAGGAAAGAGGAAAAGCCAAGCAAGGAGGAAGAAGAAGCTCTGAAGATCCTCCAAGGTGCTTCGTGGGTCATCAACCACCATCTCACCTTCATCAAGTCTGCATCTCCACTCAATACAACTTGATCGTTTACATGGCTGTTTTCCTCCCTCATATGTAATCCGTTATCGGGAAGACTTTGTACTCACGAAGCAGATACATAGTGGAAGCTTTTTCTAGACCCCGTAGTTTTTCCCTCTTTTCGAGGTTTTCACGTTAAAATTGAGTGTCTCTTGTTCGCTCTTAATTAATGTGTGGACTTCACAAAAAATGAAAACTTTCACTCCATGGCCGGTTTTCGCGCAGTTTGGCCGTCGTGGGATCTTGATTCCCATTATTTCATCTTGTATGGCGACCAAGTTTCCCAAGATCAAACCACCATCGAGGTGGAGCATTTCAAGCTTTTAAAGAGCGCAAGTGAAGAATGAAGATTCATCAAACTTTGTTCCTTCAGATTCTGTCGGGAACTAGGGGGCAACTCTTAATCTCAAAAGATAAGCAAGTCAGCAACACCAACGAAAAGGCAAAGACCAATGGTCAACTCGCTATAAGCTCATAACATACGATTCCTCTTCCATACGGGTTAACGTCATCGAGTAAACACTCGACAAACAACCGGGATAGGTCAAATGCTTGGTGGACTTCTGCGATCTCTTCCATGCGGGTTAATGTCATCGAGCAAAAGCTCTGACAAACAACCTAGGAAAGGTCAAAAAAAAAAAAACTTTGTACCCACTCATACGGTTAATGTCATCGATAACACTCGACAAACAACCTCGGATGGGTCAAAATCCTCATCGTCGCGGTCACCACTTGACTACCGCCAGTCCATCACGCCCGACTACCGTCGCCGGTCCTTAGCGAATCATGGCAATCTTCGCGGTCATCACCATTGTCGCGGTCATCGCGATACCGATGGTCATTACCGTCGATTGCTTGCGGCGCATACCCATTCGGCCGCAACCACTTAGCGGTCGCGCCGACTACGCGTGGTTACCGCTGCTCGATCATCTCGGCCCTCGCCGGTCCACCATCATCGCGGTCATCCCCGCCAATTAGGCGATCGCCACGTCGACAACCATTGCCGCGATGCCACCACCCCGGCCGCCAATGTAAGCGGTCGCCACTACCATCACCAATCCGCCGCGATTATTATCGCTGCAACCAGCTAAACTTCGCTTCCCTGGCGGTCAGCCGCTACCATCGCCGGTCGCAGCCATCGCCGTCAATCGCGGTCATCACCATTTATCGCGGTTTGCCAGCGTCCTTGGTGGACTTCGCGATCTCTTCCATACGGGTTAATATGTGAGCAAAAGCTCGACATAGAAAAACGTCCAGTGGACTTCCGACCTCTTCCACGGGTTGCGTCATCGGTAAACACTCGACAAACAACTCAGATAGGTCAAAAGCGTCCTTGGTGGACTTCCCGCGACCTCTTCCATATGGGTTAATGTCATCGAGCAAAAACTCTGACAAACAACCAAGGAAAGGTCAAAACGTCCTTGGTGGACATCCCACGGCCTCTTCCATACGGGTTAATGTCATCAAGCAAAAACTCTGACAAACAATCCAGGAAAGGTCAAAAGGTCCTTGGTGGACATCCCACGGCCTCTTCCATACGGGTTAATGTCATCGAGCAAAACTTCGACAAACAATCCGAGAAAGGTCAAAGTTCCTTGGTGGACATCCACGGCTCTTCCATCACGGGTTAATGTCATCGAGCAAAACTTCGACAAACAACCCGGAAAGGTCAAACGTCCTTTGGACATCCCACCTCTTCCATATGGGTTAATGTCAAGCAAAACTCGACAAACAACCCAGAAAGGTCAAAAGGTCCTTGGTGGACTTCCAGCTCTTACAGGTTGCGTCATTGATAAATAACGACAAACAACCTCGGATATGTCAAAATCCTCGCCGTCGCGGTCACCACCGTCGACTACGCGATCCTGCCGACCATCGCCGACAATCTTCATCGGTCATCACCATTATCACCGGTCATCGCGCATTACCGGCGTCGATACATCGACTACCATCGCTGATTCATTCAGACCACCCCGTCGGTGCCGCCTTATCGCGGTCACCGCGCCACTACCGGTCTGCCGTCATCGATCATCTTAGCGGTCACCACCATCCGGTCACCACGGTCGCCAACTATCGACATCGGTGGCGCCATTCTCGTCGCCGGTTAAGCCGTGGCGGTCGCCGATGCCGTCGTTGACCATGGTCGGTCCGTCTTCGCCGATCACCGCCGCCGACCATCGTTGGTCATCTCCGTCACCGGCCACTATCATCGGATGGTCCAATGCGGCCGTAACCGGAACTCCACGGTATGTCCGTGGGCCCCGATGCCGGGCGGTCGACGATGAAGGAACCACGGCGTATACCGTGGGCCTTGATCGCCTCAACCCGGACGGTCCGAGGCGTAAAACCAAACGATCAGTGGGCCTTGATCGCCCTCGACGGTCCCGGGGCCGTCGCACGACATCGAGGACCTCACTTGATCCAGCGGGGCGAACCGGATGAGGCCGGAAGCTGGGTCTGGTCGCTGACGCTTGATCGCCTCTAACGACGGTCCACGGGGCGATGCCGAGGCCGGAAACGAACCCGGCGTCTGGTGCCTTGATCGCCTCCCAACGACGATCCAGCGGGACCGATGCGGACGGCCGAAACCGGAACTCCGACGTGCGTGGGCGATCGCCTCTTAACCCGGAGATCCGGGGACCGATAAACCGAGGGCGGGAATCCACGGTCTGCGTGAGCCTTGATCGCTCATCGATCAACGGGACGATGCGGGGCGGAAACCGAACCACAACGTCAGGTGGCCTTGACGCCTCCGGTCCAGCGGACGATAACGGATGAGAGGCGGAACCGGAACCACGACGTATACCGTGAGCCTTGATCGCCTCCTAACCCGGACGGTCCGCGGGGCGATGATCGGACGAGGCGAAACGGAACACGACATCACGTGGGCCTTGATCCTCACGGAGCGATCCGAACGGGACCGATGCGAAACCGGAAGCGACTCCGGCGTCGCGACGCTCGCCTTAAGATCCGACGATCGGCGGACGCGGAACCACCGGCGCGTGCAGGTGGCCTTGATCGCCTTAACCGACGATCCGACGGGACGATGCGGGAACCGAACCACGGCGTCGTGGGCCTTGATCGCCCTCAACCCGGATCCCGGGACGATGCGAGAGAGACGGAATCCACGACGTCGTGGGCCTTGATCGCCAACCCAGACGACGGGGCAAGCGGGCGAGGCCGTGGCGGAACCCTGACGTCAAGTGGGCCTTGATCGCCTCTTCACGCCTCTTCCCTGATGCTCAAAGGACCCTCACTCAAGAAGAAAGGGAAAGGGGAAAGGTGTGCCTCTCCCTCCTACCCTAGGGGTTTATACACAGGGCAAAATTTTCAAAAATGACTCAAAAATGGCAAAATGGCTCACAAAAGCTCAAAATGGCAAAAATGGCTCAAAACGGCTAAAATCCTAAAAAAAGCGGCTCAAAACTCACGGCCAGGCTGTCGCCTCTCGTTCAGTGTCAGCGTTCTGGCGAGGTCGCTCACGGCGAACCTGGGCGACAACCAACCCACGACCGACATGAGCGCGGCCAGCGACCGTCGCTGACTGCCCTTGGCCATGCCCATGATGGCGCCGATGAGAAGCGCCCACCGCCGCATAACAGGCGACGGTGCGTATGGGTCCCAAAATGACGAAAACTTCCGTAAGTATCCAAATAGATCCGTAACCTCAAAATCTCAACTCTACTCATCTACTTCTACAATCATAATTTTATATTTTATGATAATTTATTCTCTCAAAATGTATGATTCATTCGTTAGTTGTCGTTATTTTGAGCATTTGGCATATATATTTTGGATGATTTAATGTCATCCAAAAAATAGAGAACCTGATATAATACCACTAGTCAAAGCACAAATCTTGATGTCAAATCGATATGATTTTGAGTCAATACCGTCGAGATCAAACACTTGAAATATCATTGGAATCTGAGACATCAATTAAATCTCAAAACAGACTCTCAAATATGGAGTGTTTATAGTCAAATTGAGCGTCTCGACTATCTAACGAGCCTAAGATCTCATATTGACTTCATTTGAGCATCCAAATACTCAAAATACATCAAATGATCGAAGGAATCATCAGCCGCCGTCCGTCGAGGGAGTACGCACTGAATTTACAAGAATGCCCCTCATCCCATCTATAAATAGACCTTCATTCCTCACATGAGGGGGAGGCCAAGTGAAGAACAAAAATGAAGAAGAAGAGGAGCAAGGAAGAAGAGAACCGGCGATCGTCGACCACCAGCCAACTTGCAGATCCTTGCCAGATCAGGGAAGAAGGAAGAGTCCAAGTAAGGAAGAAGAGGAAGAGTCCAAGAGGAAGAAGAGGAAGAGTCCAAACAAGGAAGAAGAGGAGGAACAAGCAAGGAAGAAGAGGAAGAGCCCAGAGCAAGGGAAGAGGAAAAGAAAGCTCAAGAAAGATCCTCTAAGCAAGGTCGCCCGCTCGACGGTGAACAACCACCATCACCGCCACCTTCATCATTAATTGTCCGCATCTCCACTCAACAACTATTACGATCGTTCTTTACTATATTTGTTTTCCTCCCTCTATATGCAGCAATCCCGTTATCGAAGACTTTGTACTCTGAACAGATACATAGTGGAAGCTTTTCTTGGGCTGACCGTGGTTTTCCCTCTTTTTGAGATTTTCCACGTTAAAATTGCAGGTGTCTCTTGTTAGCTCTTTAATTACACGTGTGTGTCTTTGGACACAAGGCTAAAGTGAAAACTTTCACTCTGCGGTTCCGGCACTCAACAAACCTCATGGGGAAAGCAAAAAGGCTTTAAAAAATATTGACATGATGGAAATTATAAACTTTTGCGGTATCGTTATTCAAAATTGTTAGTCTTAAATCTATATGATCAAGAAGATAGTTGACCAAGTCTAACTTTTATTAATAATCATAAATTACTTCATCTTCAAAACTAACATAGACTTAGAGCCAAAGAAGAAATATAAAATTCCTAGACTCACAAAGATGAAATATATAAAGGTTATTCTTTCTTTGAATATAAGGGGATGCATATAGAGAGAGAAGAGGAATAATTGGACTAATAAAGTCAAACTATTCAAACTAGTCTTATTATCTATTTGGATCATGACTATCACTAAATTACCTAAGCATACTAGACTTTTGCTTAAGAAAGTTTAAATAAATCACGGTGTTACTTTTTATTTTAATGGAGTAAGCATAATACATGGGACATAAATGAGGAAAACCTATTTATTCATATAAGATTTATTTAAGATGCTTAAGAGATTAGGCCATGATATTCTTAATGAATCACTTGGCTTTTACTCATTGTTATAAATTTCTTGTGAAAAGATGTAAATAATATCATATGCTAATGATAAGCCCACTTAAACACGAAGGGAACATGATTTTTCATTTTCCATATTTTTTTTGTTGAAAAATCTCAGATATTAATTTAAAAGCTTCTTTACATTTGTTTGCTTTTATAGAAAAATAAATTTTTAAAGAGCTTAATGTCAACTTTAATTTCAAATAAATATACATAATTAAGAAGAAAGAAATTCTCAAATGCTTGTATTTAAGATTTAAGTGATATTATTATGAATAAAAATGATTGTATATTAATATATAAATATATAGATTTAAATATTATAAAAAAGGCAAAATTTTTAAAAATATAATTAATAGATTATGCATTAAAAAATATTTAAAGTATACACTGTTTATGACCGGCGATCTACATCGACCAGTGTCCTAAAAAAAAAGTGAATTTACATACATACCACACAATTCTTATGTATTTACATATCTAAATTTTATATCACAATTTTGCTTGGAGAGGGCCTCAACTTTAATTAGTTTTTTTTAATAAATATCTAAATTTTATATTTAAAATATATTTATT
Organism: Cymbidium sinense; assembly: GCA_021442155.1. Taxonomy (NCBI): domain Eukaryota; kingdom Viridiplantae; phylum Streptophyta; class Magnoliopsida; order Asparagales; family Orchidaceae; genus Cymbidium; species Cymbidium sinense. The sequence goes on along the minus strand of CM038221.1, from coordinate 134,071,688 downwards.
TTTATATACATAAAAAAATAAATTTTATTAAAATTTAATAATCTTTTTCATATAAAATTTAAAAAATTTATAATATTTATGTAAATATAAAATTTAAATTTAAATATATAAAAAATACAAGAATGTTCTGTTGGTAAAGTGCGTTTAAAAATATATAATAAATTTATAATAAAATTTAGTTTTAATATTATATAAAATATTTAGCTTAAAAATATATAAATATTTTTATACATATATGTATAAATTTAACTTCAATGTATAATATATATATTTATATAAATTCTTTATGTAAATATGAAATTAACTTTTTTTATTATAAATTTATTATACATTTTCATTCTTGTGTTTTTACATATTTAAATTTAAAATTTCATATTTACATAAATATTATAATTTTTTAAATTTTATATAAAAAGATTATTAAATTTTAATAAAATTTATCATTTTTATGTATATAAAAATAAATATATTTTAAATATAAAATTTAGATATTTATTAAAAAAAAGACTAATTAAGGTGAGGCCTCCCAAGCAAAATTATAAAATTAATTTTTTTTGGAAATTTATATACATATCACACAATTCTTATGTATTTACATATTTAATACTTAAACTTCAATTTATATATATATATATATATATATATATATATATATATATATATATATATATATAACACTCTAATTTTCAATATCATATTAAAATATTATTTTTATTCAATTTTTAAAAATAAAATATAAGTTTTTAAATATAAAAAAATATTAGATAAATAAATATTTAATCTTAGATGTTAAATATGTAAATATATAAGAATTATATGCCAAATAATTTCTTTGAGAAAGCTTACATGCCGGCGGCACGCCTCATCGAACTATTGATGGAACCATTATCAACTTCAATTTCCACGAGACGTCCGCATCTGGCCGGCCTCACACAACAACTGTGACATGCCGTGGTTCCATATAAATACTCTGTACGCTGTTCCATCTAAAACACAAGATCATCCAATTCCAGTTGCTATCCTCTGCTCTGGCTCTCTACTTCCCACGCTGACTTCCCTTCCCAGTTCCAATTCCTCACAAACCGTCTCTCCATGGGAAACTGCAATGGCCAGCCCTCATCACGCACCGATCCTCCCGTTGCCGCCGGCACTGGTGGTGGCGTTGTTGTAAAGCCGACCAATTCCTCGCCTGCGCCGGCGCCGCCTCCTCCGGTTCCTCTGATCACTGGCGGCATGGGTCGCGTGCTAGGTCGGTCGATGGAAGACGTCCGCGAAACCTACATCTTTGGTCGTGAGCTCGGCCGCGGCCAATTTGGTGTGACCTATCTCGTCACTCACAAGAAGACCGGCGAGCACTTAGCCTGCAAGTCAATCGCCACGCGGAAGCTCGTGAACCGCGACGACATTGAGGACGTGCGGCGCGAGGTCCAGATCATGCACCATCTGACCGGCCATCGCAACATCGTCGAGCTCCGCGGGGCCTACGAGGATCGCCACTCGGTAAACTTGGTTATGGAGCTCTGCGAGGGTGGGGAGCTGTTTGATCGGATTATTGCTAAGGGGCATTACTCGGAACGTGCCGCTGCTGCGCTGTGCCGCGAGATTGTGACTGTTGTGCACAATTGCCATTCCATGGGGGTGATGCACCGTGATCTGAAGCCTGAGAACTTTCTGTTTTTGAATAAGGCGGAGAGTTCCCCGCTTAAGGCTACGGATTTTGGTCTTTCGGTCTTCTTTAAGCCTGGTAAGTGCTATTTGTTGAATCATAGGTCTGATTTGGCTCTTTAGTTATTCCATGATTGTGAATCCGAGTTATTTGTAACCTTATTAGTTTTTAAGTCCAATCATCAGTTTTGCAAAATTATCACTTTTCTACGTCAAACTGAATATAAATTTGCTGCTGAATATGAAATGTTTGTTTGCAGAAACATAGATCACTTCTATCTCTTTGAATATTGCATAAATGTGATGCAGAGCTGTTTGTCAGCATGCTGGTTAAGTTCTAACATTAATTTATGGGAAATTGATAATCTGATTTTGTATCGGTATCCGCAGTTCACTCTTTCTAATTTACTGCCTGCATAGTTCTACTTTTAGTTTGTAAATTGAGAGCATTGTTACCATAACTTTGTGTTTCAGACATATTACACGTAATTCAAAGATGATAAATGTTAATCATGGTCTTACAATATTGTGTGCGACCGTATGTTTCATGTTGTTTAATAAGATAATACAGAAGTGGTCTCGATGACTTGAAATTTAAAAGTTGGGACTAGCACAATTATTGTATTAATATTGGTGGTGATCTAGGAATGAATTGTTCTTTAAGAACATCATCCATTGCTCTTAGGTCTATGGCTGATGGGCATTTTATATTAATCTTCTTTAAGCTTTACTCTGATTTTTTGTAATTCAATTTATAGAGATATTAGATGGTGAATTTTGATGAGTCGAATTTGCTGCATTTCAAGGACTTTTTTGATTATAGAGCTGTGAAACAATATTAAATTTGGCATCAACAATGTTACATGGAAATTGAAATAAGAAACATTGAATCATGAGATTATCAAGTTGACTAACAAGTGAATTTTTGCTTGTTCATTAATTGAACTAGCTGAAGCTTGAGGCCACTTTGGATTTAAGATCTGTTGTAGTACAATGCATGGTTGGTAATTATATTGGGGCAATTTAGAAAAAAAATATTTATAGTTGCATTAAATGAGATTGGTTTCCTTATCAAATGTTGTAATATATTAGATTGAATGTTGTATTTATGCTTTCTTAAGGTGTATATATATAGCTTCCCTTTAGACTGTTAACATTTTATTCATTGAATGGATCTTGATGTATTACCTTAAACTGTGGGATAATTGATCCATGTTTTGACTATATATTATATAATATTCTCATCAAATAATGTAGCAAATTATTCACTTTCCTTCCAATTGTTATTTCTGTTGCATGTAATTTTTTTAACATGGTGTCTAACCACTTTTCTATTTTCTAAGCTTTTTTTCCTTCTTCTTACCAATGCTTTGGCTAATGAGGATCAAATTTCATCACAAATATCTCTTACCAACTCACACTAGCAACATCAACCTTTTCATATATCCTTCAAACCCATACTATATCCATCATTCAAATCAACCTAGACACATGCTCATACTAACCCAATTAAATGACACCTATTATTTAGCTTGGAGTAGAGTCATGATCCATGCTCTCATGGCCAAGAACAAAGTTAAATTTATCAATGGAGCCATTCAATTGGCCTTCAAAGTTGAACTTGCCCAATATGCACTATGGCATTAGTGTAGTAACATGATTTTATCAAGGCTAACACACTCAGTAGAACCCAAAAGAGAAAGAAAGGTCTATATAGTATCTGAGCTATTTGTATATGGTTAGTTTAGTACTATCTAATGTGTTCAATACTCCTCAAATATGATAAAAAAAAGTGTAATTGTTCGATTATTTTAGATCATACTCGAGGAGTCGAGGGACTCTTTTGAATTAAATTTGAGGAGTTAAAGAATTAAGTTAGACACATTAGATAATCTAAGACTAATGAACCTCTTAGAAATACTCCAAAGACCATTTTGACTTTTTTCTTAAACCTAAAGTAAGCATGGGAACAAGCTTGCCAAAATATCAAAACAAGCATGAGAAGACTTAGAACAAAGAAACAAGCTTGGAAAGACTTTAAAGATCAATTCTCATAGAAAATTACACCAGTCATCTACCAAGTCTAAGAGTCCTTCACTTCACTCACGTATGGTATGATGACAATTTCATTGTATTTCATTAAGATCAGAAGTATTTGGGATGAGTTAGAGACGTATTGTACACATTCCACTTGCAGTCAAATGAAATCACACGTGATCAAAGAGGAGATTGTTGATTGATTCAAATTCTTGTGGAGCTCAATTGTACCTATAATGTCATTCACATCAATGTCCTCATATTGACATCATTACCTAATGTTTGTCAAGCTTAATCTTTTGCCATTTAGGAAAAAACACAACAGATGATTTTAGTATCAATTGAGAATTTCTCCATGGTTGTGATTGAAAACTATGGACCTTGAAACTCAACAATCACAATAATAATGCGATCCTTGGGGAAGCAAGCAAAACTTCTTTTAGTTCATTATTTTGTGAACTCTTCACATCCTACACAAGATGGACATTTGTATGGCACCAATACATCTATTCACCTCTTCATTCCAGTGAACTTTTCATTACTTTTTTTTTCTTGAGAACAACTTAAACTACTTGCTCATGTTATATCCATTGATGAATAATAATCAAATCTCTAGTAAGAACAATGTCTATACTAATGATGTAGGTCTAATTTATATCAATTTTGTATGCACTAAACTGTGGATTTTTGATAGCAGTGCAAGTAGTCAAATCATTTCAAATCCCACATTCTTTATTTAAACCATGTCCTTAGTATTATTTATTATTAACTAACCCACTATATGTACAACTTCCATTGTCTTGATAAGGATTATATTATTCAGGCCTAACATGAACTTATATAGCGAGTTGTGTGCCACATCTTTTCACTATTAACAAATTCATCAATGCTTTAAATTATTGTGTCATCTTATTCCCTACCTTCTTTTTCTTACAAGACATGGTTGTGGAGAAGATGATTGACTTTGATAAACAATAATGTGATATTTAATCTTTATTATATATCCCCACTATAAAATATACCTATTACCTATCAGGTCTCCCACACTCTAAATATATGGCTTTTGTTTTTTGGGCATCCATCATCATCATGTTTTAAATTAGTTTCATCTTTATTATCTTCCAATACTAATAATAACTATATCATTTTTGTAATGGCCAAACAAACAATGTTACTTTTTTTTATGTCAAGTTTAATATTTACTCATACTCTATTTGATTTGTTATATTGTGATATTTGGGGAAATATAACATTCTTATGCATTCAAGTGCACATTTTTCTTAACATTGTCGATGACTCACAAGATACACATGCATATTTCTCAGGAAAATAAGTCCAAAACACAACTTTTGAAGTCCTTTATTAATATTGCATATGCTCAAGTATGCGCTTAAGTTATGGTTGTTATAGTCAACAGTGGCTTTGAATGCCAACATTGAAAACTCTTTCATGATTATGGGATTGAATATCTATGCGCTTGTTTTTATACTCCATAACAAATGAAGTTGTAGAATGAAAGCATCTCCATATTCTCATTATTACATAAGCATTACTTTTCTAATCCCACCAACCACTTATTTTATGCAGTGTGTCTTGACCACTATCCACTTTATCAACTTTTTACCTGTAGCTATATTATCTAATAATACTTCTTTTGAATTGCTACACCATAAACTGCCATTACTTGATCACTTTCAGAAGGTGTAATGCTTTTTGAACTCATGACTGACTCTTGCTTGAAGGGAGGGTTGGTTCTGATGTTATTGTGTTGCTTCTCCACTTTTAGGACTAAGGGTTGTGCATCCAGCAAAAGGACGACTAAGGCTATATTTGTATCACATTTTGATGTATGATCTTAAACCTCTAAGGTAGTGGGCTATTGTATTCTCTTTTAGTTCACCAACTCACACTTCAGCATGAGTTACTCAAATTTCGTTGTGTAATCTACCACTAACTTGTCTCTTTGTTGCAGCTTGTGAAGCTTCAAGAGAACATTCTATATGTAGTGTGCCAAAAGATATTTACATTGCAATTCGCTTTTCATCTTAGTCTATGTGGTGATCTTGCTCTTACCCTTACATGCGCTTCAGGTTCTCCCATTATAGAGAAACTATTTTCTTGAGTTTGATGGTCACTAGTTTGACCCTCCTATCTTAGGGAATATTTTTATACTCAGATATACGGCCCACTGTTTGAAGCTACTCATCTGGATTCATGTATTCTTCAAAATCTGATAAATTAAGTTTCTGTTCAAGATTGTTCTCTACTCTTATCTCATTGCTAAATTGTCGTGGCATTAGTTCTTCAACACTAGAAATTTCTTTGTGAAAATGGGTCTCATTCTCATTTTCAGGTTGGTTAATGTTGTGACTATAGGTGACTTCCTCAGGTTGTCTTCTCTGAAGTCAATGAGTCTATGCTGTAATTGTAAGATTTCCCGTTTATTTCTTCTATATGAGCTCTTGAACTCTTCTTTGAAAATTCCTTTTGGTGGCATGACGGGTTTTCTCCAATAGGTTTTCTGGTGAGTAAAGGGGGTTCTAAGTTTGGCCAAGGCTGTAGGTGTTGGGCCTATATTTGATTTGGATGGGTGTTGGAAGGGAAAGTTTAGGTGGGGTTTGGGCTGGCTGAATATTGAAGAGAGGTTTTGGATAGAATTTGAGTTAGGTGAATCGGATTTGGTGTAGAAATGTACCCAAGATAGATCTAGGGTTAATCTAGCTCTGATACTAAATGACCTCGTTCGTGAACCAAAACAAGGTGCAATGGTGAATATAAGAGCTAGGGGTGAGAAATTGAAAATAAAGGGAAAAGCCCCTGATCAGTTGCTATAGGTTAGACAAAATACAATATTTGGCGGCTGGACAATGACTTGGATGACTAGATGGACTCATTACAGGAGCAGGACGATGGAATTTCTATTGGGAAGTCTCTGGATTAGCAAACCTGCAGCATGAATAGGTGACAGTACAGCTGATGGTTCAAGCAACTTGCTGGACAATGAACTTTGAACTAGTTGGATGAATTGCTGAGTTGGCATTTGACTCCACTGCTTAATCTCTATGAAGTTATAGCCACACCACTTGAAAGAGAATTGGATACAACTCCCATGGAGGGAAGATGCAACAACCAATACCTTCTAATGTCAAGACAACAACAAAAATTGAACTCTAATACAGAAAAAAAAATATTTATATTGATAAACAAACCCAGTTTCCTTGAACTGTCCCAGGAATCTGGAAGCCAACCCCAAATATGAGAGACACCCCGTATCAATAGGTTGCCTATTTTGCATGTTTCTCCCTTTGGTTATGATTCATGAATGCTTGGACAAATTTGACTATGATGCCCTTTATTTTCTAAAAAGAAGGCGTTGAGAATGATAGAAAATTTTTGATGAATTTTTTTAAGGTTAATTTTCAAGGAGATGGATATCCATGGTAACCAATTTTTTTATTTAAGGAATATAACATTTGTCACATTTTTTGTAACATTTATTTTTGTTCGAGGCATATTCTATGAAGTTATATTTTTCGACTTTAGGTGTTTTATATTGAAATTAGTTGGACAAGAGTAGTGCAACTGAAAATTTTTAAGAGGTAGACCAAAATTAATTTTCAACCGGGAAAGATTTTTTTGCAATTGATGTAGGGGTATAATATATTGTAGGACTAAGGACATTCTATTGATTAAATAGGATGCTATTATGGTAACTTACCCCAAAGATATTGAGGAAATACATAGAAAAATATAGAGGCTTGAGCAACTTTCAGCAAATGCTTATTCGTTTTTTGTTTTGGCAATACTACTTTGTGGAGGAGTCTTATGATAAGTGAATTGATGTAAAATTCCTTTTATTTAGATTTGGACAAGATAGTGGCTCGAGCAATTTTCTAGATATTCATTAAAATTTCTTTCTATTATTACATCTAAATATACTAATTTCTGAGTTAAGTTCACTCAACAAGCTCTATCTCATATTTATCTTTCATCAAATAAACCCAACATAGTTTAGTATGATTATCTATGGAAGATTACAAACTATTTTTTTGTCATGTTGGCTATTTTGCTTTAGTACTTGTTGCAGTGAACCTTATCACATCTTGAGTAAATACTGGTTATTTGATCAGATTTTAATGATATAATTTTAATGCTTTTATGAACATATATTTTGTTGGCTTTCTTTCCCAGGTTGTGACAATCAACTTGAATTGCTGTATAATTTTTGTTTTACGTGGGTGTGAATTTGATTTTGTTTTCAGTATCTCACTTATATGATCTGCTTTTGTCACAGTAGTTTTGCAAGATTTCAAACTAAAATCTGCCATAGAAGAAGTGCTTGGATCATAAAAGTAAAATTGTGAATATTCGTTTGCTATCTTCAATTGAGAAGCTGGCTAAGAATTTATGTTAGGATAGGTGGAAAATTTTTTTGCCATCAGACTACAAATTAGGGAGGTCATAGCCGGCAGAGTTAAGCCTAGACTTCGACTGGTGCATTAGGGGTTCTTAAAAATTACTTTGATTCATTAAATTAAAAAATAAGAAGGCAAAGCTGAAGCATACAGATTTAAGCCTTAAGCTTCCTAGGCAAGTTTACAGGATCGCCCTAGCCCTGATGCATGGCTCCATAGGAAATATACATTCTGGCATCTCACCTTTTGTTTGTTAACTCATTGAAATTCATCTTTCAAAGAGTTTCTATGGTAAGATAGAGGTGTACAGTCATCTTTGTTTCAACTAGATAAATTTGGGAATGGCGTTTGCAGCATCATTGGTAAAATATTTAGACATAACTAGTTCCTCCCCATATTCTTGATATGATTTAGTTCCTTTTTTTGTGTCAGCTTATTCTTCAAATGAAGCATAAATAATTGTATTGAAAAGAAGAAAAACAATTTGTAGAATGGTTGTAGAGATAAGATTTTGAAAACGAACATTTTAACCAATCTTTAACTGCTACATAACACACATATGTCATGAATATTGTTTATCAGCTTTGATTTTCCTCAAAGTTAAATCGTCATGATCATGCAGGAGAAAAGTTCAAGGACCTTGTTGGAAGTGCATATTATGTGGCTCCTGAAGTTTTGCAACGGCATTATGGGCTAGAAGCTGACATATGGAGTGCTGGAGTGATCCTCTACATACTTCTTTCTGGCGTTCCTCCATTTTGGGGAGGTTTGACTGAATTACAACCAATCAATTTAAACAGTGCCAAGAATTTTTATTTCCAAATTTGGAAGTTTTTTCCTTATTTGCAGAGAATGAGCAGGGTATATTTGATGAAGTTTTGCGTGGGCATCTTGATTTCTCTTCGGATCCATGGCCTTCCATATCTAGTAGTGCAAAAGAACTTGTGAAGAAAATGCTTAGGCAAGATCCAAAAGAGCGGCTAACTGCAGTTGAAGTTTTGAGTAAGTTGTGTTTTATTCTATCATATTTTTATGCCCTGTTATCATTATGTATAGGTACTTTGTCATATTTGAATACTGTTAAAGCACATTAAGTTGACCTCTACATAAAATGTATTTGGATGCACATGAATCCTATGTTATTTGAACATTTTATTACAATTTTATCATTCTCGTCCTTATTTTTCCTTCACATAATGCTGGTTACAAGTGTTGCTTCTATTTCATAGGTTATCCTGAGGAAAAATGAAGGCTTTTATATTTCAGTAGTTTACTACTGGGAGGATTATTTGTCTGTCAAATAGATGACAAACATTGAATATTGTGTTTTTTTTCTTCTCAGTTTTTTTTTTTTTTTTTCCACTTTTAAATCCTCGATATTCTTGGTTTGACAGTTACAAAATAATTGCAGATCATCCATGGATTAGAGTCGATGGAGAGGCATCTGATAAACCGATTGACATTACAGTGTTAACTAGAATGAAACAGTTCAGAGCTATGAACAAGCTCAAGAAAGTTGCTTTGAAGGTTGTTGACTGATCTACATGTTTTACTTGTTCTGTTATTAGATGTATAGCTATTTTTTATGTATAATATGAAACTTAATTACCTTTTACCAGGTTATTGCGGAAAATTTGTCTGAAGAAGAAATTAGGGGTTTGAAGGAAATGTTCAAATCTATGGATACTGACAATAGTGGTACAATAACTTATGAAGAACTGAAAGCTGGTCTACCAAAACTAGGCAGCAAGCTTTCTGAATCAGAAGTTAAACAGCTAATGGAAGCGGTATGCTCTCTTTTTTCTTTTTCATGCACTCGAAGGTCAAGCATATTTCTGTCTCGTAGTTTATATTTGTCTTGCAAGTTAAATATTTTCCATTGGCTTTTTAAGTATATTACCAATCTAAACAAAAGTCTGTCCTTTTTATGGAGGTTTTATGAAAACTCTTCACCTATTGCTATTTGTACATAGAATTTTTCATTATCTATTCTAGAGGGAAGGCCTAGGAGCAACGTTTATGAAACCTCATTTGTGATCAGGTGACTTTTTGAATCATATAAATAGCATCTCTATTGGTGGGGACGATTGCCCACATCTCTCTTTTTGCAATTGGCTTGACTCATGCATTGTGTTACCGTCTTTTTGATATGGTGATGGTTTGTTAATGCAACAACTAGAATAATTTAAAGCTTTTAGTATGTTACTATTTGCATGGAAATTGTGCGTGATGCAATAATTTTTCTTTTTGAAAAAGGATAAATTTCTATATTTTTATTTAAGTGACCATATTTTCATCTATGCACAAGAAAGCACTTATCATCAAATTAACTAGACTGATGATTGTTTTTTATTTTTAAACTAGTCTGTTGAGAATGAAGAAGAAGACCATGACAAATGACACATGATGGCTTGTGATATCTCTCTCTCTCCAATTTTTGAGAAACCTCTCATTAGTGGGCAGCAGCAAGGCCAGCATTTTGAGGCAGCAAGATGTTAGAAAATTGACTCAATATTTCTGTTGTTTGTTGCGACATACATTGCGGGATATGATAAACATTGAATAAGATCTATCAAATTTTCTGAGGAGAATTGAATAATATCTGTTAAATCTTTCTCATCTCTTACATGATTTATGTGAGCTTGATGTGTTGATATGGAAAGAATGTTTAAGGAGCATTTCTTTGTTCTAATCAAGTCTCGTTGTTAATGCCTTCTTGCGGGATGTAAATACTTTTCTTTGCATGCATATGATAACGAATTGTAGCTTCTCTGTTTTCATGGATTTCTCACTGGATCGGTGCCTCATTATGTTTCTGGAGGATTGCGCCTTTTATTATTTGAAAAAGCACAGGACTGCATGCATGGATTTTTCTGGACTTAGGCTTTTGGATCTTAATTTTGAAAATTAGGAACAAAGAAGTGGCTGTCAAGAATGTTATTAATAGTAAGAGAAAAGGATGGAGAAATAGAAGAATTAAAGTAAGTTCATTTTCATGATGTATGAGAATTATTTCGATGAATTGAATGTATAGTTGCACTATAAAATTTGAGTTGAATTCATAGTGAAGTATAAAGGTGTGGGATCCGAAAATTCGCCACCGACATCTTTCGATAAAAAAGGAAAGAAAGAGTTGTTTAAGTGTCGGTGATAATTTCTGGCGGATGAATAAGATAAGACACTACCTGGAGATTTCGCTCTCATTTGAGAACTTTTATATCTGTCAGTTTCACATCTATATTAATTACTCCCAATCGAGAGAGACTTTCGAAGCGCTATAACGAATCGTAAATAACGGTATATCAGTAATGGAGTTAGAACTTATGAAATTTATTATTTTAACTTAAAACTTTTGTGGGAACGATGACGCTCTGAATCAAGATCCCATGTCATCCCGCCGTCATGATCCTCCCGCCCGAGGAGGTAATACCCAACCCGGATCTCACAAGAACACATGCTACGCCGCAAGGTGTCCCAGTTAAGTTTGTCAGGACAAATATAAGTCAACCTTAACATAGGCTTTTTTTGCCCAACCAAATACATTTTACATTTCACGTACCAAAGAGCAAAGCGTTGGGGAACATAATTGGCGCGATCAGAAAATGCCATATCGCGGAACCACAGGCCGGTCAGTCAGAACCGCCAGGGGCAAAACCACGCTGACAGAGACACGCCACGCCCCACGCTTTAGAATATTTGAGTGTGAAGGTAGTTATGTATTTAATTTGACATCGCTTTTGTGAAGAAAGTTTTAATTTGTCGCCAAGACAAACAATCATAGAGAATTAATTTTTTATTTTTTTAATTTTTTTAGTTTTTTTTTATAATTAATTTCATTTATTTTATTTCCTTTTTTGTTATTTTCAATTTTGATCATTTTATGATTGATTTTGATTGAATATATATGATCATTTATCATCAAATTTTAATTATAATCACCCTTCGATCCTGTAATATCAATCGATAGGACCTTCACTCCGCTTCTGAGGACGGCCTAATTCATTATCTCAAAGATAATCCTTCAAAACCTTGTCCACTAACATGGGATGAGACTTTTCTTCCCGAGAATTTGAATTTTGTAGTTTAGTTGGATCATGCTGTATTATACGAGTATCACTTCTCGATATTATTTATTCAATTTTATAATATCAAATTTTTAGGTTAATTGATATCCAAGACCAAACCGGATTATAAGATTCTTTTATTTGAAGAATTACCCAAATACGATACATACTGCTCTTTGAAAATCGTATTGCATATGTAATGAAGTTACGCCAAATTTTGATTTTGAGTTTTAATTACCAAGACCAAACCGGATAAGAAGATGTGTTCTTTTGTATTTTTGTTTTACTTACACATGTCCTTGTTTGAACATTTCAACATACATACGCAGTATTCGCTTTTAGAATGCTATGGACATGAATGTCTAGTTGAAATGCTGCAATTTGCAAAGTTTGGATTTCAATATGACATTTTTTGTATTCTTACTCGGGTCCTAAGACCTAACCGATGATGTTTTTGCATGGATCAATAGTTAAGCAAAAGAACATTGCTTCATAAGGTCATGATTTTCATTTATCTTGCATATTAAAGGCATTCAAACCTAATAATGAGATAACACTTTAAATACGCACCTAATCATTTTACTTAAGATTTTAGCATGAAGCCTCGCCATTTGTTTTCTAAATGATATATGACATGCACTTATATCTTTCCATGCATTGAGTGTCATATGGCATAATGACTTAAAAGAAAATGAATTTGAACTTTAAGTAAGTAATTGTCATATGCCAAGATTCGTAAGAACTAAGCTAAGCATAAAGATACCGTAATCATTGTCATATAATATGATGAATAGATGATTTAATAATCATATGCATGTACCTTCTTTTTTTTCTTCTTTAAATACTTAAGACATTTCACATTTTATTTATCAAAATTTTGGCCTTCTCCTACCATCCCCGCGATGGGGTCGCCGGAGACAGTTCTTCCCACCACGCCAAGAAAGGCGCAAGTGGTAGTGTCGTGAGACACCCTACCGAAGTTTATTTGCCCACCACGCCGCCAAGAAAGGCGCATGGGTTGCGAACACATCAGATTTCCCGCCGGAACAACGCGAGCAAGTACTTATCATATCAGCTCGCCACGCTGGAACAACGCAACGCGCATTTATCACAAGTTTCCCGCGACGGAACAACCGAATGTGATATAAAGATAGAGTAATAAATTTGCATTCACATGTATATGAAATTATAAAGCATTTATATATGACACATTTCAACTTTTTTTTTTTTTTTTATTGAAAATTTCCTCCCGGCCATCCCCATTTGGTCGCCGGAGACTAAGTTTTCCCACCACGCCAAGAAAGGCAGGTGTGTCGGAGACACCTCTACCGAAAGTTATTTACCACCACGCCAAGAAAGGCGCATGGGGTTAGCATAATATAGCTTTTACCCGAATCCTTATCTCCGCTTATCAAAGTTTACAATCCTCCTCCCAGGTTGCCACAGAGATCGAAGTCACCACCACGCCAAGAAAGGCGCAGAGGAATAACCGCCTGGTCAAAACTGATAACAAGATTTCCGTTAATATCACATACGCAAAGATACAACGGTTTCATGATAATAAAGAAATGCAGTAACCAAATCCCTTTCTCGCTTAATTTTGATTTCAACTCAGATATTAAAAAGAAAGATGATATATACATATAATTCCCTTTATATGAAATAAATTGAATCAAAGTAAAATGAAATTCAGAGAATAACATCATATCTCATCAAGCAAGAAAGTTCTAATTGATTTTTCCCTTAAATAAAGTTTAGCAAGCCTTATACTCATCAAATAACATATTAGCTGATTTCCAGAGAGAAATGATTTCAGCCAACACATACCCATTACAACAAATTGATTCATTTTCCTTAGGTAAAAGGAAATAGCAAGCATCATGCCTTTAGACAATAACAATTTTCCCTTTAGATAGAAATATTTTCAGCATGCTTATGCCCATTAAACAGAAAAATAATTGATTCCCCTTAGAGAAAAGAAATTTTTCAGCAAGCATGGCCTTTAGACAAAAGTTAACAATTTTCCCTTTAGATAGAAATATTTTCAGCATGCTTATGCCCATTAAACAGCAAAATGATTGATTCCCCCTTAGAGAAAAGAAATTTTTCAGCAAGCATGGCCTTTAGCAAGCTAACAATTTTCCCTTTAGATAGAAATATTTTCAGCATGCTTATGCCCATTAAACAGCAAAATGATTGATTCCTTAGAGAAAAGAAATTTTTCAGCAAGCATGGCCTTTAGACAGAAGCTAACAATTTTCCCTTTAGATAGAAATATTTTCAGCAAAGGAAACACATAAGGATCCATAAAAAAACAGCAAACAACACAATGTTTGGGCCATACATCATCCCAAGTCATTTTTAGTAGGCTATGCATCAATAAACTGAATAAAGGTAATAAGAAATGAGATTTGGGCCATACATCATCCCAAATCCCTAAAGGAAACCCCAAGATAATCCCAAGATAAGACATAGCATGTTTAGAAAAGCCCTAATTTCCAAAGAAGCTCAAATGCATAAAACAAGCTTAGGGTTAGAGAGAAACAACCTGGAGGTGTCGATTTACTAAAAGAGAGGGAGAAGGAGGAGTTTCGGCCGAAAGGGGGGAGCCGTGCGTCGGAGCTGAGAGTTGAAGGAGAAGAGGGAGCTCGTATGCACTGGAGAAGTCGAAGAGACGAAGTCATGCTTACTGGAGAAGTCAAGAGGAGATCGTCAAGAGGGAATGTCAAGAGGAGAGTCGAATCAAGCGGCTACTGGAGAAGTCAAGAGGAGAGTCAATCGCACATGGAAGTCAAGAGGAGAGTAATCGAAGAGGGAATGCCAAGAGGAGAGTCGGATCGCTGAGGGAATGTCAAGAGGAGAGTCAATCGTCAAGAGGAGAAGAGAGAGTCGAATCGCCGAGAGCCGAGATCGAATCGCAGAAGAGGGAATGCCGAGAATCGAAGGAATGCCGAACGGAGAGCGGGAGACCGAGAGCAGGAAACCAGAGAGGGAGCCGAGAGTCGAAGGAATGCCGAACGCTTCAGCCGAGAGAGGGAATGTCGAGAGCAGAAGAGCTGACGGAGCCGAGAGCAGACAGAGGTCGTAACGGCGAGCGCGAGCCGAGAGAGCAGAACTAAGAGGATCGTGAAAAAATGAGGGTCAACGCGGTTTCGCTTTTGAGCCGATGGAACGACGATTTTCCCCTTTTTTTCTTTTGGCTTAGTTGGCACATCTTGATTGTTGGGCTACGGATTAGTAGGAATTAATGCGCGATTAAGAGATAATTAGCGATTAATCTGTTAATCATTTTAATCATGATTTTACTTTGACAAACCCATAATACGTCAATTTAAGTTGTTTCACCGAACAACGATCAATTTCTGGATCTCGTTGACAACGCCGACGACGGCCGGAAATTAGGTTTAAATCGCGCCGCCGCTTAAATTAATCGACCCTCACGATACTTTGCCGATTCGACCGCTGGTGTCGTTGATTTCGATTTCACGACGGCTGATAATTTCGCAACGGAGCCGCTACATCGTCGGCTTCCACTTCGACGCGCATAATTTCAGATAATTTGATTTTAATTATCCGATCGATCCTTAATTGATTCAAAATTTTCGATTAATTCATTTTAATATTTTCGACGATTGCGCGGCCGAATCCAAATTAAAACGAATTTGATCGCTCGACCGACGGCGGATTTTAAAATACACCTTATTTATTTAATTTAATGTGGCATATGTAGGCCAATGCCCCCCCAACAAACATGGTGCGCATGGAGCTGACCGTGTTTGTTGTACACTGACTCGGGATCTCCAAGAGATTTGTCGATGTCACGTTGTAATTTCAACAACTTTGATACACCCGATCGCCGACAAGTGAGTATAACTTGTCGTAAACATTTAAATTCATCAATTTAATAGCCCGCTGAACCAGATTTGTTTCTTTTGTCTGTGCTTGGTTTGATGACTGATGAAGGAGATGCTTTCAATTTGTCATCATCAACTTCAAGAGAATTTGATGCCTTCCCCGCTTTACGCCATGGACTTGTCAAGATTCTCCCAAGATTTGAAATTGTATTTTCCTCCTGCCCCCTCGTGGACTGATGATGGAGATGAAAATGTCTTCTGTGTTTTGTGCTTGACTTGTTGAAGATTTCATCTCGGTTTTCAGATTTCCTTTTATCCCGCTTCATGCCTGACGACTTGGAGGAAAGTCCTCAATTATCTTAGATTTGTCAGCGATATAAATTACCTTCACCGCTTTTGAGTTGAGGATTTGTTTCCTTTGTGGTGATCAATTCATCGCCCCGCTTTGCTGCCTTGATTGATGAGATAGAAATGTCTTCTCCCCGCTGGACGACTTGTTGAAGATTTCATCTCGGATTCAGATTCAGGCCTCCTTTACCCCGCTTCATGCCTCGACGATTTGAGAAACCCGATCTTAGATTTGTCAAAAATTACCGCTCTCTTCGCTAGCTGGAAGGATAAATGCCGACGACCCAGCCTGAGCAGGTTGATCAATGGCAAAGAGTCATCACCCCGTTTGCACATGTAATGAACATCTCGATGACAAAACTCCTTAGTTCGCATTTACTTGTACCTAACATTGATGATAGCTTCTTCTGGCCCTCGCTTTTGCTTTATCGACTTATCAAGAAGAATTTCCTTCGGCCTTTTGCTTTCGCTGATAGACTTATCAAGGAGTCGAGATTTTACATTTGTATTGATTCCAAACTCCTTAAGGCCTCGAAAAGGATATCTTTGTTTGTAATTTGAAAGATGACCTTATGACCAGTGATAATTTCCCGCCTCAGCCACTGAACTCACCAAGTTGGAGAGATTTGGGATTGATGCTTTCTGAACTAACGGCAGAGAGGATCCCTTACTACCTACTTTCGTGGGCGGTTGAGTAAGCAGATCCAAGAATTCTACCGCATATTTGGGCGGTCAACTGACCTTATACACCTACTGAGTCGCGACTCAGCAATCGAGGGCGATTTTATCCTCTGCTAACGACGGGATCTTTACTACTACCAAGGTGGTACGTGACCACCATCACCGAGCCTTTAGAAATGTGGGATGGAAAATGTCCTTATCCAACTTTTTTCAAGCGAGACTTGAAAATTTTTCTTCTTGGTCAATAAGACTTTAAATTTGAAGAATACATAATTTTGAGATGGGGGATCTCTCAAGACTAGACGATGTCAACCCAAAGAGAAAGAAAGCCTGCCTTACCGTGAACGCCCAATACTTTACTATAAAATTTAAAAAATGCCCCTGCCTAACAGGGGATTTTATTTTATTTTGGAAATGATTCTTGTTACAAGAGAATTTCCAATGAAAACTGAGCATTTGAATACATAACTTGAGTATGCATGTGATCTCTGACTAGTATGTCAACCCAAAGAGAAAGAAAGGCCTGCCTTACCGTGAACGTCAATACTTTACTATAAAATTTTAAAATGCCCCCTGCCTAAGTGGATTTTATTTTATTTTGAAATGCGTTTGTGTTACAAGAGAATTTCCAATGAAAATTTTCATAAGTGTTGACACAAGATTTTCAAATGTGATTTGTCCAATCACACTTACGTGTAATATTTCTTTAATGCCATCATGACGGTGGCTCTTTCACCTTAAGTCCACGAGCCGATAGCCTCCTCTCGATATACCTTTTCATAACAAAAGGTCCTTCCCAATTAGTTCAAATTTACCGCCAATTCTGATGAGGGATGATTGGTCTTCAAAGACTGACCGACCAATTCTCCTTCCCGAAAAGCTCGGGCGCATCAGATGATCGAATGCTGACATTCTCGCCCGATATACTTCTAGATTTTCCGATTGAGCCGACCTCGCTGCATCAAGCTCTTCCATCCTAGACGAGCATTCTCATCTTGGGTAAGATTTTGTGAATGGCTACTCTGAGCTAGCTCAACTTCGAAAAAACGCCACCAAACACCAAGGCAGACTTTAGGAGTTTTGTAAGTGACTAGCCCATAACGCCCACAAGTTTGGTATGCCACTCCTTTATTTCTTGTGAGAATTTTTCTAAGCAATTTGACTAGTGTTTATTAAATGCCTCACCAAGCCATTTTTTCTCTGGATTATAAATTGACTAATATCGCCAATCAATCTTATGCCGATCAACAAATTTATAAACTTTAGACTTTGAAGGTCGAACTGTTATCCGAAATGATATGGTACACCAAATCTATAATATCAGTAAAGAAGTTACACTTGTTCACCAGAACTTCTTTAAATGGTGCGCCCCACTCACTTGGAGAAATAATCTGGTCGCTAAGATGAAGCTGACCACCGATGATGGCGATCAATTGGTCCAATTACATCCGTCCCCCCCTCAAACGGCCAAGATGCTATCGTGGATGCAACGGATTTGAGGTCGATGAATTATGTTACCGGACCCGCATTCATGGCATTTTCGCATGATTGATACAATCTTTACCATGTACGCCAATAAGATCCAATTCTTTTAATTTTGAAAGCCATTTTAGACCTCGACAGGTGCACCACAAAGTCCTTGATGGATTTCAACAATTACTTTGTTGGCTTCTTCTATTCCCAAACATCGTAAACATCCGTCAAGGATCTACGATACGTAGTATTGCCAACATAAGCATATAGCCTTTTCTCAAGTCAGTTATCGACTTATTACTGGCAATTTGCCTTCTTGAAGTAATGACGGGTCGCTCCGCCTTCCTTCTTCTACTATAAGATTTCATCATGGTTTTGCACTTCCTCAGTTGAGGCTTTCATCCTGAATGGTTCAAGTTTGTCTTGTTGAATTTGAGAAGTAATTTGAAGGAGTGTAAGGAGCAAATACGAGTCGCACCGCACAGCTTGATGACCCTCTTCCAAATGGGATCTTAAACTTATCGCTCTAGACTAATGACCGCACACACACTAAGATGTAGTCCGCCATCCATACTGCCATTTCTTTAGCTAATTTAGCTAAAACCGCTTTGCTATTCCTAGCTCGAGACTCGAAATAATGACATTTGAATTTTCATAAGCTCGAGAACTCGCTTGTGATAAGAGCCAATTCAAGCTTGTTGATTTTGTAAAGGCCCAACACTCGATTGATGACGAGTTGAGAATCGCCATAAATTTGCAAATTCCTCCCATGGAAATGGCTTCTAAACCCCGCCACCAACGCTTCATATATTCGCTGCTGTTGGTCGAAGTTAATTTATAAGAATGTCTCAAGATGCCACCTTCGTGTGATCAAGATGACCGATACACTTTGAAGATTTGAGGTCGAGTGTATCTAATTAAGCTCCATCAAAATACAATTCCCACATTTGTTGCTTTTCTTTTCATATATGTGCATGATTTGCTCATCGTGAAGATCATCATTAAGCAATGAATCGCCGGATGGATGAAGAAGAAAATCTGTAATTTGCCCCTTCACCGCTTTCGAACATATGTAATATCAAATCAGAAGTAGAGAACGTACCATCGTGTTAATTGCCAACGCTGGTCTTGTCATCAAGAACTTCAACGGATCGATCCTGAGATAAGGGTAATTTTATGAGATAAGATGTAATGACGTAGCTTTGAAAAAATTAACGCCAAACAATGCTTCAATTGAGAATAACGCTGCGCTTCCTATTAGTCTCACTAATATAAAGATGTAGCATTCTCCTTTCCTTCATCTCATTATGTTGCCAACAAAGCACCGAGATTCTTCCAAGGTCGTACAATATAAGAGGCTTTCCTGATCGGCAAGAATGGATTCAACATATTCGATACCGTCGGCCTCGACATTCTTCGTCCCACTGAAAGGAGTATCTTTCTTCATTAATTTTAAAGCGGTCGACATCCGCCTCAGATTTGATATAAATCTTCTAATGAATGCGATGTCCCTCAGATGAAGAAGACTCGAGGAGGCATTTGACAATCGCTTGATTTTGTTGGGATCGATTTCAATCCTCTCCACAAGACAACATATCCAAGGAACTTTCCGTAAGAGACTCCAAAGCGCACTTGAGGATTCATCTTGAGATCATATTTTCTCGATTCTTTCAAAGACAATCCTTAAATCATCGAGATGATCTTTATGATCTATACTCTCGACAACGATCATCAACATAGACTCTACTTTTGATGAATCAACTCACAAAGATTCGCGGTCATAGCTCTTTCGGTATGTAGCTCCAAAGATTCTTCGCCAAGCATGATCAGAAGAATATATACCAATCGGCCCCGAATGAGGTATGTCTCATCTTCGTGAGCCATCTGATTTGATTGTAACTGACGATCCGCCATAAATGAGAACATGTCGGTTTGAAGTGTTATCCACCAACAGCTTCGATACGAAGGAAAGTCATCCTTGGACATGCTTTATTTAAATCCTCAAGTCGACATACATACGAATCACATTCTTCTTTTTCAAATAACAATATTTTATCCAAATATTTTTCTTCTCGAATAAAACCTTCAATGAGCTTCTTGTTTCGAATTACTGTTTTCAACCTCCAATCTCATTCGCCAGAGGCTTGCTTGACCGGTGATATATCCGCTTAATTGTAGAACCATATCGTGATAAGCTGCATTTCAAAGATATGTCCAGTAAAGTACCCCGAATTCACAGAGCAAGATTTTAATTCTTCCACTTTATCTTCGTAAGTAGAACGATGAACGCACAGGATCCTCCCCGCCCCAAATTAACTTCTTTAAGTTCATCCATAAGAATGCCTCCCCACCATCTTCAAGCTCTTCAGCGCCCGCTTTCTACTTTCATTCATTATTTGTGAGACTAACATTAAGAATGAAATTCTCACCTTCATCATCACTCTCCTATTCCCGTATAACGTAATGTGTATATCCTCAATCATTGCCTGATAAAACCAAGGCCTTAGTGTGTTTATTTCTCTTACCAATGGTTTGAGAACCTTTGTACCACATCATTTCAAAGAGCTTACCTTGCTTACTCGCTCAAATCTGGACCCATGTCATGCGATCGATTTTGCATCTGAGAGTAATATTTTGGCATCCTCATGGCA
Source organism: Cymbidium sinense (assembly GCA_021442155.1). Classification (NCBI taxonomy): domain Eukaryota; kingdom Viridiplantae; phylum Streptophyta; class Magnoliopsida; order Asparagales; family Orchidaceae; genus Cymbidium; species Cymbidium sinense. The sequence continues at coordinate 134,050,500 of CM038221.1, read as the reverse complement.
TAGCTTCTTCTTCTTCGATAACAGATTACCCAATCAGATCTTCTTCGACACCCTGATTTATAAAACGCTTCCCCTGTTTTCCGTGGAGAGAGGTACATAAGGTCACCGCCTCGACTTTGTGAGTTTCTCGAGGGTGATTTCTTTAAAATGTCGGGGAGGGATAGGAGTGACTAGTGTAGCTCACGGATGGATCTATGAAAAAGTGCATTGCACCTTACCTTCAAAAGCAGATTCAAACTCATAATCAGAGTCAAACTGATTTTCCTCAATCAGTGTTTTACTCGAAGATTCGCATGGATTTAGAAGGAACACATTCTTCTTTCTTCGATCACCGCCTAAATGAGGACTATTGATTTTGGACTGTTTATATCCTAGAATATTTGGAACAATTTCCTTTCCTTTATTCATTTTATCTTCTCTTCTTCTTAACTTTTCATGGGTTTTGAAGTATGATGCTAATTGTTTGTTACTTTGATTCTAAGGAATAACTGATCTGATAAATCTTCATTTCACGCACCGCAAAAGGTCAGATGTCACCCACAATTTGGCATTCTTCTCCATCCTTTGTATATTTCATACATCGATGCAATGTAGGACAATGCCATACTTATGAAGCCGGTACCCGGGCTCAATGAAGTATCCAGATCGATCACATGAAATTTACCGGTAGGTCTCCAAATTTAAGAGGAAGACGAATAATGATAGTTCCTTCTCATCAAAACCTTGAACCATGACTTTATCTCGCCCCAGATGTTGTACATCTGAGATACCATCTAAGAGTTCTCAAATTCATAAGATTCACGGAGGAACCGGATCAATTAAGATCCAGATTATAATTTCATCACTTTCACCGTAACATAGGGCTTATCAGGTTCGCATTCCAAAGCATTGATCATCTTCAAAATGTGGAGGCTCTTTGAACATGCGTCTCCGTTAGACTCAAAGAAATATGCTTCAATTTTCCTTTTGAGAGCTTCACTATTAAGGTTTGAGATCTTGACATTAAGTGCTTCAGATACACTAAGTCGGAATTTTCCTTAGAATATCAGTGATCCCGATGCTTTATTTGAATCCAGTGATAACTTTTTCATCGATTTCACTTTCTTTTCCTTTATCTTTATTCATCGTTCTTTCCGCCTGATGGTAAAGACTCACCACTTCAATCAGATTGAAGCATTTCATTTGCATTCAATCTTCGATGACTTCGCAAAGATCCGCCGCCTATCGATGATGACCAAGATTCGTAATCACGCTTTATATTTTTCATGTTTGTTGATATGGGCTCATCATCTTCATCCGGGAAACAGTTCTCTAAGTCGTATCAACTTCATGCATCATCAAGCAAGACTCGCAGGAAGTTCTTCGCCTTCTTCCCCGCTTTCATCGACCAAGATTTGAAACCACTCGCAAGCGCTGATAGCCTCATTGAAGATGTAATCTTCCATATTATTGATCTTCGTTACGCTATGACCATCCATGATAGTAAGAATATTGTGCTACTTCCTTCTTCTTTTATTTAATTTATTTTTTGTTTGTGATTTCTTAGCCTTTCCTCATGCGGTATTTGGCTGCCTTTCGTGAGATGAACTAGCCTTCCCATAACTTAGTTTTGTCTCAACTCAAGTACGCTCAAGTGGTGATTTCCACTTAATACCCTGAACACCTTCCAATTGCTTCAACATTTTACCTTTTAGAGATCGCGCCATCCTTCATCATCGACCGCCTTCTTTCCTTTATCATTGCTTTAAGACGGAGATGGTGATTACTTGATGGATTCTTTCTTCTGACGCACTAATAATCGTCCGATAATGTGAATTCACCGCTTTTATATTTTCGCAATTAATCTTTGAATATGTAGCAATCTTCAACAGATGGCCAAGCGAATGGACATAGTGGATTATCATTGTCAAATTCTCTTCAGTCTTTTACACTTAATTGGAGACCTACTTTGAGTGCATGTTTAAATACACACACTTTCCTTTTAAAAGAATACTCTTTGTTCGCCTTTTCTTTTAGGTCAAAATTCATTTCGCTTCCTTTGTTTGTCTCGCCGCCTTCATGACCAGGTACATCATTACCTCCAAGTGAGCTCGTCATGGGATTGAACGACTGGTTTTTTTTCTTTTGATAGCCTTTCTACGCATAACTAACCGCCACCAGATCCTTCTCAGATGAGAAATGTTTCACCTTTCTTTGTCCTGAGCTTTTGCTCTTTTGAATTTATCTTGCCGGCCTAACGGATAAATTTAATTTCAATTTAGCCACCCTATCAAGTGAGCTCGAAATGAAGGGTACGCAAAGATAAGCGCCATCTTATCATCGATGCCCATCAATAAATTGGATCGATGCTCTTCTTCTAATTGTTGTTCACATTTCATACTCAAATTTCGCCAACGCTGTAATATATCGAAGAATCGACTTTTTCTTCCTCTTCGCCAGGGTCAAGAATGTTTTCGATCATACAATAACCTTTAACGAACATGTTTTCAAGTTCGCAAAAGTTTTGACCGAGTCATTCGATACTCAAAGATACCATTCGAAAGAAGTTAAACTAATTAAACTGAATAATAATGATCATTACCCCTGTTACCGCAGATGCTTTGAATTGGGCCGATGTTTTGGGATTACCATTCCGTAATAGATTGAACTTTGGCATTGAATATCCCTTTGATATGGAATTTGATCATACTCATGGATATTACCTTTGCTCACCAACTTTTCGCCGCCGCATTTATAATGCCTTTTAATCTTCTCATTCAATATAATCAAGTTGAGATCACCGCCGATATAGTATATTCGAGAAGCAGGCCGTGAAGTCATTTATTTTAATCCTCGCTCGCCGATTTGGACCCTCAAGCATGTGAGATCAAATTTATAGGATTGTATCATATCATTTGAGCTTGATGATTATTTGGGGACAGTGTTGACGCCGGATATTTTTCTCGCATTAATCGCATCATCGCATCTCAGATCATCATTTCGCTTCATTTTCACGTTTCAACCGATATTTTTCGCTTTCCGACAATTGCCTCAAGTACGCGTGAAGGTGGGATTTTCTTCCCTCTTCTTCTTCCTCTTGTTGTTGCTCCTCCTCAAGACTCGAGGATGCTTCTATTTGAACATTTTGTTGTTCTTCAGGAGGAGAGGTTGACGACGCCAGTTGATATCAAGACACCGATGGCCACACACGCACCATATACACTACTTCAAGCCGTTGCCTCCTCTTCTTCTTCTTCGCCCTTCGACACTAATTTCATCGACGCTCGAATGAACTTCCGATTCCAAGTGTGAATCGAAATTTCTTCGCTAGAGGGCTTGATCAAGTTAACCTCCTCTTGATGGGATGGATTGATGACGGGATCCTGAGGATTCTCCGCGTGTCTACTGCCAAATATCTTATCATCTCGGCTCTTTGCTCCCATCGCCGAGCAATTTGAGTCGGGCGATCTGGAATTCACACCGATGTCACGCCATGCTTCGCTTAAAGTTTTCTTTCAGCCTGATTCTGCTACCTTTCCACCGACCTTTCATGGATTCTGACGCATTCCCCAAGTGTCACACCCCGATGTTCACCGTGGGACATGAATATGGCGCCCCGCCATTTGAGTCATGGATGGTCTCGAGGAGCCCCAAGATCCTTAATAATGACTCAGATTTTCTTTTCATCGCCCCTCTCCTCGCTACTGAGAACCCGATGCACTCGCGGCAGATATACTGCTCTCTCAGGAGGAGTCGAAACCCGATGCCAGGGGGTCCGTGGGATGCTTGAGCGACCAAGAGTGCTGCTTAACCCATTTAAGATTGTCAAACCGACATGGGAACACTCACCGCTGCTCCACTGTTCATTGGTTGGTCGACGAGATAGTGTGATACGCAGCCTCAAGATTTTTTTTTCTTCCCGCTAAGTTTCCTGATGAAGAAGTTTCAAAGATCATACCTCCCTGAGCAATGGTTCTCACGATTGTATTATTCGAGGGACAAAGAGACCCGCCCAAGAATAACCCTTTTCATGACGGTGTCTCAGCGCGAGCCTCTCAAAGACCGATTGCTTTTGAAGTGAAAGAAGTAGGGTCATGACTTTACGCCTTTTCAGAGATTGTCGCATGGCGTGCAGCGAAGTTTCGAAGTCGAGCCAAGAACCGCTTGCTCAAGATGGTGGAAATCCACGCCACCAAACCTGATGGTACCCGGCTTCCAAAGATAATGACGCTGCCAACGGATGTGCACCGCCGAGAATAAAGAAATGTTCAGAATGCCATTCTCGAATTTAAAGGTAAAATTAAGAATTAAGATAATCGACTATCACCTTTAAAATATGGATACATAAGATAAAGCATACTAAGCATATGCACTAAATAAAATCTCATATAACTTAAGACAAGAAGCTTTAAGTTGTCAAGTTTAACTTATCGCTTCCTATTTCATTTCAATTTCATATTTCATTTATCTTTTCATTTTTTTATAATCGCAATTATAACTAGATTTGACTCAAAGATGGAAAGAGAACCTGCCCCCAGAGTCGCCAGAATCTGGATCCAAAAAATTCGCCACCACATCTTTCGATAAAAAAAGGAAAGAAAGAGTTGTTTGTGATAATTTCGGCTAGATGAATAAGTAGATAAGACACTACCTGAGATTGCTCTCATTTGGTGAAACTTTTATATCTGTCAGGTTTCCTAAAAGGCAAGCTATACACCCTCCCACACCGAGAGCACTTTCGACATTACAATGAATCGTTAAATAACGAAGATATAATCAGGAAGCTTAACTTAAATTTATTATTTTAACTTAAAACTTTTGTGGGAACGATGACGCCTGATCAAGATCCCATATCACATCCCTTCGATCCTCCCGCTAGAGAGTAATAACAACCCGACCAAGGATCCTCACAAGAACATTACGCCGCGTGCCCTCAGACTTGGAGTCTGTGACAAATATAAGTCAACCTCTTAACATGGCTTTTGCCCAACCAAATACATTTTACATTTCACCTCAAAGAGCAAAGTGGAACATACTGGCCGCACAGACTGCATTAAGCCATATCAGCAACCACCCGGCCGAGGGCTCAGTCGAATCCATTTATGTGCATATATCAGAAACCACGCCGGACAGAGACACGCGCCACGCCCCACGCTTTAATATTCGAAGGTATTATGATGATGACACGCTGAAGAAAAGTTTTCTTAATCACCCAAGACAAACAATCATGGATGAATTAATTTTTATTTTTTTAATTTTTTAGTTTTTTTTTTATAATTAATTTCATTTATTTTATTTTTTGTTATTTTCTTTGAATTTTGATCATTTTACGATTGAATTTGAATATATACGATCATTTATCATTGAAATTTTTAATTATAATCAATTCTCGATCCTGTTAATATCAATCGATAACTGCTTCACTCGTCCGCTTTCTACAGAGACGTTAAATTCATTATCTCAAGAAGATAATCCTTCAAAACCTCATTCACCTCCAACATGTATGATCTGCTCAGACTTTTCTTCGAGAATTTGAATTTTGTGTTTTACGTTATTGGATCACGCTCAGTATTATACATGTATTCGATATTATTTATTGAATTTTATAATATCAAATTTTGTGTTAACCTATCCCAAGACCAAACACATGTAAGATTCTGCTCTTTCAGATTTGACTTAGAATTACTCCAACACGATAATATCCGTTTTGAAAATTGCATACATTAAGATTCTAATGTTGAAGTTTCATGTCAAATTTTGATTTTGAGTTAACTACGGCCCAAGACCAAACCGATAAGAAGATTGTTCAGTATTTTGTTACTTACATTATGCCCCTAAATTAACATTTCAACATACATACGAAGATTCTGCTCTTTTAGAGATACATTGAATGTCAATAAATGTAGTTTATGAGCTGATTTCAATAGACATTTTTTGGGTTTTTCCCGGCCCCAAGACCAACCGAAGATGTTTTGTAATATCGTAGTACAAAGAATATCGCTTCATAAGGTCATGATTTCATTTATCAGATATTAAAGATTCAAACCTAATAGATAACACTTTAAGCATAATCAATCATTTTACTTAAGATTTTAGACGTAGTTCTCACATTTGTTTTCTAAATGATATACGACGACTTATATCTTTCCATGCGAGTGATATGATAATCGACTTAAAAGAAATGAATTTGAACTTTAAGTAAGTAATCATTACGCTACAAGATTCAAGAATCGCATGCAAGATACAGAATTGTCATATATAATACGATGAATGAGATAGCATGAATAATCATATGCGACCTTCTTTTTTCTTCTTTAAATACTTAAGACATTTCACATTTTTATTTATCAAATTTTTCAGCCTCCCTGCCATCCCCGCATGTAAGCTGGAGATTTCCCACCACGCCAAGAAAGGCAGCGGTGTCGCGAGACACCCTACCGAGATTTGCCCACCACGCCAAGAAGCGCGCATGCATGAACACAAGATCAGATTTCCACGCCGAACAACGCGAGCAAGATTTATCATATCAGCTCGCCACGCCGGAACAACGAATGTACTTATCATTAAAGTTTCCCCGACGGAACAATGAACGGCACTATATAAAGATGTAATAAATTCATTCACATGATGAAAATTAAAGATAAGCATTTATACACATTTCAACTTTTTTTTTTTTTTTATTTGGCAGCCTCCTACCATCCCCCATTTAGTCGCCGAGACTGTTTTCCCACCACGCCAAGAAAGTGCACATAGTGTCGTGAGACACCCTACCGAAAGTTATTTACCCACCACGCCAAGAAAGGCATGGCAAGATAATATACAGCTTAGCTTACTAATCCTTATCCGCTTTATCAAAGTTTACAATGCCTCCGCCTCCTCCGCGTTGCTTACGAGAGATCGAGTCGCCCACCACGCCAAGAAAGGCGCAAGGGTGTCGTGACACCGCTAAACTTTGATAAAGATTTCGTTAATATGATCACATATGCAAGTATACAAGAATGAAGCTCATGATAATAAAAATGGTAACCAACCTTTCTGTTTAATTTCGATTTCAACTCATATGAAAGGCATGATATACATATAATTCCCTTTATATGAAATAAATTGAATCAAAGAAAGCATGAAATTCATGAGAATAACATCATATCTCAGCCAGCAGTAATTGATTTTTCCCTTAAATAAGAAAGTTTAGCAAGCCTTATACTCATCAAATAACATAGATTTCCTTAGAGAGAAATGATTTCACCAACACATACCCATTACAACAAATTGATTCATTTTCCTTTAGGTAAAAGGAAATTTCAGCAAGCATCATGCCTTAGACAATAAGCTAACAATTTTCCCTTTAGATAGAAATATTTTCAGCATGCTTATGCCCATTAAACAGAAAAAATAATTGATTCCCCAGAGAAAAGAAATTTTTAAAGCCCTTTAGACAGAGCTAACAATTTTCCCTTTAGATAGAAATATTTTCAGACGCTTATGCCCATTAAACAGCAAAATGATTGATTCCTTAGAGAAAAAGAAATTTTTCAGCAAGCATGGCTTTAGACAAAGAAGCTAACAATTTTCCCTTTAGATAGAAATATTTTCAGCATGCTTATGCCCATTAAACAAGAAAATGATTGATTCCCTTAGAGAAAAGAAATTTTTCAGCAAGCATGGCCTTTAGACAAAGAAGCTAACAATTTTCCCTTTAGATAGAAATATTTTCAGCAAAGGAAACACATAAGGATCCATAAAAAAAAACAGCAAACAACACAATGTTTGGGCCATACATCATCCCAAGTCATTTTTAGTAGGCTATGCATCAATAAATCCGTGAATAAAGGCAATAAGAAATGAGATTTGGGCCATACATCATCCCAAATCTCTAAAGGAAACCCCAAGATAATCCCAAGATAAGACATGTTTAGCAAAAGCCCTAATTTCCAAAGAAGCTCAAATGCATAAAACAAGCTGGTTAGAGAAACAACTGAGGTGTCGATTTACTAAAAGAGAGGGAGAAGGAGGCCAAGGGGGGAGTCTGCAAGGTGAGTGAGTTGAAGGAGAAGAGGGGAGCTCGTAATGGGAGAGTCGAAAGAGACGAGTCGGCGCCACTGAGAAGTCAAGAGGAGAGTCAATCGCCAAGAGGGAATCAAGAGGAGAGTCAATCAAGGCGCTTACTGGAGAAGCAAGAGGAGAGTCGAATCACCAAGGCATTTACCGGAGGTCAAGAGGAGAGAATCGCGTCAAGAGGGAATGTCAAGAGGAGGATCGCGTCAAGAGGGAATCAAGAGAGTCGAATCGTCACAAGGCGGAGGAAGCCAGAGTCGAATCACAAGGCGAGGAAGCGAGAGTAATCACAAGAGGGGAATGCCGAGAATCGAAGGAATGCCGAACGGAGAGCGGGAGACCGAGAGCAGAAACCAGAGAGGGAGCCGAGAGTCGAAGGAATGCCGAACGCTTCAGCCGAGAGAGGGAATGTCGAGAGCAGAAGGGCTTCGGAGCCGAGCATGAGGTCGAACGGCAGCGCTGCGCCGAGAGCGCAGAACGAAGAGGATCGTGAAAAATGAGGGTCAACGCAGTGGTTTCGCTTCTTTGAGCCGATCGCGGAACGACGATTTTTCCCTTTTTTTTTTTTTTTTAGTTGGCACATCTTGATTCGCTGAGTGGGCTGGATTGTAGGAATTACGCGATTAAGAGATAATTAGCGATTAATCTGCCGTTAATCATTTTAATCGATTTTATTACTGACAAACTCAAGAATACGTGTCAATTTAAGTTGTTGCCACAACGCAATGGCGCTGAATCGCGATCGGATTGACAACGCCACGAGGCCGGTGAAATTAGGTTTAAATTGGCCGTCGACTTAAATTAATCGACCTCACGATACTTTGCCGACCGACCGCTGAAGGTGTCGCTTGATAGTTCGACATTTCGCATGACGCTGATAATTTCGGAAACGGAGGTCGCTTAGACATCGCTTTCCACTTCGATACGCGCAATTTCACGATAATTTGATTTTAATTATCCGATCGATCCTTAAATGATTCAAAATTTTCTGATTAATTCATTTTAATATTTTCGACGCATTGCAGCGTCGAATCGTCAAATTAAAACGAATTTGATCGGTTCGGACCGCGATTTAAGGGATTTTAAAATACACCTTATTTATTTAATTTAATGTGGCACATAGTTGTAGGTCAACAAAAGGCAACCATTTGAGGTTTCTTGAAGTGGGTAATTTTTTTAGTCTTATGTAATCCTATTATATTATGGCTAAAATTTTAAATCGGGGTTAATTAAAACTTTAATTAGGTAATTAAGTACGAAAAAAAATTTAGATAAGTTTACGCCCATTAAAGGCGACTTGCTAACGGATTCATCGAATCGCCTGCTCAATGGGCGACCAGAGATAGTTTTTTTTAAATTTGGAACAAAGATTTTGCCCATATCGACTCATTCGCCGAATCAATGCGAGTATCGTTGGAACGAATGAAATTCCCCACGACTTTCATGTGACAAAAATCTAATTCCGGCCCAGAGCCAGCAAAAACGCTGCAAAACTGCGGTGTTGAAAATTTGCACGTACCAGAATTTTACTCAGACGGACTCAACCGCCGAATTGAAGCTAGATCGGAACGTAACAAATTCCCCACGATTTTCACGCTTAAAAAAATCTGCGCACGCAGCTTTTGCAAACGCTCTCAAAAATTGTTATCGGAATTGAAAGTTTTGGCACAACCGCAGAACTTTGCCCGTATCGAACTTATCCGGTGTCAGAATCAAGCGAGCATAGTATCTTTGGAAACTCTCCTGCAAAAATTAACTGTTAATTAATAAGCTTTTATCTGCATGCACAAAATCACATGAGAAAAAGAGTATTAGTCAGCTTTTAAATCCATACTGTCCATCACCACATAAAAGAGTTAAAACAGACACAAGAAATCAAATAATTGACAGCCTCTTTGAGACTCATATGTAACTGCATACATGTATAGGCATCAATGTAGCGTAAGACAAACTCTTTGAACCAAAAATCAATGCAAGCATATATAATTGAGCCATGCGATATGTTATCATCTTGAACAGAGTTACACAAAACAATATTACTACATATTGAAATCCATCAAGGGAGAACGGAAAGAAGCCTTCTCATCAATCTCTCTTTGAACAGGAAAAGTAACACGACATAGTTATCAACAAACTCTCAATACCCAAACTTCAAGATCAAATGCAATGGCATTGATTACTAGAGGAGCTTTGGGCTCACCCTTGATGATTCATAACTTTGAGACTGGAAGAATTAGTCAGGGACAAGTTGCCCATTGTTAGCCATAATCATCATTGCTTCTCCATCCATAAGAAATTATGTCAAGTAGTAGAAGCTGAAGAAGTGAGTTTCATTAGAGAGATTATTAAAAAAACACTCAACACAACAATCGTGTGAGCTTTGCTTCTTTCGCACCGTAGTTTTTGCGAGTGTTGGAAAAACTGCTGCATACTGGGCTAGAATCGCAGATTTTTCTCAATATGAAAGTCGTGAAAAATTTCGTTAAGTTTTCAATGATATCGCTCGCCGATTGACCGGATGTCCAAGTAAAATGCCGAGCGGCTAAAATTTTCAACTCCGACGCTAGTTTTTGAGTTTGCAAAACCGCATTTTATTGGGTTAATTAGATTTTGCTAACTTGAAAGTCGAATTTTACGCCCAACGATACCAGTTCTCCGACTGACAGGATGAGTTTGATATGGACAAAATACTGCGACAGTGCCGATTTTTTTTTTTCTTAAATTTAGCTCAGGCCTACTAGGCCTATTCTTAAATTTTTTTTCGTGCTTAATTACCTAATTAAAGCTTTAATTAAGCCTAATTTAAAAATTTAGCCTTATATTATCTCTCTTTGTAATTTTCTCTATTATTAGTTTGGAGGGTTGGGTGTATTGGTGTTGTGGAATGGATAGTGAGTGTTCCTTTATTTAATGGACAATTCATTACTTCTATTTAGTGGAGCAATGCCTCTCTCGATCTTGGACTCAGGCAAATATTTATCAAACCATATAAATAATGGTTCTTCTCTTTGTGTGCTTGAACTCTTTTTTTGATAGTTTTGTAGTTCATCATATTATTTATGATTAATACTTCTAAATAAATGATAGGCGCTTTCCCAGTAGTCGATAATTGATTGAAGGTTTATGAAGAATACAATAATCATGAATTTTGAGATTGAGATGTTTTATGGTTCAATGAATTTTGAGCTTTGGAGAATGAAGATGTTTAATATTTTAGTCCAATAAGAACATGTGAAGATAGACATGTCATGTGCAAATAAGCTTGAGACTATGAATGAAGAAGATAAATCATAGATAGATGATAAAGCTCTTTTTAAGATTAAATTTGTTTCAAGGATTAGTCCTTGATGTAGGTCTTGAAGGCAACAATTGTTGAGAGTTTATCACTTAAGTAGGAGCTTTTGTACATAACTAAATATTTGTCTAGTAAACTTTGTGAGCAATAAAGTATATATTTGCTTTGCATGCAAGAATGTACTCTTATTAAATCACATTTGAATGAGCTCAATTTCGTCATTCAATAGGTAAGGCATATTAATATGATTGTTGATGATGATAATCAACCTTTGTTGTTATTATTTATGTATTTACCTCTTTTGCATGCATTTTCATAATGGCATATTATATGGTAGAGATATCATTAACTTAAAGAATGCTAAAAGTATGTTTCTTGTTAGATATGCAATTGCTTTGTTTGAGGTGAAAGAAATGAAGAGTTAGGTGAATGATTTTTTTATTAGGAGGAGGTCTTTAATAAAGGGATTTATTTTTAATCATTGTAGAGGAAGTCTTGTGGTATATTCAAGGATATTGGGCTCATTAAAGAAGATTGTCGTACTTTGAAGGGGAAAGAATGATGTGTAAATGACAACTACGAGGAAAAAACCAACAAATGCTAGTGTTCTAGTCTATTTTTTATATAAGTGATACTCTTTTGGTAATTGGTAGAGATATATATGAAGCAATAAATTCTAGATTCAACTTAATGATTGGTTTTTTATTCATGAGTCATGTTATGGTGGTTGTATATATGAGAAATAATTTGGCATGTAATCCGGCTCTAGTACTTTAGAGTGGAGGATGCATGATGTCTTTTGTTCTGACAGATAGAAATCTATCCCAACTTTTTATTAGGTATGTCCTATTGCAGATATGAGGAGGACACAATACCAATTATAGATATTAAATCTATGTTAGAATTGGAGAAATTTGTCGTAGTTGTGTTCCCAGAGATTGTTTCTGAGGCATCTAAGTTTGAAACCAAGGTGTATACCAATTGAGCTAAATCTTTTGTTAAGGATGCATCATAATGTTAATAGGACATTAGTTGTATTAGGGATGTGCAATATCCTAGGAAGAATTTGATATGTTTAAGTGATCTATTGGTTCTCTAAAGATATTGAAGTCTTTAAGGTTTGCAAAGGTATTTGGATTGTCACAGAAAAAAAAATTTGATGTACTATATTTGTTAAATGGTGTAACTCATAACAATGCGGTTAATGTTATGTTAGCATTGGTGGAGCACTATTGAGAAGTAGAGAAAAAATAAATTTTTTTGTTGCAATAGAGATTTTATAACAGAATGAGACATTGATCGAGGTGGATACTCTAAGATCGATTGATTTTGTGTTTCATGGTTTGTCCTATTACCATGTTGTCTCATTAAATTATTTAGAGTAAGAAGATAATTATTTTGGAGGTACAAAAGTTTAGTGGTAATGCACTTTCAATATTAATGGATCTACTTTGATGTACAACAGATGTGTTTTGGAGGTCTCATGTAGGTGTTAAGTTTTATATATTATTTTGGCTTATTTAGATTGAACAGTGCTCATCTTTTAGGGTTTTTGGAGCTTAGAATGTTTAGGTTAGAAAGGTTTAATGTAGTAGATCTTGGTTCTTGCCACAACATTGAGTCAAGTGGGATTTATTAGAAAAATGACAATTTTTTTACTGTTTTGGTGCAATAAGCAATGCATAGGATATAACAAATCTTCCCTTTCTTGTATGGTTTATTTAGGTTTGATTTGTTAAGATAAGGAAATAATATTACATCAAATATTTCTTTATGCTAATCAAGTTTTGTGCTTAATGGTCTCACATGGGATCGAGATCTCATTTTTCCTGCCCATGAGATTATTGTAGCTTCTCAATTTTCACGGGATTGATCATGGATTGTTGTCTTATTGATTCTAAGGGATCATATAATTGCTTTCTTGTAAAACACTTATCATATCATGGAGGATCATAGGACAAAATGTTTGAGCTTTTCTTGACTTGGACTTTTGACACCTTAATTTTTCAAATTAGAAATTGAAAAATGGTTGTTAGGTATATTATTAATAGTAGAAAAGGAAAATGATATAAAAAGAGAAGTGCATCGAGTTCTTTTTTTGTAACATAAAGGTATTATCTTGATGAACCAGAACTATCGTTGCACTAAATTTTCAATTCTATTCCATATAAGGGGATAATGACTCTCTTTTGTTGAACTTTGAATTATTTAACTTTTGGCATCAATTTAATCCTTTTCCTTTTGAGTTTTTTTTTTATTATTTTTGAGAGATTTTGTGCTTCTATTTTGTGTTTAGACTTTGGTTTGTTTGAATTTTGAGAAGGATTGTTGAATTTCTCTTTAGTTTTTTACACCATTTATGACTTATGTTTCATGGATTGAATCATTTCTCATTTCTTATTGTTGGGGACAAATATTTGTTGAATTATATATAAAGTATGGTGTTACTTTGTGTGCTTGACTCTTTGTGATTGCTATGTGATAAATCATGCTCACTTTTTATTTATGCTTTTGCAATAAAATTATGCACCTTTTTGTACAAATGGTTGGAAATTGGTTATTTCTTAATGATTAACAATCAATTCATATGGTTATAATGATTAATTAGGCTTTGGTTGATGATCATCTAACAAAACAAGTTGCAGCAATGGTCGAGCAAGAATTTTTGGTCGATCAATAGAAAAAACAAGTGCCATTGTTGATTACTGCTAGCCCTGGAGTGCATGTCTTGGTTATATGGTTGCTCAAATTAATTGAATGTCAAAATTATTCGCAAATGCCTCAAGATTTGGCTAGAGTTAATTTCAATTTGTGCTTGATTTGAAATCAATTTCAAGATGATTTTGAGTTTGACCTATCTTACTTTATTATAATTTGAGTTGACTCGAATTATGTATATGTGTGTTTATAACTTATAACACACTATGTAATTGGTGGGTGTTGTTAAATATTATTATTTTCATAAAGTTGACATTTTTAATTAAGTTAGTTTGATGCAAATCAATTTTAATTTTGAGTTTGTGTCAAGTAGGAAGTAAAAAAAAAAAAGATTTTGATTCAAGAAAATTTGCTCGTTGTAAACTAGAATTAATACATAGGATTGATGTGAACCAAGCCTTGATCTAGTGGTTTATATCCAACTACCAACCATGAGGTCATGGGTTTGATCCCTACTTGTACTATTTGCCTATTTCTTGGAAAAATTTCAAGTGTGCATTTTTAGTTGCCTTTTGTATTGAAGGTTTTACCCCTTTCTATGTCTCTTCTTGAAATCTTGTCACTAGCATTTTACTTTTTTTTTTATAAAATATGTGAGATAGGTTTCTATCCTTAAAATAATAAAAAAAATGCATGAGATTAATGCAACTTTGACATGGATGGCTGAATATGTAATTGTTGCTATTATTTTGTTGACCAAGCTATTTTGTTTGTTGATTGCCAAACAAAGTTGTTTGACAATTATTTAAATATAAATAATTGATTGTTATTTATGATTGAAACATTAGTGATATTGCCACCAAAAGTTGGTCTCACCTCCAAACCTTTCAGTTCTGCTACTCTGGATTTAGGTCAAAGGTTAGTAAACTATCATGAGAAAGGAGAAAGATATGAGTAGTACTAGTGCATCATTCATTCTCTTTTATATTTTTTTTGTGGAATCATAGTTTAACAATGAAAAAAATCATATATTTAGCTAAGATGATGATTAGTGTCCTTGCAACCATTATGACATCAACAAAGTAGGGCTTATCTCCTTCAAACACTTGTCTTGTCATAATTATTCATCAATTCATATCATGATGCATGGAGATTTCTCTAGACAGGGGAGAAGGAAAAAATCATAGGTTGTTGGGAGAATTATCCCTCTGTTTTTTGTAGTATTGTTGTTTAGGAAAAATAAAAAGAAAATCAATAGTTTTAGGCTTGTTTGAGATCCCTTATTTGTTTTCAAAAAATAAATTAAATTGATGATGAACTATGTATAAACTTGTTTTTGTCTATTATTTTTAAAATAAGTTGGATTTTTTAAAATATTGAAAACAAGTTTTAGGTGTTTTTACTATATTACAAATAGGCTTTGAAATGTGTGATTCTTGTGACTTCTACTCTCAACCACACCTAGTGATTCCATTCTCACGATATTGTCACATTTAGCAATTGTTGACCAATATGGTAAGTAAGGCTGAGGACTAAGAGTAAGATATGACATGGATGGGTGAGGTGGTTTATATTAATATCCTTTGCAGGATACTGTGGCATGGTTGCATGGGGTTGTGTGAGGAGGTCATAAAGGAGGATATCATTGGTAAGCTTGTTCTCTTTGACGTGTCTAGTTAGCTGCTGCCATTGTAGCATGTCTATGCAGACTTGCAAATTGATCCCTTATGCTTGAAGTATATCTCTCTGTAACTTTAAATTGTTGTTGAATCAATGTGATGTTGCTTATAATCTAAGCTTAGCATCTCAGAAAAACTCTGCTACTCCTCTCAGACCTCCTCCAATAAGTTGTTGACAATCTTGTCGATGCGTGGATCTATGCGTAGAAACAAGGAAGACATTAACAAAGTCCAACCTATTTGATGGTGTGAGCTCCAAAACATCACGTATGGCCTCTTGATGAGGAGAGTTTTAGGTTTATGTAGGTCAAATTTTTAAAAGGCAGATGAGATTGTAGACAAGACACTACTCAGAGAATTCACCTTTATTTTATGAGATTTTAGATTTGGTTTTAGGTTTCCTATAGACACCTATAATTAATTATCCTTTCCAGTGGTGAGAGAGAACTTTTGATTAAGACTAGTTGTTAGGTCGCTAATTGCTTGGTGTATAATAGCAATGGTTTAGTTTTGAAATTATGAAATTTACCATCTTTAAGTTTAAAGTGGATGGTGGGGGAAATGATGACATGCTTGATTAAAATCTTATAGTTTCATTATCTCAGGTTATCGTAGTCCCTAGTTTATTTAGTCAGAGGAAGTAGTTATGTCAATCTAATTGAATGATTCTTGTCAACACCTATGCGTTGTTTTGTCCAAAAGAACCTTGTAGACTTTGGTTGATACCTGTCTAAGGATTTAATTTTAAGTTCACCTTAATTAACAAAGGGTTTTTTTTAAATCTTATCAAGTGTATTCAATTCTTCACAACTCAATGAGTAATGTCATTAGCGACATACGGGCAATAGTCTTGACCGTAATTTAATGGTATCATTTAACTGCAAATCACCCGGTGAGAGGGCTCTAGTTGTAATCGCAATTTATGTGATTCTATTTAGTGACAAGATCACGAGTACATAGTACACAGGCCATAAATCACATTTTTATTGACGTGAGATTATTTGAGAGTGAATATAGTACTGTCATTTAATTTGGCATTAGCTCATTTGTGAGTTAGAGTTTTTTTAAATTATCACAATCAATAAATAGTTGTGAATGAGTGGATGAATTTTGTTTAAAATTATTACATGTTGAATTTCACTTCTTGATTAAGAAATTAAATATATTCTGATGACTATTATCATAGTGTGGATTATTTGAGCATTTACACTGTAAGTTAAGAATTTTTCCTGAAATTAAATCCCTTTGGTTGAGATATTTATTCAACACAATCATCATCAGGGTATAGAATTTGTCAACTCTGTTTGCTTACTTGTAAAGGATTGAACCTATGATCTGTTGTGGTTTAAAATTTGCTTTAATATTAATCATTTTACAGACGTTATCAACTCTAACGTGAGCATATGTGATCAAATTTATATTTAGGACTCATGATCACGCTCTCAGTTTTAAAATAGAGTTTATGATTTCGAAACATGAAATTTCTTAATTAAGGTTTTTTATGGCCATATGCAAACGCAAAAATAAAACTCTTTTCCTCAAGAAAGTGAATTATCTTATCTTTTAATTAATCCTATCAACTCATGTTCTTATTAGGAGGAGGATTAGGCTAGTTAGGTGGGATTTACGACTCTGTCATATAGGCAAAGCGGCCCGAAAACTCTCATTTCATTTTAAACATAACTTTCTTCATAAGGTGATTTAGAAAGTTAAAATTCCTGACTTCTATAATATTAATAGTTTTGCAAGCATTCTTATCACAGATAGATGGATTTATCTTTAAGACATCATGCATTATCACCTTGATGCATTATCATGCACTACATGCACTGATATGATCCCAAATCATATAATAGCCTTACAGTAAATCGAAACCAATTCTAAATAGCAACATTAACTTTCCAACTGAGAACTTACATTAAATAGTACAAGAGCTTCCCAATGACAATATACAACAGAGATATTGCTAAAGAATAGATAAGAGGAACAACTCATCCAATCTACAACAGAAAGAACTCCAGAAACCGGCCAATAAAATACAAGGCCATAACAGAAATAACGGCAAATATAACCAACTACAAGCTCCACTGTATACAGAACGAAATCCAGAACGACAAAAGCAAACGGCTTAACGGATTGAATGTAAATCGCCATAAACAGAGACCAAGATAGAAAGAGAGCAGAAGAAAACTATAAATAGGGATGAGAAAAGCAAACAAAGGGATGAAAATTTATCTCCAGAATAGCCTCCTTTCTCTGTCTCAGCTTCCTTCTTCTTCCCTGAAGAATTTCCACGGTGGATCCTCACTGGAAGGTCTCCTCCTCAAATCACCCATGATCTTCCTTGGCTTCCTCTCTTCCCCTGTTTTCTCGAGCAAGTCGACGGCTCAACGGCGACCAAACAAATGAAACGAAAGAATAAGTGTTAGGTAATTCAAAACTCGATCCAACGATCAAGATCAGCCGCGCGTTTTCAATCCACGGATCAGATTTAATCCAGAGATCAGACCGCACAGAAACAACGCGTGTAATCCACTCAGCCATTAAAGCATCAAGAACCATCTGATCAAGAAACCGATCCTGGCGCAGATAACGAAGACAACTGACGGCCAAGCAAGAAGCAAAGAAGGACTCGATCCAGTGATCCCATCCAACGGGCGAGATAAAAGACGCGAGATCCTACACGGGAAGGCACAAAACTCGAGTCTTTCGGACTCAAATGTGTTAGATCAACTCGGTTTAACTCAAGAACCGACTCAAGTCCACCTAAAAGTCCAATTCCGTGAATTAAGCAAATGTAATAATTAACTCAGACAAATTACGTGATTAAAGCATATTTCGTAAAATAGTTCCTTATCATTGGTGCTCTCGCCGATTCCCACAACTCACATCTACATCCTCAATCAAAACATGAAAGCACAAGTTACACATCCAAAATCTAGATGAATGTGTTACCGATTGAACAACAATGAACAAAGAAATGACCTCAATCACTATGGCATTGAATGAAATAGCAAAGAGATTGACATCAATAGAAATGTAATAGAAAAACAACCTCAAAGCGTATGTGATGCATCCCTCGATGAATCCTATTCTCCAAACATGCCACATACACACACACCCCATATCAATGCCTCTTAAAATAGATATGCCCTGATAGAAGACAGAGGATGGCTCTTCTCGAGCGCTGATTCTAACTCGATGATCGAAATTTTAATAGCCTCAATATACATGGATGGACTGCTGGTATCATGGATGCAAGTAAATAAACAATTGCATTCTTGGCCACAATTTAAAGAACAAGTTATTCGTGAGATTTGGCCTATCTTTATTGAGATTTAAGAGGTGAATCAAACTCATATTACACCCAAACGTAACTAATATGCAATCAATCACCGATGATGTAACAATGCCAAGAAACTACAAGATCAGCCAACCTCCAACAGTAAAACAACAACAGCAACAGCCCATACTGCCTCCTCCCACAAACACCAATCAACAAAACAACAATCCAAATAAACAGCCAATAACAATTCAGAGGATAACACCTACACAAATGGAAGAAAAGAAGAAAGGATTGTGTTTTTGTGAGGAGAAGGACCATAAAAGAGCATATATGTACGCCCAAGTTATTGGCATTAGTGGTCACAATGATGACCAAGAACATCAACTACCATGATAATCCGACACCAATGGGTCCAAGAAGAAACAAGAAAACAAGCTTCATCTATCAACCATTCAATCCAGGCTAAGGAAAACGACATAAAGATTGTATATGTATACACATAATAAATAGTTCTAACCTCTAACCTAGCTTAGATTTTATGTCAGATATAGCCCAATTATATAGAATAGATAGTCCATAGAATAAATCACCGCACATATCCTTTACAGCCTTAATGAAGAGGGACAAACAGAGAAGGATTCCCATCCAGCCCCCACAATTTACAGAAATTCTATAAAGCGAACCAGGAGGACTCAGAACGAAAATTTTAGCCACCAATTAAAGAAATATCAAACGTAAGGATTTCTAGCTACGTAAGTTTCTCGATATCAAGTAAAGAAATACGAAGCATATCAGAATTTGGTGGCATTCAACTTGGAAGGATCGTATGCAAGAGGGAGAGGGGTTTTGTACGTGTGGGTTTGGAGCGGCGTGATGGACATAGGGGCAAGAGAGTAGGGGTTTCACCAGATATTGTGTGTGTGAGAAGGAAGCCGAGAGAGAGAGAGAGAGAGAGAGAGAGAACGAAGGAGGCAGAGTGCATGAGAGAGAATGAGGGGGTCAATTATCCGTGTAGCATGTACCATCAAACAAATAGTAACAAGGTTGCTTCAAATCCAAGATTCATGTTTAGCTTCATGTTCCAAAAGATCGCCTAACCTCCATGGCATCGTTCATCTTTGTTAGCACCTTCAAAGTGTTTGAATAAAACTAGATTGATCTTCATGGCATGTAGATTTAGATAATAAAATATAATTTTAATTTTAGTTTTTGACAAGAAGTGTAATAAAAATCAATCATGTTTTAGTTTAATAATAAAATAAAGGGAGATTTACATACATAGCACTTAAAATATTGGAATTTACATATTTAACTCCTAAAATTTGTTATTTATAGAAATAGCACCTAAAATATGAAGTGAAATAATAAATAACACTTTCGTTAAATATTTCAAACTGCATCGTAGCTCCACCCTTTGCCTCTTGCGCTGACGCCCTTCTCCACGCCATTGCCAAAATTGGTGGCACCAAGTAACTTGTTGAGAGACGATGTTCGTGATGCAGCAGAGGGATGTGTTGTTCGGCCTTCGTTGTAACTTGCGTCGTTGCCCTTCATTGCAACTTGCGTCGTTTCCCTTCATGTCTCCCCCGCCGTTGCCAAAAATGGTGGTGCCAAGCAACTCACTGAGAAGTGGTGCTAGTGACGTAGCATAGAGAGGTGTTGTTTAGCTTGATGTGGAATAGTAGATCCATTAGAGATATAGGCATGGCTTTACTATTTTAATCATTTCAAATATTCAAGTTTGTGAATTGAGAGTAAACCTCTCCATTCTTTCTGAATCAGCTCCTAGTTTGCAGAGCAGAGGAATCTGACCTTACTGAGTGTTTTTTATTAATTTGACTTAATTGAAGCAGAAATTGTAAATAGTGGGAATCATAAAGAACTAGGAAATTGAAAAAGGAGATGACTTAGAGAAATTCAAGGGGGCATGGGAAGCCATGGAGGCTAGGAGGATTCCTCCATGGTCAAACCATATAATGTTTTGAGGTCTAACAATGAGCCTCATCATTGGAATCATGTACAATGTGATTGTGATGAAGTTGAATCTAACCATTTATTGAAACATGGATGCTTTAAGCAATATTGAAAGCATGATGGTGGCTATGATGATGGCTAGCTATTTGAGTGGATCAGCGATGCTAACGAAAAGATCCATTGTGGAGAAATGAGATTCGAAGTGGGTGGAGAGGTGGTTGAGGTAAGTCTTGCCAATGATTATCTAACTATTCGGGAGAAGAAGAGGTTAGGAAGAAGACAATAAAGCTAGAGAGAGGGGTAAATGATGAAGCTAATGAACAGAGCAGGTAAGAAGCAAAACGAGTCCAAGTTAGAGTTTTCCATATTTTACATTATCATAATGGAACTGTTATTTTTTATTTTACTTTTATATTTTAGGTGCTATTTCTATAAATAACAAACTTTGTGTTAAATATATAAATTCCAATATTTTAAGTGCTATGTATGTAAATCATCCTAAAATAAAATAAATTCTAAATGATATCTATGCTAATATTTATAGTAAGAGCCAATCTCAATAAGAATTACAAATTAATTGCACTTCAATCTTAACTTAAGAAACTAGTATGTATGCACATGCACACTACTTGACCGTAGCTTAAAGTTATTGACATATTTAATAAATAATGGATGACATTTCAAGCCATCTAGTAATTTGATAATACAAATGTTAAATTAATAAATTTATTTGAGTAATTTTTAAATATTATGTCATATCAAATTGTTTTATGATATGAGAGATAATTAGTACTAAATTATATAAAAATAAATGTTAGTAAGTATTATATGCATCTAAAGAAATTATCAAAAATAAATCATTAGGTATTTTTTAGAATTTTTGTTCGCAAGATTAGATCATGAAGGGGGTATGGAAAGATATAAAAATCATGTCAATTTGACTGCCCACCTCCGAAAAGCTATAATAAAAAGCTAGCCTTATGATTTAGGCGTTAGATCATAGAAATATTAAAGGTATCATACTTGATGGTGATGTTTTAATAGTCCAATTTTCTTGATGGAAATTATCAGTGGTAGTGATTCTTTTATCACATGGTTGAGATCAAAAAAGAATGCCACTAGAAGTTTGTGCACGATTAGAATGTTAATTAGGCATTATGCGAGGGAGATCAAAACTCTAAAAGTTGGATCATTGAATTAATTTTCATGTTACTCGATAGATAGTTTAAATTGAAATTTTCAAACTTATTTTGTATGTTTGTACAACATCATCTAGAGGAAACCAACCATCGTGGTTGCTGCTGATATGTTGAAATAAGACAAATTGATTGTTGCATGGTTGATTATAGCAATTCAGATATAAAACAATAAGGGTATTGCTAAGAAATTATGGTGTTACTATAAGAAAATAACATCATTAAGGACACTGAAATACAATGTTATTTTGATTTCGAGTAACAAAATTTGATTGTGTAGAAAAAGTAAAAGAGAGAAGGAAGATGGCCTCACGAGAGATCTTAATGAACTCCTAGGCTACCGTGATAGCATGACATCGGTAACCCTTAGATCTGTCCCTTTGGCCTAAAAGATCGCTGCCCCACAATGGCGCACTATATTCAACGAATCATATTTCACTTACTGCCTGACTTGTCCTATGGCTCCAACAAATTGACATCCTAGCCACTAGTGATGCAGCTGCAAACTCATTACTGAACCTTCATTCTCAGTACTGATATTGCCAGAGGAATAGTCAACTGAAGCTTCCTTGTTCAGGCATTCAGTGAATTGCCATCCCAATTGCGAGGCTTCAATTCTTCACATCGACAAAATGAAGTGGCTGTAAGACTTTCCTACCAACGCTTCTTACTGCTCAACCTTGGCTCTTGTGATGATGTGGAAGGAATCATATCGTTTTGATGTTCCCCTATATGTATGTCCTCAAATCATCATCCCCCATCTTGCGTTTCCTAGATTTCCGATGCCAATGATATACGAATCATGCTCTAAGAATAACGTGAAATAGAAAATTTCAACTGTAATTAACCTTAACCCTAGTAAATGAACATGGGCTTGCTTCTGGTTTTCTTTTGCAAAATTTTGGTGGGTCAGTAACAGAAAGCATTTCTTGTTCGCTATTTACATCATATCAGACATTAGAAAGAGATTAATTTTAACTTTATTGAGGTGCCCTTATTTTGAATTATGGATCTCTAGGGGGCTTCTTTCAAAAGAATTTCTATACCATTCTCTATATCCGTTCTGGCCTTTTATTATGGGCTTTTGGAAGTGTTTCTTTTCATAAAGAGGAGAAATTAGGAGGATTCCTTTACAAATTTTTAATTGTTATCATTATGATATCTATGATTATTAAATCATTATTACGTAATTCCCTCATGTTTAGGAGAATTATATTAGTACCCTATTTATTTAAATAAGTTTAATATATATCATTAAAGTTTATAAACAAGAGGAATATTCTTCTTTTTATACAGTTTCATCTTCCTTCACATTGCGTTTCAATTCATTTTATAAGTTTCATGACAAAAATTTAACTTTTGATTTCTGATAGATTAGATACCGAAGATGTATGTACTAAAGAGATAAGAAGTAAAGGCATAGATGAGTAGGGTGTATTAATGATGAAAATAATAAAGTATTTTTCTTAGACAAAGATATTGAAAATAGGTGGATGAAGTATTTTGATAAACTTTTCAATGAAGGATCACGAAGTCTACGATTGATTTTAGCAACCTTAATATCCTAAACAAAAATAGAGAATTTCATTTTTATCGTCGTATTAATAAATCTGAAGTTAGAGAAGTTTTAAAGAAAATGAAATGTGGAAAAACAGTAGGACCTAATAATATTTCAATAAAAGTGTGAAAATGTTTAGGAGATCAAAGAATTTCTTGGCTTACAAATCTTTTTAATGTTATTTTAAAGACTAATAAGATGCAGGATGGAAGAAATAGTTTGTTGGTTCTATATTTAAGAATAAAGGTGATGCACAAGAGTGTGCAAATTATAGAGGAATTAAGTTAATGTGTCATACATTAAAATTATGGGAGAGAGTAATTGAGCATAGGTTACGATGTGATGCAAAAGTTTTTCACAATCAGTTTGGTTTCATGTTAGGTAGATCTACTATGGATGCTATACATTTGTTAAGAGGTTTGATGGAGAAGCATAGAGAAAGTAAGGAGGATCTACATATGATATTTATTGATTTAGAGAAAGCTTATGATAAAGTTTCAAGAGATGTTTTTTTGGAGAGTTCTAGAGCGAAATGAGTTAATATTGGTTATATTCAAGTCATTAAGGATATATATACTAGAGGCATTGTGTCCAAACACAAGGAGGATTGACAAAATATTTTCCTATTTCGATTGGATTACATCAAGGATCAACTTTAAGCCCTTAACTTTTACTTTAGTTATGGATGTTCTTACTAGGCATTTACGGAAAGATGTACCTTGGTGTATGCTTTTGATGACATATCTTCTTGTTGATAAGACTAGAGAGTCCAAGAGAAACTTGAATTATGGAGGTCAACTTTAGAGTCTAAAGGTTTTTTTCATTTAAGTAGATCTAAAGCGAATATATGGAGTGCAATTTAGTTGTAGAAGTTAGTTAGTGTTGTGACATTAGGTGAACAAGTCATTAATAAGAGTGGCGATTGATATTTAGGCTCTATTGTTCAAAATAATGGTGAAGGAGATGTTATTAGTAGAATTCAAGTTGGATGGTTGAAGTGGAGGAATACATGCCTGTGTGTGATAGAAAAGTTCCACTTAAACTTAAGGAAAATTTTATAAGATGGTGGTAAGACACCAATGACTTATAGTGCGAATGTTGGAATAAAATAAAGCAAGTTAAGTGTCACAGATGAGGATGCTTAGGTGGATGGATTTCTTTTCTTAGAAAATGCAAAATGAGTATGTTAGGAAAAAGTTGTAGCTCCATGGCAGAGATAAGATTAGAGATGGTTTAGCCACATAAAGCGTCGTCAACCGTCAGATGATCAAATTATGTATTAGATTTCTTATGTTAAGAAAGGTAGATGTAGACAAAAGACAGTTAAGATGTATAAAAATGACTTGGATTAATGAGAATTTGACACATAATAGGACACAATGGAGACGAAAGATTCATGTAGCCGACCCCACTTAGTGGGGTTAAAGCTTGTTGTTGTTGTTGTTATAAGTTTCATCCCTCTGTACTGACTGCTAAATTCATTTACAGGCTGATGTCGATGGGAATGGGACCATCGACTATATTGAATTTATTACAGCTACAATGCACATGAACCGGATGGAAAAAGAAGATCATTTGTACAAGGCATTTGAATATTTTGACGAGGATAGGAGTGGGTATGCATCTTTTGAGAAAGTTTTATCTATTTAATTCCATTATTGCAGAAACTCTCTTTGGCTTCAGCACTCATTCTTTCACCATTTACGCAGATATATCACTGTGGAGGAGCTGGAGCAAGCTCTGACGAAATACAATATGGGTGATGCTAATACAATAAAAGAGATTTTAGCAGAAGTCGACACTGATCATGTAAGTTTTTTTATACTTTATATATTCTAGGATTTCTATAGTTGAAATTTTGAAAATTCTTTGTATATGCGGAATTTTTTTTCTTCTCATTTGTTAATTCTACAACATAAAAATGGCATCTTTTGTGAATATTTTACTGTAGGTGATAAGGACTTCAAAAAAGTCGAACTGATGAAGTGTGTTGAATCAATGTACAGTTCCAAATTGATAAAATATTAAAAAGAATATTTACATATATACCACACAATTCTTGACAATTTATATATATCTGATACTTAACTTTTAATTTTTAGATGTGCAATACATAAATCTTTAATATCACATCAAAAATATCACTGTTATCAATATTTTTAGGTAGAATATACTATTTCAAGAATAGAAAAGTATTATATAAGTAAATATTAAAAAAAAATTTGCTTCATAAGAATTGTGTGGTACGTATGCAGATGTTCCTATTAGAAAATAGATTTCTTTTTAATGATGAGTGCTAAGTCTTAACTCTTCATAAGTTCTTCCTTCTGTATCATTCGATTGCTACTGTTTTGACAGGATGGGAGAATCAACTATGATGAGTTCGTCGCCATGATGAGAAAAGGAAATCCAGACATTGTTCAACCGAGGCGGCGCAAATAAACATTGAAAAATATATATTTTTTTCATTGGAATTTTCTTTCTTTTCGGGATGTCGGTTTGTCTGTGCTCTCGAAGGGCTTTTGAGTTGTCTTCTATTACGCCAAATTCTCTGCAAGAGAGATTCTTGTGCAACATTATTTATATACGACATCCTTTGTAATTGTCTGTTGCCTTTGCAGGACATTCAGTATTGTATTTTAAGCTTTTTGTTTTCTCCCTTTTAAAATAAGTTCTTATTCTCATATTGTATTCAGTTTTTTTTTTTTTTTTCATTTGAGAATTTACACACATATCACAGTAATCTTATGTTTTTATATGCTTAATTTAAAATTTAATATTTATTTATATTAAATTTTAGTGTCTTAATAAATATGAAAAATATGTTTTGTTTAAAAAATATTATATTTTTGATGTGTTGTTAAAGAGATGATTCATGTTATCATAGTGAAAGGGCTATTAGGTTTTTTCTGGTGAACGGTCCACAGCACTTCCCCGTGTCCACAAAGAATAATGCTGCAGTAAAATCTGCTACGTCAATGTTTCTTCGTTGATCAAATCATATTGATTTTTATTATACTTTTCTCATTTGTTTAAAATTATTTTACTTTTTATATGAGAATTTAATTCGCAATAGCAAATCTGTATACTCATCCGAATAAAGGGATCAATCATTTATTATGTAGTGTGAAGATAAAATCTTCTTAAAGAATTTTATTAGTGTTTGTAGATTTTACAACTAGCATTAATTTTAAATTGCATCCAATAAAATTAATCGGTTTTTAATAAATGACTAATTTTCATTCCTATGGGTTTTTTTTTTAAATCGATGAGCAAGTCCATTTTATCAAAGTTTGAATACTTAGTGATATTATATATTTAGTTGTTTAGCTTTGAACAGTCACACACTCTATCTTAAACTTGTAAGGATATTAAACAATAGATTGATTTCTAATTTGATTTAAATATGTTCAAATTTGAAAATAATGACCTCATAAGTCCTAACAATGTCAGTCAAATTTTGATCAAGGTTCGAGTTAACTTTTAGTAAGATTAAAACTTAATTTGATTATTATTTGAATATTGTTTGAATATAGTATGAATATTATTGGCATTATTATTTGTTTTTAGGAAGATTTACATACATATCATACAAATCTTATGTATTTACATATTTAACACTTAAAGTTAGATATTTACTTATCTAATACTTTCTTATGCTTTAAAAGGTGTATTTCATTTTTAAAAAGTAAGTGATGATGGTATTTTTGATGTGATATTGAAGATTGGGGTGTTATATATGTAAAAATTAAAGTTTAGGTATTATAAATGTAAATATATAAGAATTGGGTGGTATGTTTATAAATCCCTTGTTTTTATTATCTCTTTTGAAATTAAGTATGAGTTTTCTTGTTTTGTATGAAGATGTATAGGGGTATGATATAGAAATTGATTAGATTTTTGATACTAAAGATCTTATGTTAATGATTAAAATCAATGATAAATTTGTTATTAATGAATTTATACTAATTAGTATTAGAATGTGCTATTGAAGACAATGTAAAAGTAGGCCTTTGATTAGGCAACTTTTTTATCTTTTTTTAATAAAATTGAGTATCGTTTTTTCTTGGTGGTTTGAACACATAATTATAATTTGAAAATACAACTATTATTACTAGAGAAAATAGTTTGATTCTTGATGTTTTTCAAGAGCATATTTTATGGAGTTCCAAGTATGATCATTAATTTTAAATTTGGACACTTTATGGTGATATAGATGCAGTCAAATTTATGAGAAGGCTAGCTTCATTAGTATTAAGTATTGAAACACTCACATAAAATAATCGATTGGCATCCACCAACCTTGACATCTATGTTCTTCCTTTATCATATCATTGACATAAAAAATGTTAGTAGGATTTTAATATCCTTCTTAAATATCAAGTCTTTGACTTAATCCGTCCTGATTTGTTTGAACTTAGTAAGATCATAGAAGTAACCACTTTAGAACTGCTTGAGTTCAATCATTTGCTAGTGGATGTAAGTATTGCATCCAAGTAAAAGATATATCTGATTAATTCAATTATTTGCCTAGTTGATTATGAGTCTAAAATTTACTTAATAATCCTCAAAATTCATATGTAGAAATTTGACTTTTGGCTAAATTAAAAGTACTCACCTATCCTTAGTTTACTGATATTAGGTCCTTGACAAGGTGATTATCCCCACTTAGACATTCAATTTTAAGATATTTCTAGCTTAATCATGCACAAAATAACCTCCATAACTCATATATCATTAGATAATCCCAAGACTATGAAGGCCAACCAAAGTCCATTTGGGTTTTTAATGACTCAAGTTGAAGCTGTTATATGAACCTCAATTTGATTATTCAAATTAGGTAATAAATGAGTTCATATGCTAAAATCAATATCATATGGGCATTTGATCCATTAAATATGCAAATTATGTCCAAGACAACCAAATTAATCCAATTGAGCTTATTTTACTAAATTTTTATTAAATTTTAAATTGATTAAACCAATTGGACATATAAACTTCTATAGATGTCTTAAATATAATTTTAACTTTATATAGAAAAATTTTCTCATGGTCCAAAATAAGATATTTATAACTATTAAGGCTAGTACCTATTGTGATTATTAATTCAACTAAGTTAATCATGATATATGATCAAACTATTAAGAGTCAATATAACTAAGGATATTATTAACAAATATTTAGTTCAACTCTTATTGATTCGACTCATCTAAGGTGATTAATTTGATCAAATCGCCCAACATGATTCTTTTTGGGCTAATAAATATTTATTTTTATGAATGAATTAAATCTAAAAATGACTAAATTATGCTAAAATCTTAAAAGTTATTTAAACCATAAATGTAAGGGACATATCCCTAGTTTAACCTAAACCCATTAGACCACTCCAAGTTGATCGGATTGACTAAATTGCTTAACATGTCCCATTTGAGTCAACATGGGTTAAAATAGAAATTTGACCATTTAATTTTCAAAATATTTTAAAAATTACTTTCAAATGATTATCATAAAAGAGCCATTTGGTTTATAGACAAATATGATAGATCTTTAGGTTATTTGCACAAAATAAGAGATAATTAAACAAAATTGAGGAGGTTAGTTGGAAGTCAATGAAAACCTATTATTTTCTCTATGGTGTTTATTTTTGAGATGTGGGATACCACACAAATTAGGGGTACTTATTGAAGTGATCGGGTGTGACATTAAAGAATGGTGCACTTTCTCAAAAGATATAAATTATCACCCTATAATGGACCTAATCACCTAATAAGGACTCCTAAGGCATGATGGGTCTTAGAATGTATGAGAGATATTTCCTCTACTTTATATAGAAAAGTAAAGTATGATTTATTTTAAGTCAGGTTCGTTAAGTTCCCTATGGAGGAAAGCCTTCATAGTTAATTATATTCTAAGAGGTGAAATCTCTTGATTAAAGTAGAAATTAAAGTCTCCAAAGATTACGAGGATAGACTGTCAATAAATTGGTTATGTTTAGAAAATCAAGTAAGAAAACTCAAGGAGAAGACTTTTATTGAAGCCAAAGGGAATACATAGGAAATGCTTATGATACTAAGAAGCCTAGTGAGTATTCCAATTTATCATATGATTAGACTTTATAATTTTTAAAATTGAGAAGAAATTTATGTGTTAATGTTGACATTTTATTAAAAGCTAGGACTTATAATTTAACAACACAAGGTTGTGAAAATGCCTAAGAGGTGAGGATTTATGCTAGTAGCCCGAGAAAAATAACAATCTCAGATCCTAGATCTAAGGAGCTTTAGCATAAGCCAAAGCACGACCTAAGTCTAAGCGAAGATGGGTATATGGTTTACCTCCACAACAGAGGATAAATCACCCGATTGCTGGGCTTACAATCGCCTAGAGTGATGCCTAACTCCCATGCTTTAAAACCATGTAGGAAAGTCATATAATTTTGCGAGATAGTTAGGTTGCTATTATTTAGAAAGAGACTAAAGTCCTTAAACCCACTCTAAAGAGACTAGAGCATAAGTGGTATAAGTAATGACTTAATCTACAAATGCAAATCTTTTTAAATTTTATTTGATTTTTAACGCGTCATTTTGATAAAGGCTTTGGGATTTGTATGCCTATATGCATGATGAAGTTAGATTATTGACTAAACCAACAAGAAGGAGTGCTTTCCACCATAGGTCAAGCATTCCCCTATCGTGCAAGGATGAAAATCCCCTATTTTCAAGAGAAAAAGAATATGTATGCATGATGTGAAACATACAAAATTCAACTAAGGGGTTATTAAATCTTTTAATTATCTTATTTAATGCCAAGGCTTTTATTGTGAGGTTATGAATTATTTAAAACTTTAGTTATGAGTTGTAGTTGGGCAAAAGATTTATTTTTCTCTAAGAGTCTAATCGTTTGCAGGCCATACAACAAACACCAATCCTAAAGAAACTACGAAGAGGCATGTAATTTCTAATGCACAAGCTAAACATAACATCAAATATTTTTATAGCTATCGCAAAAGAATAAGAGGCCAGTGCGATCGGGTGTCGCTGTACAACCCAAAAAAGAAAAATGGGTAGCCAAGCTCTACCATTATACAACCCAGAAAATAAAAGAATATTATAATTATAATGAATGAATGTTATTTTCATGTCTTTATGTCTATATGTATCTTCCTCCTTCATTGATTTGGTTTTCTCCACTTTAAAGGCATCGCATGGCCTCCCAGGATAAAGCCTTCTAGCCAATGCTCACCCTTATCCCCCTCCCGCTAATAACACTAATTATAATTCCTAATGCAAAATTATATTAAAAATAAGAAAATAAATCTAACTACACCTACAAAATAAGTGTTAACTAAACATACATATAACCCAAAGCATATTTATAATTTGGACTTAGCACCCTGCACATGTGTAACTAAGCACATTTGTCCTAACTTGGATTATGTTTAGGGGCTTAGACACCTGCAAGAAAAGTTTCTTGATTTTGGACACAATCTTCTTAAAGGTTTGAGATAAGGAGATATCTCAACCTTCTTTGGTTTTGGAAGGATCACATATATCTCCAAGGATTACCCTAATGGAATTGGATGGTTGTTCCACAAGTATTCATTTGGGATAACTATAGCATCGATCTTGAAGCTATGTTCAAGTCATTCCTTGAATGCAAAACAATCCTCCAAAACATGACCTAACATGTGGGCAAAAGTTATCTTTGCCTCACCTTCTAGGTTAGTAACTCAAAATCGGTTTCTTTGAGAGATTCTCAAAGATCTTCCCCGACACCTCCCTCTTAAATGAATGGTTTGTATTAGTATCCATGTAGTATAATAGATGGATATGCAGGAGGCTGACACTATGGTATATAGGTGGAAGATGATGTCTTTTTTTTTTTTTTTTTATCTCGATTTCTTCTCATAAGCTTTTTGTGACTTTGGCTTTGTAGATTGATTAAAAGGTAACTGCTTCTCCTTGTAAGCTAATTGATTTCTCAAATATTTTAATGATAAAACCTTTGAGCATGAAGGTGACCAGGCCATGAATATTCTTAAGTAGAATCTCAATGGCATGCTGTTCAGACAGTTGTGGTTCACATTTAATACTCAAATTATGCCATCTGAGAATATAATCAATCAAGAGACTCTCCATGGTGTTGTTGAGCCAACGAGATCACCTACAATCACCCTCTACTAAGCTCTAGCAAATCTCTTAATGAAGAGTTGCTCTAACTCAGCAAAAGTCTTCACTGAATTGTTGGGGAGTTTAGCATACCAATCGAAGGCTATGCTTTCTAAGCTATTGATAAAGACACAGAAGAGTAAAGCATCATTTCCATCGATGTTGCAATAACTGGCCCTGAAATGTGCTATGTGTTGCCTTGGGTTCCCGTTGCCATCGAAGCTCTTGAAAGAAGGTGGCAGGAAACCCTTAGGAAATTGGATGACAATTCTTCTAGGTCTACCCTTTGAAATCGATGATCCTCCTCGGGCTTGAGCCAACGCTTCTCTCACTTGCTGCTCAACCATGATTTTGATGTCCTTTTCCTGTATGGAGGTACTATCCACTACCTTCCTATACAAACTGGTGTTACCCTGCTCTATTGGAGGTAAAGTCTTGGTTGGATCCAAGACATGCACCAACTCGTCACATGCCTATAGTAGGTGAATTGCAGTTTGCGTTCAGTTAGCAAATCCTCAGCTACTTCCCCATCTATCTTTTTGTTTATCCTTTTGCTTTAATTGCTAAGGAGGTGTTGGGTCGAGTAGTTTGTCTTCGCCGCCACATCACCTTCCAAAGTCCCGATCATGCGAAGAGAACCCAGTGTCTACCATGTGAACTCCCGCTGAATCCTCTAATAGATCATCCTCATTAGGATCAAAACTAACCTTTCCATCCTCTAGATCAAACTAGACATATCCTAAGATTTTCTTCTTCTCCACTAGATAATGTGCTACAATGTCATTTAGAGATCTAGTTGAACGGGTACAAAAGATCAGGGCTGATCGATATTAGGATCACTATCATGAACAAATAGACATCTAACCTCTGCTGTTGATGGAGAGCTAACCCTATGAGGGCTACACTCATTAGAAGATAGATGCTCCTGGCTGTCACTGGGTTTGGATGGAGTAGTACTCCTAGGGGGATCTATGGCCATGAGGACAACTGAATTGTCTCCTCCTCCCTCTACTGCTACAATCTGCATAACCTGCTGAGGTGGTGGTGGTGATGGGACGACTACGATACGCCGAGGTTGCCATTTATTCCTCACATTTGTAAGGTCGGCAGAGAGCTCCTTGCCACGAGTAGATGGAATGAGATCTCTTGGTCATAGGATCACCAGGGGTTCTCTCCTGATGCATTCATAGCCTTCTGGAATGGTAGATGGAACATGTACGGAGAAGGTGAACGGGGTAGAGCGGTGTGTGAAGGCACTACCACTCTCTCAATAGAGCTCCTCCTGATGAGTAGTCCCCATCCAATAAGATGATGATCGCGGTACATCGATCGAGAAAGTCCATAAGTGCGGAAGCTGTTGGTTGTCGGCTATACCTCTGCCACTCCCGGCTAGTGAAATGAACTGATGTACGACCCTCTCTAGCCCTCTCCTGCCTAATCTGTTTGCCGACAATGTGGGGGGATAACTGATCTCAAATCAAATTGAGCCCTGACTCAATTATTTGTACTCAAGAATTGACCTCAGTCAAGGCAGACCTCCTCCTCTCACTGATAGGAGCCTAAAAATGAACTGCTGGCGGAGATAAAGCTAAAATCCTCCAAAAATCTTCTCTATTAGAACCAGAGAAGGGGTGAAATCTGTTCTTTATAATGAGAGGAGATACCACCCTAGATGACTCCTCCACGATAGCCTGAGAAATTTCCTCCAACTCCCTCACTATGGGAGTGTGATACCTCTTATTCATGGGATTCTTATTTTGGCGTCGAGTCCTAGTAGGTCAGGCAGTATGGGAACTAGACCCAATCTCGAAGGCGGAGGGGACAATCCCTAGAATCAGGGGAGCCTTCCCCTTGGAAGGTGCCAATGAGTGGGTGCTAGCCCGCACTAGGGCAACAAGGGGAACGATGATGCACACTGGCGCTGGCACTGCTACTACTGTGGGAATTGCCACAGCCTTCCTCTTTAATGAGGGAATCTTAGAATTAGATGATAACTCAACCCGGATGACTGGCTCCTACTCGATCACCACGTTCCTGCTGACTGTTGTAAGGGGGGTTCCCTCACATGTATTCTGAGCCCCCTCAAAGCCTCGACCAAAGTGGATGAGGTGGGCATAGTCAGATCATGGAAGGCTGGCCTGATCCAAGGCCAAATCCATCCCATGAGGAAATGTGAAGACATATCTCTATGCTGCCATTGGTAACTAAGCTAACTGAATTGAAACTGGTTGAAAACTAACTGAAAGTCTACAATATTGAAAACAAGTTTGAATCAGATTTCTACTTTGTTGATTTTTAAATTTTGATTTAGAATTTGAACCCACACTCAACAACTTGAAAGTTTTAAGTGGGGCTCAAATGAATTTAGAAGAGAGATTTTGGAGTTGATTGGAAAGGAGATGTTTGAATGTAGAATCCATTTTTAACAAATTTGTGTATGTTGAAAATGGGTTCAAATATTTTTGAAGAGATTGGTGCTTCCATAGGTTCATATTTGAATTTGATTTTTGTGTTTGGAGACCCTTTATTTAACAAATTTGAGTATGTTTTTATTTATTTATTTATTTATTATTATTTTTTTTAACAAATTTGAGTATGTTAAAGTAAAGAGTCCATTGATTTTGTTTTATTTGTGATATTTGGAATTTTCTCACTTAGCAAATTTAAGTATGCTAAGTGAGGTGTTTGAAAATAATTTTATTTTTTTGCTTGTTTGTGAATCATGTTTGGATTTGAAAATGGAATCTCCACTTTAGCAAATTTGGGTATGCTAAATGAAGAATCCAAATGTTTTGTTGTTTTTGAAAAGAGGATCTTTACTTAGCAAATTTAGGTATGCTAAATAAAGGATCCATGTGTTTTGTATTTTGATGATTTTGAAAAGAGGATTCTTAGCAAATTTAAGCATGCTAAGAAAATCCACATGTGATTGATTTTGTTCTTTTGATTTTGAAAAGAGGATTTCTCCTTAGCAAATTTAGGTATGCTAAATAGGAAATCCAAAGGTGTTTCATTATTTTTTTGTGATTTTGATTTAGAAAAGAGGATTCTTAGAAAATTTAGGTATGGTAAAGGAATCCAAATGTGTTTCATGTTTTTGTGATTTTGATTTTGAAAAGTGGATCTTCACTTAGCAAATTTGGGCATGCTAAATGAAAGATCCAAATGTTGTTTGAATTTTTTATTTTGAAAAGTGGATCTTCACTTAGCAAATTTGGGTATGCTAAATGAAAGATCCAAATGTTGTTTGAATTTTTAGTTTTGAAAAGTGGATCTTCACTTAGAAAATTTGGGTATGCTAAATGAAAGATCCAAATGTTATTCTAATTGTTTATTTTGAAAAGTGGATCTTCCCTTAGCAAATTTAGGTATGCTAAATGAAAGATCCAAATGTTGTTTGAATTTTTAAATTTGAAAAGTGGATCTTCACTTAGAAAATTTGGGTATGTTAAATGAAAGATCCAAATTTTGTTTGAATTCTTGATTTTGAAAAGTGGATCTTCACTTAGCAAATTTTAGTATACTAAATGAAAGATCCAAATATTTTTTGAATTTTTAATTTTGAAAAGAGGATCTTCACTTAGCAAATTTGGGTATGCTAAATGAAAGATCCAAATGTTGTTTAAATTTTTATTTTGAAAAGTGGATCTTCACTTAGCAAATTTGGGTATGCTAAATGAAAGATCCAAATGTGTTTCATTTTTGAAAAGATGGTTATTGATTTTATTTTGAAAATGAAATCTTCATTCAATAAATTGAATAAAGATGTTCATTTATGCTTTTTGAAAATATGATTGTTGATTTTGATTTTTGAAAAAGATTGTTGATTTTGATTTTTGAAAATGAAATCTTCATTCAATAAACTGAATGAAGATGTTCATTTGTGCTTTTGGAAAATATGATTTTGGGATTTTATTTTTGAAAATGAAGTCTTCATCAAAATGAATTGAGTGAAGAAGTTCATTTGTGCTTTTTAAAAATATGATTTTTAGAATTTTATTTTTGAAAAGAGATATTGTTGATTTTGTTTTTGAAAATGTGATTGTTCATTTTATTTTGAAAATGAAATTTTCATTCAACAAATTGGATGAAGATGTTCATTTGTGTCTTTTTTTGGAAAATATGATTATTGGAATTTTATTTTTAAAAATAATTCTACATATAACAATCATGAAGATTGTTAGATAAGGGTGATTTTTGTGCAAACATTTTATTATGTGTATTTTGAAAAAGTACTTTTTAGAAATTGATGCTTTTTTATAAAAAAAGATTTATTTTCTTTTCTTTAATTTTGGAATGAACCTTTTCTTACCATAGAAATGGTAAGGAGGAAGTTAGATTTTTATTTTCACCCATTGGGGAACCCAACAGGGGATTTTAAGACCCATGCAGAGTGAGGTCCTAAAACCTAAAGATGTTGGCTAGCTTAGCTTAAGGATGAAATAAACTAAGTTCCAATGGAAAAGAAAGATAGTCTTGGATTCATATATAATACAAACCCACTATCGATACTTGGAGATAACGATCATTTACCAAAGATGGAGAAAGGAACCTTCCCAAGGAGTGGTTAGAAAAATTTATGATGAAATTTTATATCTCCGCCTTCATCTATCTCTTTGGAAAAAGAGAGGATATATGAAAACATAAATATAAACCTTTGTGTGGTGCACCATGTAGATCCACAGATGTTCTCATTAGGATGATTGGGCATGACATTGAGGAAATGTGCACTATCTCAAAAGATAGAAGTCACCACCCTGCAATGGACCTAATCACCAGAATAAGGACTCCTAAGGACTGTGGGCCTTCAGAATGTACCAAAGATTCTTTTCCTACTTTACATGGAAAAAAAGTAAAGGGTTTATTTTAAATCGGTTCGTTAAGTTTTAGGAGGCAAGCCCTCATAGTTAATTACATCCATGATTCTTTAAGAATACTCGATTAAGGTAAATGATCATTGTCCAAAGATTTTAAAGATAGGACTATCAATCAATTTTTTTTAGAAGATCAAGTGGGCTTGATCAAGAGGAGGGAGTTATTATCAAAGCCAAAGGAAGATAAGTAGAGGATGCTTATGATACTAGGAAGCCTAGTAAGCATCCCAAACTATCCTATGGTTGGGCTTTATATTTTGAGGTTGAGGGGAATTAGTTGTTTAAGTTGAATTTTTATTAGAAATCTAGGACTTATGATTCCATGACATTAGATCGTGAAATGACCAAGAGGTGAGGATTTATGCTTATAGCCTGCAAAGGAAAGTAGCAACCTCTGAACTTAAATCTAGGGAGCTTTGGTGAGGGCCAAAGCACGATCTAAATCTAAGACAAAAATGGATATTTGGTTTACCTCCATAAGAGAGGATAAACCACTCGACTATTTGGACTTATAACTGCCTAGGGGTGGCCACCAACTAACTCCTCATACGATTTTAAATACATGTAGGCAAGTCATATGCTTTTGCAAGATAGCTCAACTTTTATTTATTTAGAAAAAGACTAAGTCGTTAAACACACTCTCTAAGAGACTAGATCATGTAGGGCATGATTTAATGACTTAAATCTAATATAAATTTTGTTACATTTTATTTTTATTTTTGGACTATTGATTTGACACAAGCTTGTAGGATTCATATGTCTAATGCATGAGAAATTAGATTATGGGCCAAAATCAGCAAGAAAGGAGGTGTGTTTCCACCATAGATCTCAAAGGTCAAGCTAAGCTCTCTGGCATAGGTGGAAGCCCTCCAAGTCAAGAGTGAAGTAATATGCTTTTTATGCAAGATGTGAGAAAGAAAATACAACATCCATCTAGGGGGTTGCTAAATCTTTTATATTGCTTTATAACCGAAGCTTTAGGTGACATTATGGGTTGTTTAATTTTTAGTTTTGAGTTGATTAATTGGATATAAAATTTATTTTTCTAAGAGCTAATCATCATCACCATACATCAAAGTAAGGAAAAACTAGGAAAACATGCATCTTAATCTTAATGCACAAACTAAACAAACACCAATCATTTATAAAGCTAGCAAATGAATAAGAGGCCTTTTTTATGGTTGGGCTCCACCAAACAGTAAATTGGGTAGCTCTACCCTTATACAACCTAGATTACAAATGAACTAATTACAATCAAGGAGGAATTCATGTTATGGGGGTCTTCATTCTTCATTTCTTCTTCCTTCTTTCTTCTTTCTTCTTTCTCCTTTCTTCTTTCTTCTTTTAGTTGGCTGGAATGTGGTTTTTCTAAAAGCTTCACATGGTACATAAGACATAGTCTTATGACCAATGTTCATCCTAATTTCCCATAACAAATATTCCAAATTCTAATTGCAAAATTACATGAAAATAGGAAAAAGAAAATCTAAGTAAAACTTGCAAAATAGAGATTAGATAAACAAACCACATAATCTTAAGCATGTATATAAATAAATTGGACTTTGCACCCCATAAATAGGTAATCAAGTCCACCTGGCTTATTTTTGGATTATGTTTAGGGGTATAAGCAACCTGCATAACAAAAGCATTTATATTTTTATTACAACACCCTTTAAGCACAATCCCCTACAGAAGATAATAGTTAGACTAAGATCACCTACCATTCACTCTACACACATACATCCTTAACATTCAGATTAAAATATCACATCATAAAATAAAAGCAAACATCAAACTATGCATCGCCCCTAACATAGGACTAGAAATGGTGACTTAGCCTAACGTGTGTGCCTTATAAGGTTTGTGTGGTATGCTTAGTTAGGCTTTGAGGTTTAGATTTTCTAAGTATGAAAATGTTCAACTTAGAGGGTGGTTTCATTTAAGTGATTTAGTTGGATTGGTTTAGTTTTGTTTCATGATTTGATTTGGTTTGAATGAACCTACACTTAATCACTAAGTGTTGTAAAGAGAGGAAAAGAGAAGAGAACTTGTCTTTCCTCCCTACCTTAAGTAATTTCTAAAGGTCATTAATGACTTTTGTTTAGTGAATGTTTTATTATATGTTTTAATTAATCCTAAATAGATTTTCACTAAAAAACATTAGAAATTAATTTAAAATGAATTACCATTACAAAACACACAACACTTTATTTCTTTTCCAACATGTAATATGCATATGGATGGATCTAAGCATATCTATACATGCAAATGCAAATATTTAGCACACCATGATTAATGCTAGAGATATTACTTAAGAAAATTTGGATGCTTCATGATGCATGATTTGGTTAAGTAGAAAAAGAGAGATTCTCTTATCCATTTTCTTATGCACATTTATAAGTTTGAAAGACATAAGTGAGTACAACACCATTATTTTCTACACTAGGGGTGTAGGTACAAGACCTACTTGGAGACTCAGGCCTCAAGGGATGTCAGGACAAATATACCACTTTTCTTAAATACATGTGCATGTAAAAAAAGAAATACATGGAAGGAGGAATTATGCAAAAGGTTTGTATTTGTTTGGTTTTTTTATGAAATCTACATGTGTAAGTGTGAGTATCCCTCTTAATTGATAACATAGGAATGTATATGAATAAATTTAAGCAAGTGTTGTGTTCTTTTCAAATGAACTATACACTTTGCAAACCTTATTCAAAACTATATTAAAAGAGAAGAGAAGGAAAGTCACACAATGCACACTTTATATTATACTTGCATGCAAGCTTATAAATAATTATAAGTAGCATACCTTTTAGTTGTAATTTTTGATCCATAAGTATTGAAAATAATTTTAGATTTAATAATGATAATAACCATTCATATTCTTACTTTAGCCAAAACATGCAATTTGACATAAAGGAAATATTTCATTTTAATTTGATTATTCAAAAGGCATGAATGCATGATTTTCATATGACATACACATTTAGTATGCTAGGAAAGAAATAAAGTGATGAAATCATGTAAATTTATTCACCCTAATTAGTTCTTAAAGACAATCTTATGGAATAAGATTATTTAAAGAGAATCAAAATTATTTAAAGAAATTTTTAGTTTTATTTTTTTAGGTTTGATTTGAATTTGAATTTAAAACATATTAAAGATAATTTTGGAACCATTAGATTATTTTATATTTTGTTTAGGTTAAAATTAAAATTAATTTTACACACTTTATTGTATGAGCTAATGTATGACAAGTACCCCTAAGAAAGGAGCCTAATGCATTTGGCTCATAATTAGTGTTTAATTAAGCTAAGGGGTTTAATTTAAGTACTTTCATAATCTTCCCACATATGGGTTAGATATGATTTCCTTAAGCTACTTAGGTTATTGAACACCTAAGCAATCTACTTAAGAAGGAATTGATTAAGTTTAGATTGATTTGATTTTAAAATTTTGATTAATTAAGCCATTTAATAAAGTGATTTAAACTATTTAATTAATTTGCACCTTAATTAGATTTTTATCCAAATGAAAAAACTTAGGGAAAGATTTGGGAGAGGGCTCTAATCTCATTCCCTAGTCTATTCTAAGGTAATTAGCAAACTTAATTAATGAATTTATTACTATTTAACAAGTTAATTAAACATTTAATTTATTAAGAGTAATTAGGAATTGCAATTTTTAATTAAACCATTAATAAATTCCAAGAAAATTAGAAACACAAAAATTTAGAATTAATCAATAGAATAATTAAGAAGTAATTAACATAATTATATTCCTAAAAAAACCCAAATTACAAAAAATTTACTATTCAAAATCAATTAAACTTAATTTTATATTATTCCCCTTTGAAATATCTTCAAAATGCATTTTGATTTGTATTTTTGATTTTTTATATGTATTTTTAAAGATTCTATGATTAAAACTTAATTAAATTCGATTATATAGTTAATCGTGGCTGGACGTTGGCATGGCGCTTTCCATGTGGTATGACGAGATTTGTATTTAAATCAAGTGTTCTCGACGGTGCTTACGTGATTTCTCTTTGGACCATCCGATCAAAGATCATATGGTCCAGATTAAATTCGTGGATCAAAGGGGATTAAACTGTGGTATCTAATAGGATTAATCAAGATCATCCATCCAAAACACGAGATGGACATGTGATTCGTCTCACGAGCTGTAGGTGTGATCCCATCCAGGGGCTTGATTGAGCTTGAGCTAAGATTGATCACACCTTCTAAGAAAGCACAAGAAGATCTAATTACAATGCGATGAAACTTTCTTTCATAAGGACTAAGGAATCCTACACTAGCTCGATTTTTGATCCCATACCTCGAGGCTATCACTCTCCCACCAGGGTAGCTTTGCAGTGGAGGCAAGCCTGATTGATTTCAAGCTTTGAGATGAAGTGGATTGCTCAATTGACCAAATTCCTCCTCCTAGGCTGGCGGCTTTGGTCTAGCTCCCCCCTCCCGTGCCTTGGAAGCTTGGAAGAAGCTTTGCATCAATTCGATTGGGTCCTCTAAGGGTGCTTGTAAGATCAATTGGATTGATGTTGGGTATTGGATGAGTTGGAAAATTGTGTGAGCTACCCTATTTTTGTCTTGAAGAAATCGAGAATGGAGAAATCCCAATGGGCTAAGGAAGCTTGAAGGAACTTGGTGAATCTTGCTCTGAGTTCCCTATGCTCAATCGAGTGTGAATGAATGCAATTCAAGTGAAATTAGGGAGAGTATATCTCCCCCTAGAAGGAACGAACGGCCGAGCATGGCTTTGCCATTTTGATCAAATTGATCCTATGAAGTGAGTTAGTTAGGCCATTTTTAGTGGCATGTGATTCGATTTTGGGTTTTGGGTGGTGGTGCTAAATGAGGTGGAGGTGATTTGTGCTTATTTTAAGTGGGGTGGTCAATTTTGGCCTTGGGTTGGATTTGGCAACCCATTGGGGCATGTGCACCACATCAACTAGTGTCCACTTGGACTAAGAGGTGCCAAGCCATGAGATATGACCAAATTCAAGTGGAATTGGCCATATGACCTACAGTAAAATGATCATTTGGTTTTATTTCACTTTGGGTACATTTAGAATAGTTTGAAATTAGGTTGGGACAAATTTCAATGAATTTGGAGTTGATTTGATATCATTTGGCACATGTTGACCCATTTAGGTCAAATTGGGTCAACTTATGACAAGTCAAGTGGTCAAACCAAGGGTTAGGTCAAATTCATATATTTGAAATGTGTTGGCATCATTGGTTTGGTTCAATTATATATTTGATTTTGCTTCATTTGATTTTATTTAGGTCAAATGGGTCAAGTTCAGTTATTTGACCCAATTGACTAGGTCATGGTTTGGTTTAGGTTTGGTTGGTTATTTGAAATATGTTTGCTTTGGTTTCAATCAATTTTGATTTGAGTTGATTTTGGCTCAATTTGACCTTTTTAGGTTGGAGTTCATGGTCAGTGGGGGGTTAGGTTAGTTGGCCAATTGAGGTTAGTCAAGTTTAACAAGTGGTTTAGAATGAATTTGACCCATTGTTTGCAATCAATTTAGCTTAGATCAAGATTTGACATATTTTGACTTTTTTAGGTCAAGTTGGGTCAACTTGTCAAGTAAATTGGGGCTAGGTTGAAATGATGACTTGGTCAAGCTCAAACATTGATCATGAATTAGTTTTGATCAATGGTTTCAATCAATTTGGCTTATGATGGATTTTGGCTAGTTTAGGTTTCATTTTGGCTAAGTGTTGACTTGGTCAACCCTTAAGTTTGACTTGATTTGACCCAATTTGAGTGATTGATCTTCTCATGATGATTGTTGCTCACAATGTGAGGCTCAGGTGGGGCTAGTTCAATGCAATTTGGGTAGGATTAGAATTTAGCTCAAAAAGGATACTTTAGGCCACTTTGGGTCAAGTGAGCCTAAATGGGTCAATTGATTTGATCAAGGCTTGAATCAAGTTTGGTTGAACCCACATATGGACTTATGATTGAAATATAAATCCATTTGCAAGTGATTTGGAGTCAAATGAGTTTTGATTCATTTGATAATTTCAAGTTCAAAGGATAAACATGGGTTTGACTTGGGTTAGATTTTTGAATTTAGTTTTGGTTTTATGAATGAAGTTTGTGTTTATATTTGGTTTCATGATTGAAGGATTGATTGAATCATGAAGAAAAATAAAGGGTTTAGCTTGATTTGAGTTGATTTGGCTAGGTTTAAGAATTTGACTTGAAAGACTTAGGTTGAATTTTGATTAGATTTGGGTTTGAATTTTGAAGTTGGTTTTGATTTGATGATTGAAGTTTGTATTTATATTTGATTTCATGATTGAAGGATTGATTGAATCATGAAGAAAAATCAAGAGTTTGGCTTGCTTTGAGTTTGATTTGGCTAAGTCCATAAGATGGAAACAAAGTGACTTAGGAAAGATTTTTGAACTTGGAATAGAGTTTTGGTTATTTGAATTTATATTTCATTTATATTTGTGAATATAAATGAGAATATAAATGGGTTATGAGAAAATTTCTTGAATTTGAATTGATTTGGATTTGATTTGAGCTAAGTCCATAAGATGGAATCAAAGTGACTTAGGAAAGATTTTTGAACTTGGAATTCAATCATGGGTTTCAATAATTTGGAATTGATTCATGGTTTGAGAAAATCCATTGGAATTGATTTAAGGTTTATTTTTGGAGTTAAATTTGATTTGAGTTTGGAGTTTGATTTGAATTTGGAGTTTGACTTGAAAGAAGGAAGTGAGAATTTGGTTCAAGCTATAGGGTAGACAAATTCTCTTAACACCATAACCTATGCTCTAGAAGTAAGTCTCCTTAGGTTGAGTGTTCACTTAATCACTAGAAGTGTCTTAAGACTAAAGAACTCTTAGTGTCTAAGAGGAGTCCCATGTTTAAGATGGAGGGTTGAGAGCTCATTTTAAAAATGAGGTCAACAACCCATTATTCTTAAATACACATGAATGTACAAATGACTAAGAATGGAAAATGATGCAAAAGTTATATTTCTTTCAATTGAAAAGAGATTTTCATTAATTAGCTAAATGCACATACAAGTGTATAAAAGTTTTAAGCAAGTGCTTCACCATTGTTAAACTAGGGGAGTGAGGTAAAGACCTCCTTGGGGCTACTTAAAGCCTTGCATCCCCGGAATGTCCATAATAGATATACTCACTTATTCTTAAATACACATGAATGTACATATGATTACAAGAATGGAAAATCATGCAAAAGTTTTA
Source organism: Cymbidium sinense (assembly GCA_021442155.1). Taxonomy (NCBI): domain Eukaryota; kingdom Viridiplantae; phylum Streptophyta; class Magnoliopsida; order Asparagales; family Orchidaceae; genus Cymbidium; species Cymbidium sinense. The sequence continues at coordinate 134,006,513 of CM038221.1, read as the reverse complement.
TTTCTTTTAATTGAAAGGAGATTTTCATTCATTAGCTAAATGCACATACAAGTGCATAAAAGTTTTAAGCAAGTACTTCCATTGTTAAACCAGGGGAGTGAGGTAAATACTTTCTTGGGGCTACTTAAAGCTTTGCATCCTCGAAATATCCAGACTAGATATACTCACTATTCTTAAATACACATGAATGTATAAATGACTACAAGAATGGAAAATCATGCAAAAGTTGTATTTCTTTTCAATTGAATTATTTATATATGTGAGCTAAAGTTCTATCTAAATTCAACATAGAGATACATAGGAATGGATTCAAACAAATGTTGTGTCCTTTTCAAATGGACTATACACTTGTTAACATCCAAACTTTATGTAAATCCATGTGGACTAAAGAAAGAGAACTCCATATCACATGTTCTAAGCCATATACACATGCATGCTTATAAATATCTATAACTATTATCATTCAAACATTATAGTTGAATTATAAGCTTTTTTTGAAAATAACTTTGATTTAATAGTGATAATAGCCACACATATTCATAGGTTAATCAACACAAGCAAGCTTGACATAAAAGAAATTAATTTTAAACATTTTGAAAACATGAATGCATGAACTCACATGACACATATCATTTAATACGATTGAAAAGGAATAATAAGACATAAAAAACATGTTTCATCCAATCAAACTAATTCCCAAGGACAATCATCTCAAGTAGAAGCATTTAAAGAAAGTCAAGGCTTTTTAATCATCATTTTAAGTTTATATTTTGATTTGATTTAAAGAAATGAGGGAAAGTTCACTGATCCTAACCCATTCTCATGTTTTGAATTAATTTAGTTTAATGAAAAGTAATTAAGGTGATCTTATGGGTTAAGTAATATGATATGGATTAAATCAATTAATTAACCCTTGCCTATGTTACCTTAAAGTAATTAATTAAATAATTATGAGCCAACATAATATGCATGAAAAATAACTTGCAATGATCCTAAGAAATGAAAGGGCCTAATGTAATTAGCTCATAATTAATAATTAATTAGGTTAAGAAACTTAATTGAGTACTTTTATAATTTTTCCACACATGTGGGTTAATCATAATTTTCTTAAGTATCTTTAGGTTATTAAACACCTAAAGATCTACCCATGAATTGATTAATTAGGTTCTGATGTGTTTTAGATTTTAATTAGATTAATGAAATTATTAATCACTTAATTAAACTTAATTACCACATGGGTTAACTATCCTCCAAAATGAAGTAGACTTAGAAAAAAGATTAGGAAAGAGGCCCAATTTAATCCCTAAGTCTCCTTACTATTAAGTAGTGACAAGTGAGCCCAATTAATTAATTAATTTACTGTTCATGTGATTAACTAACCCTTAATCAAGTTATGAGAGTAATTAAGGCCCAATTAGCTAATTATCCTAATTAATTAACCAATAAATCCCAAGAAAATTAGGGGAGGCAGAGGTCGACCCCCTAAACAATCTCAAAAAAATGTGGGGTGAATTAATTAATTAATTAGGAAATAATTAAGGTAAATAATTTTTTAATTAAACCCTAATTAAGTTCTAATTACTACTCAAAATCAATTAAGAATATTTTTAATAAATTCTTCTTTGAAATACCTTCAAAATAAATATTTATTTGCATTTTATAATTTTTCTATGATTTGTTATAATTTTCCTAATTTCAGCTGACTTAAATAATTTTTTATGATTTTTATAAAGTCTATTAATTTATTTTAACTAATATAAACTATTTGAGCTTCAGAATGCAATATCTCCCAATCCAGAAATGCTTTTAACTTGAAATTTTTATGGTAGGTGTATTTTAACTTCAATTTTAATCTTTGAATATTTCAACTTAATCTGATTTACATATTTGATTTAATTGATGAAATTTTATTTTTACTAAAACTCTAAATAAACTCAAAATATCTAGTGAAATTTGGGTATTTTGGATTTTTTGAATTCCTCTGAGAAAGACAAATCCAACGAGTTTTTTTTTTTTTACAATTTTTAGTTAAGTATTTTATTTTCTATGAAATTTTAAAGTTTTAGGTGATTTAACTAATTTTAAAAGCCAAAAATTGAGAATTTTCTACTTATCCCAGTTAGCACCACGCAGCGTGATGTGGCAATGTGGTGCCACATGGAACTACGTGATTGGCCATATGGTTCTGCGAGGTGTACATTGCTATTGCATGATTAGCGGCGCAGGTCACAATGAATGTGGGGAAATGTGGAGGCTCGACGGACCATCACTGATCGGATGGTCCATATCAAATCCTGTGATTTGAGGGCTCATAACAAATAGATCTAGCATGAATCTCAACCGTTCATTTCCCAGGGGATCGATGGTTGCCGCCAAGCGATGAAATAATGTGAACACTAAACTGATAGGAAAAATATGAGTTTCATGAAAATTGAATGAAATCTCATCCGAACGAATTTGCATCGATTATCACTGGAGAACCTTTATTTTTCACATCGATTATTTAAAATGAAAGATGCAAGGTATTTCTAAGAAAAATTCCTAAAATCACATAAAATCATAAATAAAAGAACCTAAGGTCGGTTACGGTTCTTGAAAATTACCTCACCTGAGATGATTTTGGCAATGGTGATGATCTGAGCACACTCGTGAATGTAAGAAGTAGCTTTGAAATGGATTTAGACATTTGCCTCTCATTAGAATGATTTATCCATCAATGGTCATCGCTTCCTCGTCGGAAGCCACTTGATTTTGATGGTTTTCACTCCAAAATGTGGTGGGAATGGTTGCAAGTTGGTTTGGGAGCTCTAAACGAGTGGAATGAGGGTAGGAGGAGAATTTTTCAGGCTTCTATTTCCTTGTGCTTGATTTTGGCTGAAAATCCCATTTCATTGTAATTTTTGGACCCTAGTGGATGTTCTATGGCTTGGGGTGGTTGGAAATGACAGTGAATCATCTTAGGTGGCTTCACTTGAGTGGAAGAAGGTGTGAGAATGTAGCCAGGGCAAGAGGAGTAAGAGTCCTTGCTTGCCAAGTGTTCCAATGAGGGAGGTGGGGTGAATTCACCTCCCCGTGAGTGATGGCTGACCCACCATCTCTTGGGTTAGGTTGGTCAGTGTCCTTGGAGTCTAAGTGAACCAATGGATGAGTGCTAAGTGGCCAAAGAAGAGAAATGACAAATTACATGAGTGTTTGGTCTTATGTGATACCCTTAGCCCAAGGGTAGTGTGGTCATTTGGCATTGAATTTGATTTGGGTAGATTTGAAATGAGTCAAAAGTGAATTGGACCAAATTTCATGTCATTTGGAGTTCATTTGGTTCAATTTGGCTTAATTTGACCTATTTAGGTCAAATTAGGTTAAGTTGTCAAGTTGACCAATTGATCAAATTAGGTCAAACTAAGGGCTGTGTCAAGTTCATATGATCATTTGGAGTGCATTGGTTTATTGGTTTCAATCAATTTGGCCTAGGTTTGATTTTGGCTCATTTGGATTCATATAGGTCAAATGGGTTAAGTTGACCAATTTAACTAAATTGGCCAAATTGGCTTGGGTTGGGTGTTGGTTCAAGTTCAATTTGTTAATTAAAAATTATTTTAGGCTTTGGTTTGAATCAATTTGGATTTAATTTAGATTTTGGCAATTTGATCATTTAGGTCAATTTGGGCTAAGTTGGGTTAGGTTGACTAATTGGTCAAATTGGGCTCGATTATGGCTTCCCAATAATCAATTTGGAATGAACTTGAGCCATTAGTTATAATAAATTTGATTTAGGTTTTGATTTGACCCATTTTGGTCAATTTAGGTCAACTTGGGCAAGAGGGCCAATTGGGTTTGATTTGGCTCAATTGAAGGTCAAGTCATGTTGAAATATTGATTTTGGATGGGTATTAGTCATTGGTTTCAAGAGATTTAGCTTAGGTTGCAATTTGGCTAGTTTGGGTTCATATGGGTTAAATGGTTGACTTGGTCAATGAGCTAGGTTGACTTAGTTTGACCCAATTTATATCAATTGATCATCTCAAGGTGATCAACAATCATGTCATGAAGTTTGGATTGGCTTAATTTACTTTGATTTGGATTGAATTAGATTTTGGTTCAAATAGGTCAAATTGGTCACTTTGGGTCAAGTGAGCTAATTGGGTTTAGTTGGCTTGATTTTGGGTTGACTTGAATCCGGATTGATGATTGTAGGTTTCATTTATATTTGGATAGATGATTGAAGGAATGATTGATTCAAGAGAAAATCCATTGATTTTGATTTGATTTGGATAGGATTTGGCTAAGTTCAAGGAGTTGGCTTAAAGGGCTTGAATTAGGTTCTGACTTGATTTTAGACTTGGTTTTGGTCATGAGAATTTATATTTCATTTATATTTGTGAATATAAATGAAGATATAAATGATTTATAAAAAAATCACTTGAGTTTGGAGTGATTTGGAAGAAAATTTGACTAAGCTCATGGAGGTAGGCCAAAAGGGCTTAAGTAGGAAATTGATTTAGTTTAATTTAGTTTTGATGATTGGGTTGAGGGTTTTATTTATATTTATAAATATAAATGAAGAAATAATTGATTTATAAAGAAATCAATTGATTTTGGGTTGATTTGGGTTAGTATTTGGTTAAGCTCATGGAGGTAGGTCCACGTGGCTTAAGAGAGGTCTTGGTTGGATTTGGATTTAGTTTGATTTAGTTTTTGGCTATTTTAGTTTATATCTCATTTATACTTGTAAATATAAATGAAGATATAAATGATTCATGAAGAGATCAATCAAATTTGGGTTGGATTGGGTGGAGATTTGGCTGTCTATGGAATTCAATCATAAGGCTTTAAGAAGGATTTTGATTTTGGTTTTGATTATGGGTTTCAATCATTTGATTTGAAATTTGGATTTGAAATTGATTTTAAGGTTTGGTTGGAAATTTGGATTTGAATTGAATTTAAGAAGGTGTATGTGGTTTGGGTTTATGCTATAAGATAGGTGATTTTCCTAAGTCCCTAAGGCATAGCCTAATCCTATTAACCCTTCTAAGTCTCCAAGCTTAGGTTAAGTATTCACCTAATTATTAAAAGTGTCTTATGACTAAAGAAGTCTTAGTGTCTAGAGGATTCCTAAGTCTAAGAAGAGGAGGTTGAGAACTCACTCCAAAAGTGAGGTCAACATTCTCCCTACTTAAGACTTCTATGGCTGCCCCCCAATCACCTATAACTATAACCTCTATTCTTTTAAGAAGCTTTAAGGGATTAACTATGGTTGTAAGCATGGTTTATCCATGGTAGATTTTTTCCACTATGGCTATAAATAACTATAAGTGATTCTAAGCTTCATAGGGATGTTGAGCGTTCTTTAAGCTTAAAGCAACTCAACTACACTCTCCCCACAATCTTATAACCTTTGGTTCAATTCATTCACCATAGCCATCTTAATGGAGAAGGTGGTCTACTCAACCCACCAATCTAGGCCAATTCAACCCAATCTAGAGAGGATTTTGTCATTCTTAACTCACTAAAATTGAGAGGATACCTTCATTTGAGTTCCATAGTACAAACAAGTAAATATTTTAAAATATACTCCTCCATCTTTCTTTTTTATCTTTCTGATGGTAAAGGTCATCATAGTCTGAGTGTATAGTCCATGGGCTTATAGTTCTTGATCTCCTGAAACTATCCCAATTGAGATCAACTCAATTTGTGCACTATAGAGGAGAAATAGTCTTGTTTTGTGTGGGCTTCCTAGGGTTATAAATGTAAGAGATAAAGTCAAAACCATTGATTTTAAATTTACATCTCTAATCGAGTGGTTCAGTCCAACCCTCCCTAATTTTCATTGATTCTCTTTAAACTTTCAATATGATTTAAATATTAATTGAAAATTCATATAAGTTTAAACTTAAAGAGTGTTCATAGAAAATAAATTTAGAAAATATCATTTTTCTAAATTTATTTTTTTATATTAAAAATTTAATTAGTCTCTATTTTAATTAGTTAATAAAATAAAATAATTTTAAAAAAAATTAAAGTCATGGCAAAGGTTAGTAATATCATTACAAATTTCTTTTGAAAATTTTATGCCCAATTGAATCATATCATGCATGCTATCATTTTGAAAAGGGAAAATTTACTATTTTAAAATTATAATAATTAAAATTTTAATTCAAAAATTTTAGAAATAGTAAGAAATATTTCTTATATCTCTATACATTTTCTTGAATTTAATGATAATTTTTGTATCCTATTTAATATGCATGATTAAAAATGGTGATTTTCACTATTTTTTAATTAAAGGCACATTAAAATAATTCAAAAAATTATTAATGAATTCATAAATATTTCTTGATTTTATATACACTTCTATATATTTACTTAGAAATTAATTAGATCATTTACATAATATTTATATTTTTTTTAAATAAGAATAGCCTTACATGTAGTACCTTCCAAAAGTATATTTTAGTGTTTGTATCTTAACCTAAGTTATTGGAATTTATTCAATTTCTTTTTAATTATGTAATATTTAATAATTTAATATATATATTATAGATTTATTTAAATGTGTTATTTTATGCATATAGAAACCTTCATATAAAATCAGTAATGATTTTTAAATTATCATAAAAATTTAATTTAAAGAACTTTTATTTCTAATATTTGACTATTTAAAGGATAAATCTAATTAGTAACATTATTAGTTTTAAATTATCTTATTTAAATTATTTCATCACTTTGAATTTAGCATCACCAAATTGAGATTAAAATAAATTTAGTCATAACAAAAAAAATCCTCTTAGAACATTGCACTACCTTAGCTTACCAACATGTGGACTATTGTTAGCATAATAGTTTCTAACTTAATCAATTTAAATTCAATCTTGTCTAACATAGGGTTGATTATATCAATTAATGCTATCCACACTAATATCTTACCAAAGTTATCTAAAGAGGAAGTTATCTTATTGAAAAGCACACATAATATCTTAAGATTAATTCACATAGCATCTTAAATCATTGATTATTTTCTAAACTTTTATAGCTTGTATTATAAATGTCTTACATATTATACTATCACCTTAGATTAATCTTATAACTTGGTAATGCACTCTATGCCAAGTTCCAAATACTTAGTCTATCCATTTAAATAAGTTTGCTTACTTCTAATAATCTACTTCTCTTAGCCAACATTTTTCTTGTTCTCTCAGTTATACCCACTTGATTGCAAAATTCTAATAAATTAATCATACTCATATAGCATCTATTTATTCATGACAATTTAATTAATGTAATTGTATTAATATGTTTTTATAAACTTAATCACCATTTTAATTTAATTTAATTTTGGTTTGATCAATATCACTTTTGTTCAAATTATCCTCTAATTTAGTCAGTTTTTTTTATTTAGCCATTATGTAGTTCAACAAACCCTGTGATTAAACACTTTTGGTTTTAAGTATACACATATACTAGGTCCATTCTTTCATTTTTTTAAATAAATAGTTTCTATTCAAAATTGTGTACACTAAATATTTCTAATATTTTTCAACTATCTAAAATATTTTTTATCTTTAAGTGTTTATACTTCATTTGGACACTTAAATCCGATGGTGGTTGACTGCTTCAACTATCTTCATCATATTGCTAAACTTTGAGGTACATAAAGTGATATTGACACTTTAGATTAGAATATGACTCATTAGTGCAAAGACTTGACTTGTGATTATAGTACATTGATTATTATAATTAGATGATAATTCATCTAATAAAATTTTTTTTTATAATATCTCATATGATTATTTGAGAAATTTAATTAATATATAATTTAGTAATTCAATAAAGTGATAAGCTTTGGATAACTATACTCTTGTATGACCTAGCTTAGTAGGTCATCATAATCATATGAGTTGACCATAGGATACACAGATTATTGCATACGCTTATTGGTTGAAATAGTTTATAATATTTAAGTCACTTAGCATAAGGAATTTGTAGTCAGTTGACATTTTGATTCACAAATCTTTTAATGCTAACGCTTGTGATGAGGTTTCTTTAAGTGCCCTTATAATTTAAGGTTGATTGTAATATTTCATGAAGTATTGCACATCTTTGTTGATATGTTTTAGAATAGAGATATTTTTTGTAGCTACTTAATGTTTAGCCATTGCTCTCTACTTTTATTTTTACAAGTGTTGTGAACTAATATATATTTTATGTTATGATCCGTGATGTCATATTTTTTTTTATATTTTTCTATATTGTAATGGTTCCATTTTGTTTTAGGAGATTTTCTTCAAGCATTTTTTACTATAAGAAAATTTATGTATACAACAAAGTATGAGCAACATTTTTTTAATTAAAGAAATACTAATATCCTGAAGCACCTACCCTCATTCATAGTAAATAAGTACACAATTTGAATTAGGTGAAATAAGCATGAGCAAAGGAAAATGAATGCTTAGATTTTACTATTTAAATTATCTAAGTTTGTTTGATTAAAACTTAACTAATCTTTTATTATTTTATCTTAGGCATGTATAAGCTAATTACCCAACTGCACCAGCCTATCAACTAATTTATAGCGATCATAACATTGTAGTTGTCTATATTATTTGTTTCTTTATGATGTTTGCTTTCTTTTCAATAAGTCATTATTTGGGTTATAAATAATTTTAAGCTAAGCTCATGAGATAAAATCATTTTTTTATCAACTTTAATAGAATAATAAATAATTTTAAAATCAATCAAAAGATTTTTTAAATTAAAATATAAGCTCTCTTTACCCAGATATTTTTAAGTTAACCATTCTCTTTTATGCCTCATGAAATTAGTATTAGGTGGAGCTAGGTATTAATCAAAACCCCAAGCATTGATTTACTTTCATTATATGTCTAAGTCAACATGCATTAGAGATCTTCTTAATTTAAAGATTGATAATTTACATTATATATTATATTCCTTAGGATAGAGCCTTAATTAGTCATCATTTTAACTATTGTTATTATGTCTTAGTATGAAGAAAGTATATATATATATATATATATATATATATATATATATATATATATATATATATATATATATATATATATATATATATATATATATATATATATATATATATATATATATATATATATATATGAAATGCAAGTCTTACATATTTCTATCCATTCCTTGGGATCTATATGTCCAAGAATCTTGATTTTTTTATTTCTCAATTTGAGGTCATGAAGCCAACTTTGGAAGATACAATAGTTGTTAATAATGTGTCTTATAGTTAGATTGGGTCAACTACCTTCCTAAGCTCAATGGCCTTGAGCTTGATAATTTAGGATGCTAGTCCCATGAAGTCTAGATTAAAATTATTCACCTTTTCTTAGACTTCTTCACTCACTCATTTACAAGCTTGAGCTCATTATTATACTACTCATTAAGTCCTTGGTGATTCAATAATTATTATCATATAGGTTGTTTGTATATTAGAACATAATCTCACTTGATTATAGTGATTCACACCCTACTTTGTGGATTAACATTTAGTATATATTATATTCTCTTGAGGTCTTTCATTGACAAATCTAGAAAACAAAATCATAATAAAGGCATGCTTCACTTATCAAGAGTTTCTCTTAGGCGTGTCTTTGAAAATAATTATAGAGAGGCTAATCTTTTTTGGAGATAAAATAGCTTACATTCTTCTATTCTTTTTATTACCTTGATGATACATCATCACATAAATATTTTTAATAGAACTAAATATGAGATATTGATTTTAACTAAGTTTATCTCTGAATCTCTTCTTGTAAAATATTTCTACATATGTGTTGACCTCACTTTTGGAGTGAGTTCTCAATCTCATCATCATAGATCCATGACTCTTATAGACACCAAGAGTTCCTTGGTCTTAAGACACTTCTAATGATTAGGTGAACACTTAACCTAAGCATAAAGACTTAGAAGGGAGTCGTAGGGGTAAGTTATACCTTAGAGACTTAGGGAGATTTGCTTATCCTATGGCTTAAACCCAATCCATGTTCTCCTTCTCAAACCTAACCCCAAATTCAAAATCAAATTTCCAAAATATGCAATCAATCTCAATCTCAAATCCAATCTCAATTCTCTTCCTAAGCCTTATGATTGAATTCCATGAACTTAGCCCTAGCCAAATCCAATTCCATTCAAAATTAATTGATTTTCTCCAAGATCAATTCAATCCCTCAATCATTGATCAAATTCAAGTCCAATCTCATTTCCAAATGATTGAAACCCAAAATCAAATTCAAGCTCTAAATTCCCCCTAAGCCATATGATCCACTTTCATAAGCTTAGCCAAAATCCCATTCAGACTATGTCAAATTCAATTGATTTTCTCATAAATCAATTATTCCTTCAATAATCTTCCTAAATATAAATGAAATATACATTCAAATAACCAAAATCAAATTAAATCCCAATTTAAACCCTTTGCGCTAATCCCTTGGACTTAGGCAAATCCTATCGTCAAGTCAAAACCAATGAATTTTTTTTTGAATCAATCATTCTTTCAATCATCTATCCAAATATAAATGAAACCTACAATCATCAAGCCAAATTGACATCAACCCAAGTCAAGCCCAACTTAGCTATTTTTACTTGAAAATCCCAAATGAAGCAAAACATATCGTAGCCCAAATTGATTGCAGTTGAATTTATATTTCAATCCTAAACTTATATATAAATTCAACTAAACCTTAATCAAACCAAAACTAAGCCAATTGACCCATTTAGGTTCACTTGATCCAAAGTGACCTAAAAAACTCATTTGAACCAAGTACTAATCCAAACCAAACTGGATTGAACCAAGCCCATCCAAATCTCATTCCATGATCATTGATCACCATAGGATGATCAATTGCCTTAAATTGGGTCAAACCAAGTCAACTTGGTTATTTGACCAAGTCAACCCTTTAACCCATGTGAACCCAAACTAGCCAAAACCTACCCTACACCAAATCAATTGAAACCATTGATTCACATCAACCCATAATCAATAATTGAACATGACTTGACCATCAATTTAGCCAAACCAAATCCAATTGGCCATTTGACCCAAGTTGACCCAAATTGACCTAAAGGGCCAAAATAGGTCAAATAATGATCCAACCCAATTTGATTGCAACCAATGGCTCAAGCTCATTCCAAATTTATTATTGAACTTGACCAAAGCCATAATTGAGCCCAGACTGACCAATTAGACCCAATTGACAAACTTAGCCCAAATTGACCTAAAAGGTCAAATTGGCCTAAAACCAAATTAAATCCAAATCAATTCAAACCAAAACCTATAATTATCTTCCATTAACCAATTGAACTTGAACCAAGACCTAACCGAAGCAAATTTGACCAATTTGATCAAATTGGTCAACTTGGCCCATTTGACCCTTTTATTATGCTGATCTAGGACTCTTGTAGACACTAAGAGCTCCTTAGTTTTAAGACACTTCTAGTGATTATATGAACACTTAACCTAAGCCTAGAGACTTGGAATAGTTAGCCATTGAAAAAGGTCATGCCTTAGGGATTTAGGAAGACTTGCCTACCTTATATCCATAAACCTAATTCTTGCTTCCTTCTTCCAAACCTAACCTCAAATTCAAATCCAAATTCCAAATCTAAATTCCAAATCAAATGATTGAAAACCATTATCAAATTCAAATACCAAAATCCCTTTCTAAGCCATATGTACCACCTTCATATGCTTAGCCAAAACTCCTTCAAACCAACCCAAACTTGGTTGATTTCTTTATAAATCAACCATTCCTTTATTTATATTTATAAATATAAATAAAATCTAAATTCACACCATTCAAATCAAATCAAACTAAATCAAACCAAATCAAGACCTTTTTTAAGCCCTACGGACTTACCCTCATAGGCTTAATCAAATCTTAGCCCAAATTAACCCAAACTCAATTGATTTCTTTATAAATCAATCATTCCTTCATTTATATTCACAAATATAAATGAAACCCACCCTCCATGACCAAAAATAAATCAAACCAAATCAATTCCCTACTTAAGTTCCTTAAGCTTGGTCAAATTTACTTCCAAATCATTCCAAACTTAAGTGATTTTCTCATAACCTGATATCTTCATTTTATTCAAAATATAAATATAAATCAAATAATAAAATAAGACCCAAATCAAATCAAATTCCTAATTTTATCTTTTTTTTAGCCAATTTCTTGAACTTGGCTAAATGATACCCAAATCAATCCAAAACCCATGGATTTCTTCATGAATCATCAATCATTTACCCAAATATAAACATAAACCACAATTATTAAACCAAACCCAAGTCAAGCCCATGTTGACCCCTTTTGACTCGAAATTATCATATGAACCAAAATCCATTTGGCTCTAAACCAATTGTAATTGGATTTATATTTCAATCCTAGGCTCATATGTGAGTTCAACTAAACTTAAATCGGGCCAAAACCAAACCAATTGACCCATTTAGGTCCACTTGACTCAAAGTGACCTAAAGACCATTTTTGAGCCAAATCTTAATCCAACCCAAATTGGATTGAACTAAACCCATCCAAGCCTCACTTCATGATCAACAATCATCTTAGGGTGATCAACTACCTAGAATTGGGTCAAACCAAGTTAACCTGGTCCTTTGGCCAAGTCAACTTTTAACCCAAATGAAACCTAAACTAGCCAAAACCCTCCATATACCAAATTAATTGAAACCATTGACTCAAACCCACTCATAATCAATGATTGAACATGACCAAAGCCTCAATTGAGCAAACCAAGTCCAATTGGCCATTCGACTTAAGTTGACCTAGATTGGGCTAAAAATCCAAAAAGGGTCAAATCATGATTTGATCTAAATTGATTACAACCAATGGCTCAAATTCACCCCAAATCATTTATTGGACTTGACCAAAGCTAAGATTGAGCTCAATTTGACCAATTGGTCAACTTGACCCAACCTAGCCCAAATTGACCTAAAAGATCAAATTGGCCAAAATCCAAATTAATTTCAAATCAAATAAAAAAAGCCTACAATCATTTTCAATTAACCAATTGAATATGGACCAACACCTAACCCAACCCAACCCAATTTGGTCAAATTGGTCAAATTGATCAACTTAGCTTTGGACCCACCTATTTGAATCCATGACAGCCCCCAACTACTCAAGTGAGGCTCCACTTGACCCACCTAGCTCACCTAACCCACCCTAGGTTAGCTTTGGACCAATGGGAGTTCACCTCTTCTTCACTAAAGATAAAATTGAAAACCCATGGATTCAAGCCAAGAGGTCTTTGCACACCATCCTTTGGGCAACCTCCCATTGCATTCTCCACTCAAGTCAAACCCAAGTTGAATGTGCACGGTGCCATGATGGCGACTGTCCCGAAACAAGCTACCCATCTGTCAAACAATAAGCATGATTTCAAGGTATACTCCCCCAATTCGAGTGGCAATTATGATAATTCACAGTGTGAGAGTTCCCTAAGCCATTTTAAAACTCCTTAAAGCTTTTCCAAGTATCCCAAAGATCCCTCGATCGACCATTGCTCTTTGTGCATGTTACCAAAATAGGGGAGCCCTCCCTTGATTCAAACTCCTCCTCTACTCAACCAAATCTCAATTAAACTTACACACACCTTCACCACACCTAATCGAAGCCAACAAAATCATTTCCCAGTTTCCAAACCATCGTATATAGGACTTCGATCAAGACCGAATGCCAAATCGAAGGAGCTTGGTCCATAGAGCAAACCACCTCAAATAAAAGCTCGTGCGACTCAACAGGGCTTTATTTCTACCAAATGAAGCTACCTCAGTTGATCCCATCTCCAGACGTTAGCTTTGGTGAGGTAATTCCTCAAAATCATAGCTTAGGTGAACTTTTGTGGGCCTTTGTGAAGAGAATTTTCATGTGGGTCGATCTTGACCATTGGATGTTCTCGTCTTCTCCTCCTGATGGTGTGGGATCGATTTGATTCCAATTTGAGCTCTGGTGAGCTTGGATTGAATGGAAAAGACAAACGATTTCTATCTTTCGTTATTTGCGAAGGAGACAGATCATGGGCCGTCCATTCTATGTGATCGAAATGGACAATCCTGATCTGATCATGTTAGATCCGTCTCTATTTCCTCCTTAACTACGGGATCTAATCATGGTTGTCCAATCTTAAATCGGACGATCTACGAGAAAGCGCATCCGCCGCAATCTAAGTCAGCCTCTCAATTTGACAACTTAAATACCCTATCGTTGCGCCACATGGAAAGTGCGTGACGCATTAGTAGCCATGTGGAGCCGAGGTTAATTAGGGCTATTTTAATTAATTTTTAAGTCTGACTCTTCCTAAAATCATAACTAATCCTAAAAAATCCAAAAATTATAAATGAGGGCTCATTTTGAACATATTTCAGAGTAGAATCTATTAAAATTATTATTAATTAATTTTGAATAGTAATTTACTTAATAAAGGTTTAATTAAAAATTTAATTAGCCTAAGTACTTTATGATTAATTATCCGATTAATTTCAAACTTTCTAGAGATGTTTAAGGGAATGACCTCTGCCTTCCCCATTTTTCTTGGAATTTATTGGATGTTAATTAGCAAAATTGATTGGTTAAGCCATAATTACTCTCTTTTACTTAATCAATGATAATTAATCAAATGATGTAACTTAACCCTTTAATTAAGTTTATTGCCCTCTATCAACAGTGAAGAGTCTTAGGGAAATGATTTGGGTTCACTTCTTATGACCATTTCATTAAGCCCCTTTGCTTATTTTAATTAATTGAAGGTTATGTGTTTGATTAACCTCTTGATTAACTAACTTAATTAAGACGAGAGTTACTTTAGAGCTTAATTAATTGGAATGACTTAGTGATTGGGATTGAGACCTCTCTCTTGATCTCTCTTCTAAGTTAATTTTATCATCTTAATTGAAGATAATAAAGAGTTTTAATTAATCAATTAATGGCTTAATTAAAATTAAATTAACTTAAAATTCAATTTACAACCTAATTTTGTTTAATCAACCTTGGGTAGCTCTTTGGGTGTTCAATAACCTAAAGAGAGAGCTAATGAAATTATGGTTAGCTCATATGTGTGAGAAAACCATAAAAGTAATTAAGTGAGCTCATTGCTTAATTAACTATTAATTATGAGCCAATTGCATTAAGCCCCTTTCATTTCTTAGGAGCATTGCCAATTTACTTTTCATATGATTGCATCTGATCTTGGCTCATCATTATTTAGTTAATTAACTTAAGGTGATGTAGATAAGGGTTAATTAATAGATTTAATTCATACCTTAACTAATTAAGCCATAAAATCAACCTAATTACTCTTCATCAAACCAAATTAACTTACACATGGGGAGGGGTGTGCATTATTCACCTTTAACCAAAAAACTAAATCGAATCAAAGTTTTTGAGTAATTTGGTTCGGTTTTGAACTTAGTAATTTGGATTTTGGTTTTAATTAATGAAAACTTTGGTTTTTGGTTTTTGGATCAGTTTGTTGAATAAAATTTTGTATGGAACCAAATAAATTAAAGTAATTATATGGTATACAATATTATTAATTTATATATTATAGGCTTATAATAAGAATTATAAATATAAACTGCTATTGCTTATTCATTATATAATAAAATATTATGTAAATAATTTTTAAATGTAGCAAACTTTAGTTTATCTAAAATCAAAAAAACTGAACCTAATTCTTAGTTGGTTTGTTTGGTTTTACATTTTAATTGGTCAGTTTGGTTCAATATTTTTAGGAATCCAAAACTAATTGATTTTAAAATTTTATCATCCAATCCATCCAAATCAACCAAACACACACCCCTACACATGGGGAATGGGATTAGGATTAGCAAACCTCTTTCATATTTCCTAAATCAAATCAAACATAAAGATCAAAAATGGCTTTAAGAAATTTTGGTTTATTTTTAATGAACTTGTTTAATATGATTTCCCTTAGGACTTAGTTGAATTGAATGAAATTACATAATTGTGTTTCTTTATTTCTTTCCAATCATGTTAAAATAATATATGCCACTTGTTGTCATGCATTCATTTCTTTCAAAATAATTAAATATATATGATTTCCTTTATGTCAACTTGCATGTGATTAATTAGAAATATGTGTTGCTATTATCACTATTAAATCTCAAATATATTTTCAAAACTTATTAATGAATAAATATACATATATTATGACTTTAGTTACATATAGATAGGAGATTTATATGAATATAAGCTTAGTGTTTGAAGTGAGGTCTCTTTCTTACATTCATTTGTTGATATGCATAAGCTTGAATGTTAATGTGTATATTAGTCTGGATATTTCGGGGATGCACGGATTTAAGTAGCCCTAAGGAA
The DNA here is from genome assembly GCA_021442155.1 of Cymbidium sinense. Taxonomy (NCBI): domain Eukaryota; kingdom Viridiplantae; phylum Streptophyta; class Magnoliopsida; order Asparagales; family Orchidaceae; genus Cymbidium; species Cymbidium sinense. The sequence goes on along the minus strand of CM038221.1, from coordinate 133,990,122 downwards.
GTTCCTACCTCACTCCCTTGATATAGAACAATGACGATGTACTCATTTGATTTCATTCTTATGCATTTTAACATTAGATTTTAGATAGGGCCCTAATTCATTTACACAAATAAATCATATTCAATTAAACTTTACCTTTGCATGATTTTCTATTCTTATAGTTGCTTATACATCCATATGTATTTAAGAATAGCGGGTATATTAGTCTGGACATTATGGGGATGCACAATTTTAAGTTGCCCCAAGAAGGTTCCTACCTCACTCCCCTGATGTAGAACAATGGCATCATACTTGGTTAAAACTTTTATATATTTGAATGTGTATTTAGCTAATGAATGAAAATTCTAATTTTCTATTAAAAATACATGCATTAATATTTTATTCAAGTGGTGCATGGTTTTCTATTCATATAGTTGCTTATACATCCATATGTATTTAATAATAATGGGTATATTAGTCTGGACATTCCGGGGACGCATGACTTTAAGTAACCCCAAGGAGATTCTTACCTCACTCCCTTGGTGCAAAACAATGGTGACGTACTTGCTTAAAAATTTTATATATTTGAATGTGTATTTAGCTAATGAATGAAAATCCCATGTTTCTATTAAAAAAACATGCATTCATATTTTATTTAAGTGGTTGGATGGATTAGTCATATGATTTAGAGCTCTTTTCTTATCTTTTTATATAAGAATTTATATATAGTTTTAAATTAATATGATAGGATAATTCAACCAAATAAAACATCGATTCTAAGTGCATTTGCTTACATTCATCATTTAAGTGTGCTAAAATAATTATTGTATGTGTGCTTAGGATATAATCATATGCATGCTATATATGATGAAAAGAAATGAAGAAACATGTGTTTTGTGATAGTAATTAATTCTAATTAATCTTAAGATGTCTTTCTTATTGAATGAGGTTATTTAAAGTAAACCTAAATGTAGGACTAATTAAAACATGTAATAAGCCAATCACTAAAGAAAATCAAGCAATTAATTTATTTTAAATGTGACTTAAGGTAGGGATGAAAGAGAGTGATCCTCTTTTCTTCTCTTTATAACACTTAGTTGTTATGTGTAGGCTAAGATAAAACAAAAGAAAACATCAAGTAAAATTCATAAATTAACTAAGCCACTTAAAGTGAAACCCCCCATTTAAAATTAAATCTCTTCATACTTAGAAAATCTTAACTCTAAATCTAGCTAGGACATACCACACAAGTCTTAACACACGATTAGATTAAGTCACTACTTCTAGTTTTATGTTAGGGCGGTGCATGATTTGATGTATGCTTATTTTGTGATGTACTATTTGGATGTTAGTGTATGCCCTGATGTTAGGCCGTGATTAGCCTAATCATATTTTCTACAGGAGATTATGCTTAAGGGGCACTTAAATTAAATATAAATACTCTCTTTGCAAGTTTCTTAACCCCTAAGCATAATATACATTAGGACTGGTGGACTTGGTTACCTATGTGCAGGGTGCTAAGTCCAAATTCTACATATAACTACTTGTGTTGTATGACATGTTTAGCTAACACTTGTCTTGCAAGTGTAGTTAGATTTAATTTTTCTATTTTTAATGTAGTTATGCATTAGGGATTATGATTAGTGTTATGATGGATTAGGATGAGCTGTGGCTAGAAGGCTTTGTCCTGGTAGGCCTTGTGATGCCTTTGAAGCAAGCAAATACAAATGAAGAAATAGAGCAAAGATATGAAGACATGAAGACATGAAGAATGAAGACCCCCCATAGCATTTATTTGTAAAAATTGTAATTATTGTTTTATATATAGGGATGTATAAGGGTAGAACTCAACTACTCACATTTCTTTTTGGGTTGTACGGCGGTATTCGACTGCACCGACCTATTACTCTTTCACGATGAGTTTATAAAGTGTTTGATACTTTGTTTACAATTGTGCAATAGAAATGACATGTATTTTCTTAGTTTTTTCATCTATGATGATTTAATGTGTGGCCTAGATCCGTTTAGGCTCTTAGAGAAAAATAAGCTTTTTACCCCAATCATAACTCATAACTAAATTTTCTAAAATAACTCATAACCTCACATAAAATCTAAGAATTAAATCAAGATAAATAAAAGATTTAGCAACCCCTTAGTTGATTGTTGTATGTCTTATATCATGCATACATCTTCTACCACTTTTGCAAAATGAGGGCCCCCTTTCTTGCATGCATGGGAAATGCTTGACCTATGAGAGCAACTCCTACTAATGGGGCTTCACCATCTTCTTTCTTGATTTGGCCTATAACTTATTTCAACATGCATTTAGGCATATAAAATCCTATAACCTGTGTTAAAATAAAGAGTCCAAAATTAAATAAAATTTGCATTGGACTAAGTCATTATTCATACCACTCATGCTGTAGTCTCTTAGGGAGTGGGTTTAAGGACTTTTATTTCTTTCTAAATAATAACATCCTAACCATCTTGCAAAACATATGACTTGACCACATGGCTTTAAAATATAGGATGAGTTAGCTGGCTGCCACTCCAGATGATTATAAGTCTAACAGTTGGGTGGTTTACCCTCTCTTGTGGAGGAAAACAATATATCCATTTTTGCCTTAGATTTAGGTCATGCTTTGGCCTTTGCTAAAACTTTCTAGGTTTAGGATCTGAGGTTGCTATTTTTCTTTGGGGCTACAAGCATAAATCCTCACCTCTTATGCATTTCACAATCTTCTATTGTGGGATTAAAAGTCCTATCATCTAATAAAATTTCATCTCAAACATATAATTTTCCTTTAATTTCAAACATATAAAGCCTAACCATTGGATAGTTTGGAATGTTCGCAAGGTTTTCTAGTATCATGAGCATTCCCTATTCACCTACTTTTGGCTTCGATGATAAGTCTCTTCTTTGATCTATCCCACTTGATCTTTCAAACATAATTAATTTATTGATAGCCCTATCTTTGAATTCTTTGGAGATAATAATTGCCTACTTTAATCAAGAATATTCCTTAGGAATTCACCTTCCTTGGGATGTAATTAATTATGGGGGCTTGCCCCCATAAGGAACTTTGGAACCTAATTTAAAGAAACCCTACTTTATTCATCTATGTAAAGTAGGAAAAAAATCTTTGATATATTCGAAGACCCATCATGCCTTAGGAGTTGTTATTAGGTGATTAGGTCCATTGTAAGGTAGTGATTTCTATCTTTCGAGATAGTGCACTATTTTTTAATATCGTACCCGATCACCTCAATAAGTACACCCTCAGATCTTTGTGGTGTCCCCTCTATATACACACATATCACACAAACACCCATTCCAAATAATAATAATAGTAAACACCACATATTTTTTTGGTGACTCCACTAGTGATGGTTCCTCTCTCCATCTCTAGTAGATAATTATTATTTCTAAACATTAATAGTAGACTTGCATTTCATGTGAGTCTAAGACTATTTTTTTCTTCCATTGGCACTTAGCTTATTTCATTCTTAAGCAAAGCTAGCCAACATCCTCTAGGTTTTAAGACCTCACTCCTTGTAGGTCTTAAAACCCCTGTTGGGTCCCCCAATAACTAAAAAATAAATAAAATTAACTCATAAAGGGAGATGACAAAAATTTAGAACCTCCATCACTAGCTTGGTGAGGTAAAGTTCATCTTAAATATTTAAGAAAATGAACTCTTTTGCAAATATCACTTTCCAAAAGCACATTTTCAAAATTCACATAACAAAAGATCTTGCACAAAATTCATAAGAAACTTTCAAAAAGCGCAAAACTCATGTAACCAAACCCCATTTAACAATCCCATGATTCTTGCATGGAGGTTCTTTTCAAAATCAAAAAATCAAAATCATTTTTTTTTTCAAAAGCACACTCCTGAAAATGATCACCTCCATTCATCATATTTAAATTTATGAATGAAGATTCCATTTTTAAATAAAATCATAGCATAAAATTGAAACTTCACTTAACATATTTCATATATGCTAGAGTTGAGGTTTCTCTCTTTTCTAAAGCAATAAATCACACATGAAAGTAAGACATATCATTAAACTCTATTTAATATACCTAAAATTGTTAAATAGATTTCCTTTTTTAAAAAATAAAATAAATTTTACCTCCACTTAACATACCAAATTTGTTAAGTGAGGGTCTCATTTTCAAAACATATATTTGGCTCCCACTTAACATACCCAAATTTGCTAAGTGAGAGTCTCATTTTCAAAACATACATTTGGCTTTCACTTAACATACCAGATTTGTTAAGTGAGGTCTCATTCAAAATATAAATTCAGCTTCTCCATTTAACATATTAAATTTGTTAAGTGAGGGTCTTATTTTCAAAACAAACATTTGGCTTTCACTTAACATGTCAAATTTGTTAAGTGGGAGTCTCATTTTCAAAACATACATTTGGCTTTCACTTAACATACCAAATTTGTTAAGCGAGTCTCATTTTCAAAACATGCATTTGGCTTTCACTTAACATTCCAGATTTGTTAAGTGAGGGTCTCATTTTCAAATTATAAATTTGACCTCCACTTAACATACCAAATTTGTTAAGTGAGGGTCTCATTTTCAAAACATACATTTGGCTTTCACTTAACATACCAAATTTGTTAAGTGAGAGTCTCATTTTGAAAACATACATTTAGCTTTCACTTAACATACCAAATTTGTTAAGTGAGAGTCTCATTTTCAAAATATAAATTTGACCTTCACTTAACATACCAAATTTGTTAAGTAAGGGTCTAATTTTCAAAACATACATTTGGCTTTCACTTAACATACCAAATTTGTTAAGTGAGAGTCTCATTTTCAAAATATAAATTTGACTCCCACTTAACATACCTAATTTGTTAAGTCAGGGTCCCATTTTCAAAATATACATTTGACTCCCACTTAACATACCAAATTTGTTAAGTGAGAGTCTCATTTTCAAAACACAAACCATATCATATTTGGCTTTCACTTAACATATTAAATTTGTAAAGTGAGAGCCTCATTTTCAAATCAAACAAACTCATTTCAAACACACTTGTGCTCTACTTAACATACCAAATTTGTTAAGTAAGAAGCCCCACTTTCAAATCACGTCAACATATATCACACACATAAATCAATCATCACAAGCAAAGATTTTTCACAAATTTTCAAAACATACAATCACAACCTTTTCTTAGCATACCTAAATTTCCTAAGTAAAGCTTTTAAAAATCAAAATTTTCAAACAAGATACACAACACAAATATCTTCAAAGGTCTCTCCAAATATTTGAACCCCACCAAACCTACATAAATTGGTTGAGTATGGGTTCTAAATCAAAATCAAATGACAAAGACACTCCTCATATATCAAAATCTCTCTGATGAGCCCCACTTAACATAACTAAATTTATTGAGTGTGGGTTCAAATTTCCAAATCAAGTCTAAAATTTATTTCTGAAGTTGAATATCAAGACAAAAGGGACTAATTTAGTTATGTTTTTAACGAATGTAGAGTTTTAGCTTAGTCAATTTTTATTTAGTTCATTTAGTACATATGGCTCCTAGCAAGTTTGTGTTCTCCTTCCCATCCGATCTTGACTTGGCCTTGGATCAGGCTGAGCCCACACCGACCCCTATACGTTTGATTCAGTTTGGTCATGGATTTGAGGTTGTACGAGTCTCTTATGAGGGGACAATCCTCACGATTTTGACATGCCTTCTAACTCGAAGTTCCCTCATTAAAGAGGAAGGCACAGAGGTCCCCAAATGAGAGCAAGTAGCTTTAGTATGATCTACTTTAGTGGTAGCACCAACAATATCAATGGTTCTCCTATCTGTTTCATCAATTGTTCACCTTATTGCCCCGACGAGGGCTGACACCTCCTTGTTGGTCCCCTCAAAAGGGAAGGCTATCTTGGCCTCCGAGATAGTCACCCCTACCTTCAAGGTAGGTTCTAGCACCCACCCCGCTCTACTCATCTGTACTCAGCACCACAACAAAATCCTAAAGGTCAAGCAGAGTCACGAGCGAGCAATTGCAGAGGCAGATGTAACATCCCATGTTGTAGAGGAGGGTTCACCCCGGGAGGTTTCCCTTTACTTAGTGGCAGTAGATTCCATCCCCTCTCAGGATCATATAGAGAGGAGGATTATAGGAGGATTGCAGCATTGCCTCCACCACTAGCATATTATAATGTATCGACTAGAAAGAGAAAGAAACCCTATGCTGGGATTACGCTCATTTGCCAATAGTGAGCCCATGATGATGAGTCTGGCATTATTCACTTGAGGTCTATGATCCCTGGAGTGTCGTCGTGGATCGATACATGAGGCTCAAGTGGTAGGGCAGATAGAGAGAGAGGAGGAGGTATGCTCTGAGAAGTCAGCTCTCTTATGGATTTCTGTGGCAGCTCTGTGAGTTGACCCATTGATAAGATAATACTTACAGCATAAATCAGAGGGAGAGTTCTGCGGTAGTGTCTCCACCACACCGCACCGCTCATCACCCACCTTCACCAATACATGTTCCAGCATCTTTTGTGCCAGCCAAGGCACAAAAGTTAGCATCGGGGGAGAAGAGATCCTCATTGGTGATCCTGGCCTCGTGGTACCATTCCATCTCCACTCTGAGGTGAGCTGAGCTCTTGACCTCCACTTCAACCTGTGGTGAAGAAGGAATGGCACCCAAGAGCATTATACATTCCACCACCTCCACCAAGTTGGCAGTAGAAGTAGGAGGAGGAGGAGACAGCTTCACCCCATGGCAGATCCCTGAGACGACACTCCATCACCATGAGCATGTATCTTCTAGCGAGCATAGTCCTCCTAGAGATAGCACTCTAGTGGCAGGCAGTGTTAGATGCATTTTTGTTAGTGAGCATAGACCTACTACCTGTCAACAACGAGTGTTTATACCAACACAGTTAGATCATTCCTTGAATGCCATTCTAGCACAGTACTTTACGAAGAAGAGAGAAATCCTAAGAAGCGATTAGTTAGATTGTGAGGAGGGAAAAGTCAGTTTTGACCTCGATGAGGATGATTTGTTGGAGGACTCGACCGAGGTCCATATGGTCGATACTAAGAGCTCCCTCCATAGAGACCACCAGAGTCAGGAATGTATTATGGTTGAAGAGGATGACACCGTCCATTCAACCCAGCAACTCATCCACCAGCTCAGGTAGAGAGATGATCACATTGACAAGATGGGGAATAAAATTGAGGAGTTGATGGCAATAGTTTTAGCATTACAGAACTCAATCCCGCCACAACTTCTCTCATAGTAACTAACAGAGCGTAGTGGCACACTCGTGATCATCCTAGATGCATTCAGAGGAAGATAATGGTAGCTTGCATAAGAAGGTGGTGGATAGTACCTCCATGCATGAGAAAGATATCAAAATATGGTGGAACAACGGGTGAGGGAAGTGTTGGCGCAAGTCTGAGGTGGCTCATCAGTTCCAAAGGGTAGACCCTACCCGAAGAAATTTGATATAGTCCAATATCCTAAGGGTCTTGTGCCTCCTTCTATCAAAATCTTTGATGACAGTGGGAACCCTCGCTAACACATTGCATATTTCAAGGCTGACTGTTGCAACACCAGAGGTAGCGATGCTCTTATTTTCAGGTTGTTTGTTAGTAGTCTAGCAGGTGTTATGTTTGATTGGTATGCCAAACTATCCAACAGTTTGGTAAAGACATTTGCTGAGTTGGAGCACCTCTTCATCAAGAGGTTGGCTGGAACCTAGCAAAGGGTTACTGTAGGCAAACTCGTTGTAGCAAAGCAAAATCCCAAAGAGTCCCTTATTGATTACATTCTCAGGTGGCAAAAACTGAGTATGAAATGTGAACCTAATTGTCTGAACAACACACCATAGAGATTCTCCTAAAGAACATCCATGGCCTGGCCGCTTTCATGCTTAAGGGGTTTACAATCAAAACCTTCAAGAAGCTAATCAATAAGGCAGCTAGTCTACAAGAGGAAGCCAGACAGTTTCCTTTCCAAGACTAGTCAGACAAGGCTAAACCTCAAAAGGCATTTGAGAAGAAGCTAGGGGTAGACACAACATTTGACAAGGGAAGCTTAGGTTAAGTCGATAGGCCTCGAAGCTTAGCTTCTCCACCTCCTTGCTACCACCTCATCATCCACCACCTTAATTACCACAACAGCCACCACCACCAACTCCTCATCCTCAACAGATAGAGTTTTACCAGCAAGTGTATTACTTACCTACTCTTACGATGAAATAAGCCTTATTCATTCAAGTGGGAGGTCAAGAGAAGATCTTAAGAATCTCTTAAAGAAGCTTGATTTTAGCTACCGAGCCTAAGATGTGAGGAAGTGGGCAAGAGTCATGATCCAAACTATTGCCCCTACCACCACATGTTAGTCATGTCTTAGAAGATCATTACCTTTAAGGACTGGCTTAAGCATACTATAAGTCGTTATTAAGGAATACCTATTAGAATAACCTTTAGTTATTAGAGAATCCTTAGGGATACATGTGATCCTCTTAAGATAAAGGAAGGTTGGGATATCTCCTTACCCCAAACTTTTAAGAAAATCATTTCTAAGATCAAGAAATTACATTTGCAGGTGCCTCAAGCAGCTCAAACCTCCAACTCCGGGAAGGTTTGCAAGTTGCTAAGGAAAACTTGAGGGAGGTAGGAGCCTAGAGCAAATGACGCCTCCACTTGCTCGAGAGATATAGTACAACCATCGACTTACACACTCTTTCCACAGTTGTAGCTACAGTTCCTCCAGTTAGCTCTTCTTCTAGTGGTCATATTGTATCAGCGGAGGGGGTGCCAAATTCCTTACTCTGCTTACTTTACTTGATTTCTACTTTGTACCTCCATCCAAATCTAAGAAATCAATGAAGAAAGTTGATTCCAATTATATTTATGTCGCACTGATGATCTTCCCGAAGTTTATAAAAAAGCTCTCCTAGTCTAATTAATAATAACTCTAGTTCTGATCACTCTTCTTCTCTTGATTTAGAAATGGTTTATCCATTCCTAAATCACTCAGGTTTACCCATCAAGATTGATTTGGAGTCATCCAACTCCGATGTTCCTATATGAGAAGTTGTGAACTGAAGTGTAACTTTCTAAACCATCTCATGAAGTCACTGAAGTCAACCTCCATAGTGGCAATGTTCTATCTCCTAGGATAGCACCTCAGGATAAGGGTGAGCAAGTCATTAGTTCAAGTGATCAAGTAGCCCCTCCACATGATGCTCTGCCTATGGATATGCTTGTGGAGGACCTCAAAGTTGACTACAATGTCATCGCTCACCTGAGAAAGTTGCCAGCTAAACTAAGTATATATAATGCCTTTATCTTATCCAAAGAGATGAGGGAGTCATTAATCAAGACCCTTCTTGATCCAGAAATATGCTTAGCTTAGCTGACCGCTATTAGAGAGGAGGCATGTTATTCAAGAGAAGCCCATGGAGTTACATTCACCGATGAAGACCTTCTTTTGGGGACAATGGAGCACAACTGTCCCCTCTACATCACATTAGATATGGGCAGATTTAGACTCTCCAAGGTGTTAGTTGATCCAGGTGCATCAGTGAACATTATGAGTCTAAAGACCCTTTCCTACCAGAGGATTGACATCTCTGAACTCGAGGAGACCGGATGATGTTGAAAGGATTAAATGAGCAAGGCAAGAGGGCTTTAAGCTCCATAGTGTTGCCATTAGAGATAGATGACTGGAAGACATAAGCCAAGTTCTACATAATTGATTCATATACATTCTTCACTGCTTTGCTCCATAGGCCTTGGATACATGAGAATAAGATGGTTCCATTCTCTCTACATTAGTGTATAAAGTTTTGAAGAGGTGGAATTAAATATTATATTAAAGGAGGCTTGAAGCCATTTTTAGTTAGAGAGGTCAAGAAATATGAGGACGCTACCTACTATCTTCCTCAAAATTAGAAAGTATACTCTCGCAAACTTGGTGAAAGTTCAAAAATAAAAGAAAAAGAAAAAGAAGAAAAAGAAAAAGAAAATGAAGAAAAAGAAAAAGAAAAGAAAAATGAAAAAGAAAAAGAAAATGAAAATACAAGTGAGGGAGAATTAGACACTGAGGAAAAAGTAGAGCCATATGTTGGATTCCACCCGCTCCTCCATAACACATGGGTAGATGACTCACCACCAAGAGGCAGAGGATCCAAAGGCGCCAGAGGTGGAAGACCTCCTGGTGGCTGCCAAGCTATGTTTTAGCTCACAGGAGTACCTCTGCTATCCACATAGACTTAGAGTCCAATTCGGAGGATGAGTCTCATGTGGTTAGCACATCAACCAACCCCTCTCAACGGGTCCCTTTGGAGGTGACATTCGAGCCAAACAACAATGAAGACCAGGCCTCCAAGTAAAGCATGAATGTATCAAAGTCATTATTATGTAGAATAATCGGGTAGTAGTTGGGAACCTTAGCTCTAACCCCACTTTCTTCCTAGAAAGTTGAAGGTTTGGTAGCTAAGGAAGCCCCCAAGTCATCCACAGATTTCAAGCCAAAGTTGTTTTTTTTTTTGGAAGCATCATCCTCATGTCAAGAAGCTGATGTAAAACTTGAGGATGATTCATATAAAGATTTAATACAATTGCCTTTTGATTAGTATTTGCCTTGTGTTCTTAACTTAGTAAAGAAAGGATTAATCTCACATACTTGGTCTAAACATAGGTTGGATTACTTTGAAAGGTTATGGGGAAACCAAAGTAGATATCCTCAATCAAGACCAGGACTAGATTCAACATGGGTCCAAATGATAATGATAATTGCCTCATCACCAATCATTTGGAGTTTAATAGGTTCTTTTCAAATCATGCTAACTCATATGAGGAGATTTGTTTAGAAACTTTAGATGACCAATTGATCTTGAAGTCAAGGATGCATCGCCAGAGTTTGAAGAAGAAATCAGATCAACCATCGATGAACTCAAAGAAATCAACTTAAGAACAAAAGAAGATCCACGCTCAACATACATCAATTCCTTGTTGAATGAAGAAGAAACCTATGACTTAGTTAGGCTATTGACTTGGTTTAAGGACTACTTTGCATGGAGTTATAAAGAAATGCTCTGTTTATCTCCTAACGTAGCAGTCCATAAGTTAGCAATAGATCTTAATGCTAGCCCTATCAACCAAGCTCCTTAACACATGCGATCAGACATTGAGTAGTAGGTCATTTCTAAAATCAAGAAATTGATTGATGCTAGCTTTATCAGGAAAGAAAAATATCCTACCGGTTAGTTGTCCCAGTTAAGAAAAAGAATGGCCAAATTCATATGCTCATTTTAGGGATCGAATAAGGCATGTCCTAAGGATGAATTTTCACTTCCTATACCGTGAGCTACCTCATTGCCTCATCTCATGTGGTATTCTCTTTCATGCTTTAGGCCTTAAAAATGATGGTTCTACATATTAGCGGGCCATAACTCAAATTTTTGATAAATTCATTCATCATCAAGTCGAGTGTTACGCCAATGATCTTGTAGTCAAAAGTAAATCAAAGAAAGAACACCTCTTTGACTTGAGAGTAATTTTTGAATGGTTAAGGCAATTTATCCTTAAAATGAATCCTTTTAAGTATACATTTGGAGTAGCTTCAGAGAAATTCCTTGGGTTTGTTATCTGGCACCAAAGAATAGAAATCGACCTGGAAAAGATCAAGGCTATCTTAGAAATGCCACCCCCTAAAAGTTTAACTCAACTCAGATCATTTCAAGGGCGGTTGACATATCTAAGACACTTCATTTTCAACATATTAGGAAGATGCAAGCCATTCTCAGCACTTGTTAAAAAGGATGCTAAGTTCAAGTATGATGATAAGTGTCAGCATGCTTTTGAAGACATCAAGCACTACTTGATGACACCGCCAGTTTGAACAGCCCCTATCCCAGGCAAGCCACTGATATTATATACTACTGCATTATACGACTCCCTTGGCACTTTGTTGGCCCAAACCAATGATGAAGGGAAAGAAAATACACTCTACTATCTCAGTCATCATCTAATCCATGTTGAGGCAAACTACCCACCTATTAAAAAGCATTGCCTAGCTTTAATCTTTACATCCCAAAAGCTATGACATTACATGCTTTCTCATAAGGTGAATATGATCTCTAAGATTAATCCACTATAATATCATGACATACCAACTATCCGGAAGGTTGACGTTGGTCCATGATTTTATCATAGTTTGACATTTTTGCATTCTCCATGAAAAAGGATAAGAACTAGCAGATTTCTTAGTAGCACACCCACTTTCTACTGATCCCTCGCTTAATGATGACCTCCCCGATGAACAAATCATGAACTTAGATGACACTAGCATTCACCGCTGGGAGATGTATTTTGATGGTGCAGCTTACTTTCAAAAAGGAGAAGAACCATAATCTACTTTTCCAGGGAAGGCAGGGGTAGGAATAGTTCTAACTCTAGACCTTGATGTGATGAGATTCTCATATCATCTGTCCAATCCATGCACCAACAATAAAGCCAAATATGAAGCTTTGAATGAAGATCTGAAGTTAATCATTACACTATGCGTTCAGAGCATCAACATCTTTAGGGATTCTCAATTAGTTATCAACCAAATTGTTAGATCTTATAAAGTTTTAAAGCCTAAGCACCATCATTACCATAAGTATACCTTGGAGTTGCTAGCCCAAATCCCAAGGTTACCATTTACAAGATTCCTCGAGGAGAAAATATAGAAGTAGATGCATTGGCCAAGCTTGCTAAAGAGTTGGCATGTCCAGAGATGAGTCCATACCAATAAGGGTCCATAATAAACAAGTCTTATCCCTTATTGATGATGAACTCATCGAGAGACTCTCTCTTGAAGGGGAGGGTGCCATTGCCAAAAGGATGAGTCAAATTGGAGGCAACCATTCATGGATTATCTAAATATAGGCAAACTAACTCAAGAGATGTCATTAGCCCATCAAGAGAAACAGAGAGCCCTCTCCCACTCTCTAGTGGATGACACCTTATATTGGTGATCTTTCGATCATATGTGGTTACGATGTTTGGACAAACACGAAGCCCATAAGATCATGATTGAGGTGCATTCAGGTTTATGTGGAGCGCATTAATTCAGTCCAAAGATGAAAGCCAAGATCAAGAGACTAGATACTTAACCTTCTCGATGATCATCATGGACGAGCTAGAGATGCCAATATCGTGCATATGTGGTCTACACCAACCACCCAACATTCTACATCCTACATTGGCCTCATGGCCATTTGATATTTGGGTGTACATAGTGGCCCGACGATCCTCCTTCTTCCAAAGGTCATCATATTCCCCTTCCAAGTGTGAGGTAATCCCACTTAGAGAGGTCAAAGCTCAACATGTGCTCCAGTTTTTCAGGAACCATATTGTGTATAGGTTTGGGGTGCCTTGATGAATTATATCCGATAATGGTACTGTATTCAAGAGCAATAAAATCAACAGCTTTACCCGAAGACACAACATAGATTGGAGATATTCCACCATCTATTACCTGAGAATAAATAGCTTAGCAGAAGCCTTCAACAAAACTCTCATTTAGATATTAAAGAAGACACTCGATGATAACAAGCGGTAGTGGCATGAGTAGTTAGTTGAAGCCTTGTGGGCTTACCGCACCACATACAGGACTCCAACTCAATCTACCCCATTCTTCTTAGTGTACAAGTTTGAGGCAGTTCTACCATTAGAATTCCAACTCATCATCTGGGTGATAAAATTACAATGGAGTAGAATGCCAAGTTAGAAGAGCTCGAAGGTTTGAAGGAGAGATGCCTGCAGGCATGCCAAGACCTCGAGTTGTACAAAGTTAAAATGATTCAAGCTCATAATAAGTTGGTCCTCCCTATAGCTTTTCAAGTATGAGAGCTTATTTTTGTTCTAAGGAGACCAATTGTTGCTCGTCAAAAGATAGGAGGCAAGTTTGAACTCACTTGGGAAGGCCCTTTCACCATAGAAAAGGCCTGCCAAGAAGGATCTTATTAGCTTATTAACTATAAGGGAGAGTGCCCAATGCTTCCAATCAATAGCTTTACCTAAAGAAATACTATCCATAAATCTTATTTGAAAATAATCATCAATAAAATTTCTTTCATTTCAAATTACATCTTTTCATATTAGTTAGAAATATCTTTGCTTGCGAATTTGCCACGATGTGTTTAGGGTAGGTGTAAGGAACCCAAGCGGCATCCTATCCTTTAGCAATCCAACACCAATACAAACTGCACACAACCACATAAAACAAATACATATCTTTTGCTCGGGCTATTTTGATGTGGGATAAAGCCCTCTGTGGCACTCACTCATTAGCTACTTTAGGTTGGGCTGGTCACTTGTCTGGCGGATGTAAGTCTACATGCTTTCTTCCTAACTTAACCATTACAAATCAATGAGCATCTGGTTAGTTTTGTAGTCCTTACTGCATAGCTGGTAAGCTACCCCATGTTGATTTTATTTAAGAAGATGTAAGACTACAAACTTTCTTTTTGAACTAGCCATTATGCACTGACTAGGATGAGTATATTTGAGGCTAGGGTAAGTCCCCCTGTGACTCCTTTCCTTCTGACTACTTTAAGCAGTCTAGTCCTTACCTGACTCCCCACTTGGTAGTTGCCAGTAGTCAACATCTATCGCACCAATGTGACTATCCGAATCGCCCACTTTAGAGATGTAAGTCTACATGCCTTTTTTCTAGATTGATTGTTGCACACCGATGAGCACTTTAGGTTGGTTGGTTATCTCCAAACTGATGGCGACTCACCCGGTGGATACACTAATCATGGTAAATATAAGTCTACATGCTTTCTCCCAAAGTTGGCCACCATATACTTATAAGCCTTCTTTTATAGGGTCCTAGATAAAGCCCCTAACGACACCTCTTCTATGGGCACTCTATTTGGATCACGTCCTTAGTGACCCCATTTAGACACTATCCTAGTTACTCTTGGATTGGATAGTCCCTATTTCCTAGTAACTACCCCTATGGTTGGGGAATTTGTCTTGCATATATGCATATTATCTCTTGGTCCAGTAAATCTGAGATAGGACTAAGTTGATATAAGCTCATTCTCAGTGTGGTCCCTCACACACCAACAAGGTCCATGCATGTATAAATAAAATAAAAATATATATCTTTGTTTGTGGATTAGAAGGAAAATCCTAGCAGTACCTTTTCCCAAGTAGGCATACTATCTTTAGTATGTCAAAACTCCCCATAGGAATTCCTAACTACTTTTGAGTTGAGATAAGTCCGCACTCTCAATAGTCAGGTTGGGTTCACCATTGACCAACGAGTCACCCCGACGGTTATCATTGCTTTAGAATATGTAATTCTATTATGCATTCTTTCCAAAGATGATTGTTGCACAATCGGGCCCTTAAGTCGTTCGATTTGTTGTGCTATCAAATCACCCTGGTTCCTCGTAGAAGGTGTAAGTCTACAAGCTTTTTTCCTAACTTGACCATTGCACACAAAGACACCCTTAGTTGGTTAGCTCTACCCCACCGTAGACTATCCCTTTGGATTTGTAAATCTACGATAGACTAAAGATTTAGCCATCTCAGTTCATCAATCCCATGTGGGTCCATATTAAATTAAAATGAAATTAATTCTGACTATCTTGGGTCGATATGAGTCCACAGTGGCATTCACTCAATAGTCACCTTAGGTCGGGTTTGATTTATTGTGCAAGCAATGATCACACCCATTGGTTCCTTATTTAGGAAGTTGGAAGTCTACAAGCTTTTTTCCTGACTTGACCATTGCAAACTGAAATGCAACCCTTAGGTTGGTTAGTTTTTCCTGATGGCTGGAAGACTTTCCCTTTGGATTTGTAAATCTAAGATTGGATTGGGTTTATATTAGCCCCTTCTTAGTGGATCCATCACACACTGATAGGGTCCATCTCATTAAATCAACATCCTCTCCTAGCAGAGTATAAGTTAAATCCATCCACTCCTATCCCTAGTAGATACACAAACCAAAGAAGTCCATATTTTGAATCCACCTTCTCCCCAGCAGATATCTAAGCTCATATCCCTAGTAGATGTGCCTTCAAAACCAAATTATATCATCTCCCTAGTGGAGCCTCAATTCATAATCCGAAAGATCAAATTCTCATCCTCAATGGATGCCCCACCAATTAAATCAATTCAAATTCATCCCAAGTGAAATGCAAATTAAACTTTTATCCCCAGTGGATAGTTTGAACCTACTTCCCTAGTGGAAGGTTCATGCACTCATCCCCGGCGGGTAATAAATCTTAATCCCCAATGGATCCTTTCTCCCAAAATCATATCAAACAACTCAAACTCTTATCCTCTATGGATGAGCCAAACCTGCTTCCCTAGTGGAAGGTTCACTTACTTGATCCCTCAGTGGAACCCTTCTTCCTCTTTTATACCCTTGGCATAAGTCAAGTTGCATTGCACTAAGATTTTGATTCCTTCTATATCTCAAGTTTAGGAGTAGATCATTTCTGTTAGTGTTTGCGATTCTTTGAACATTGTTGATTATCTCGGTCAACACCAATATGTGTTGTGCACCTCGTTAGTTACACCGCACATATTAGGCGCTCTTTTGTTGACCTTACTTTTGGAGTGAGCTCTCAACTTCCTCATCATAGATCTAGGACTCTTGTAGACAGTAAGAGGTCCTTAGTCTTAAGACACTTCTAGTGATTAGGTGAACACTTAATCTAAGTCTAGGGACTTAAAAGAGTTAGCCATAGGAATAGGTCATGCCTTAGGGATTTAAGAAGACTTGCTTACCTTATAGCCTTAAACCTAATTATTGCTTCCCTCTTTCATCCAAATTCCAAATCCAAATTTTAAATCAAATGATTGAAACCCATAATCAAATTCAAATACCAAAATCCCTTTCTAAGCCATATGAACCACCTTCATATGCTTAGCTAAAACTCCTTCAAACCAACCATTCCTTAATTTATATTCATAAATATAAATGAAATCCAAATTCAAACTATTCAAATGAAATCAAACTAAATCAAACCAAATCAAGACCTTTCTTAAGCCATATGGACTTACCTCCATAGGCTTAATCAAATCTCAACCCAAATTAAACCAAATTCAATTGATTTCTTTATAAATCAATAATTCATTCATTTATATTTACAAATATAAATGAAACCCACCCTCCATTCACTAAAAATAAATCAAACCAAATTAATTTCCTACTTAGCCCTTTTGACCTACATCCTTAAGCTTGGTCAAATTTGCTTCTAAATCACTCCAAACTCAAGTGATTTTCTCATAACCCTTTGATATCTTCGTTTATATTCACAAATATAAATGAAATATAAATTCAAATAGTCAAAATCAAACCCAAATCAAATCAAAGTCCCAATTTTAGTCTTTTTTAGGCCAATTTCTTGAACTCGGCTAAATGATACCCAAATCAATTAAAAACCTATGGATTTTTTCATGAATCAATCATTCCTTCAATCATTTACCCAAATATAAACATAAACCACAATTATCAAACCAAACCCAAGTCAAGCCCATGTTGATCTCTTTTGACTTGAAATTGCCATATGAACCAAAGTCCATTTGGGTCTCCAAACCAATTGCAATTGGATTTATATTTTAAGCCTAGACTCATATGTGAGTTCAACTAAACTTAAATCGGGCCAAAACCAAACTAATTGACCCATTTAGGTCTACTTGACTCAAAGTGACCTAAAGACCATTTCTGAGCCAAGTATTAATCCAACCAAAATTGGATTAAACTAAGCCTATACAAACATTATATAATGATCAACAATCATCCTAGGGTGATCAACTACCTAGAATTGGGTCAAACCAAGTCAACCTGGTCCTTTGACCAAGTCAACCATTAACCCAAATGAAACCTAAACTAGCCAAAACTCATCATATATCAAATTGATTGAAACCATTGACTCAAACCCATTCATAATCAATGATTGAACATAACCAAATCCTTAATTGAGCCAAACCAAGTCCAATTGGCCATTCGACCTAAGTTGACCCAAATTGGGCTAAAAAGCTAAAATAGGACAAATCATGATTTAATCCAAATTGATTGAAACCGATGGCTCAAGTTCATCCCAAATCATTTATTAGACTTGACTAAAGCCATGATTGAGCTCAATTTGACCAATTGATCAACTTAACACAACATAGCCCAAATTGACCTAAACGGTCAAATTGGCCAAAATCTAAATTAATTCTAAATCAAATCAAACCAAAGCCTATAATCATTTTCAATTAACCAATTGAATATGAACCAACACCTAATGCAACCCAATTTGGTCAAATTGATCAACTTAGCCTATTTGACCTATTTGAATCGAAATGAGCCAAAATCAAATCTAAGCCAAATTAATCAAAATCACTTGAACCAAAACTCTTCAAATCATCATTTAAACCTAACCCAAGTCTTGGTTTGACCCAATTTAACCAATTGGTTAATCCAACCCAACGAACCCAAATGAGCCCATTTTGATGATATAAAGCCAAATCACCCAAAACCAACTTAGTCTAGACCCTAACCCAACCCCAAGACAATCTCAACTCCAAACTAGTCCAAATCTATAGTGGGCCCCACCCAAGCAATGAGCCATTGGACAAACCTTCTTTCCATTGGATCCTCACATTAACAAGTAAGGTCAACTCCCCCATCACCATGGCAACCCCCAAGTACTCAAGTGAGACTCCACCTAAGCCACTTAGCTCACCTAACCCACCCTAGGTCGGCCTTGGACCAATGGGAGTTCACCTCTTCCTCACTGAAGCCAAAATTGAAAACCCATGGATTCAAGCCAAGAGGTCTTTGCACACCAGCCTTTGGACAGCCTCCCACTGCCTTCTCCACTCAAGTTGAGCCACATGGATTTGGATGTGACCTCTCCAGTGCCCTAACGGTGGCCTGCCTGTCAAAATAAGTAAGCCCATCTTGTCCGTCCATCAAGCACAATTTCAGGGTATACTACCCCAATTTGAGTGGCAATTATGACAATTTGCATTGTGAGAGTTCCCTAAGCCATTTGAAACTCCTCAGAGCTTTGCCAAGAATCTCAAAGCTCCCTCGATCAGTCATTGCTCTCTACGTGTGAAACCGAAATAAGGGAGCCCTCCCTTGATTCAAACTCCTCCTCCACTCAATAAAATCTCAATTAAACTTACACACACCTTCACCACACCTAATCGAAGCCAACCAAATCATTTCCCAAGCTTCAAGCCGGAGATAGGACTTGATCAAGATCAAATGCTAAATCGAAGGACTTGGTCCATAGAGCAAACCACCTTAAATCAAAGCTCGTACGACTCAACAAGGCTTTATTTCTACCAAATGAAGCTACCTCAGTCGATCCCACTGCCGAGCGTTAGCTTAGGTGAGGTAATTCCTCAAACTGAGCTTAGGTGAATTTTTCGTGGGTCTTTGTGAAGAGAATTTTCATGTGGGTCGATCTTGACTATTGGATGTGCTCATCTCCTTCTCCTGATGGTGTGGGTTCGATTTGATCCCAATCCAAGCTCGATGAGTCTGGATCGACGAAGAAAGACAATCCGCCTTTTTTCCATTCATAAAGGAGACAGATCATGGGCCATCCATTCTACATGATCGGAACAGACGGTTCTGACCTGATCACATTAGATATGTCTCTATTCCTTCTTAACCATAAGATCTGATCATGGCCATCCGATCTTAGATCAAACAGTCTACAGGAAAGCGCATCCAACGCTATCCGAGTTAACCTCTCGATTTGATAGCTTAAATACCCTATCCTGTCACACCATGTGGAAAGCGTGCACCGCGTCGATACATGGCACCGATAGGGATTAAGGGTTAATTAGAGATATTTTGATTAATTTTTAAGGTTGAATCTTCTAAAACCATAATTAATCCTAAAAAAATCCAAAAAAATACAAATGAGGGCTCATTTTGAAGATATTTTAGAGTAGAATCTCTTAAAATCATTATTAATTAATTTTGAATGATAATTTCTGCTTAATTAAAGTTTAATTAGTCTAATTACTCTTTAATTAATTATCTAATTAATTTCAAACTTTTTAGAGATGTTTAGAGGGATGACCTCTGCCTCTCCCATTTTTCTTGGAATTTATTAGATAGTTAGTTAGGAGAATTGATTGATTAAGCATTAATTACTCTCTTAGCTTAATTAATAATAAGTAATCAAATGAATAGAAACTTAACCCATTAATTAAGCTTATTGCCCTTTGTCAACAGTGAAGAGTCTTAGGGAAATGATTTGGGTTCACTCCTTATGACCATTTCATTAAGCCCCTTTGCTTATTTTAATTAATTGAAGGTTAAGTGATTGATTAACCTCTTGATTAACTAACTTATTAAGATGTGAGCTACTTCAGAGCTCAATTAATTAATTAGAATTGCTTAGTGATTGGGATTGAGACCTCTCGCTTGATCTCTCTTCCTAAGTTAATTTCATCATCTAATTGAAGATAATGAAGGGTTTTAATTAATCAATTAATGGCTTAGTTAAAATTAAATTAACTTGAATTAGAATTCACAACCTAACTTTGTTTAATCAACCTTGGGTAGCTCTTTGGGTGTTCAATAATCTAAAGAGAGAGCTAATGAAATTATGGTTAACTCATATATGTGAGAAAACTATAAAAGTAATTAAGTGAGCTCCTTAAGCTCAATTAACTATTAATTATTAGCCAATTGCATTAGGCCCCTTTCATTTCTTAAGAGCATAACCAATTTACTTTTCATGTGGTTGCATCTGATGTTGGCTCATCATTATTTAGTTAATTAACTTAAGGTGATGTAGGGTTAATTAATAGATTTAATTCATACATTAACCTAATTAAGCCACAAAATCAACCTAATTGCTCTTCATCAAACCAAACAAACTCATAGATGGGAATTGGGAATAGGATTATCAAACCTCTTTCATATTTCCTAAATCAAATCAAACATAAAGATAAAAAATGGCTTTAAGAAATTTTGGTTTGTTTTAAATGAACTTATTTAATATGATTATTCTTAGGACTTAGTTGGATTAAATGAAATTACATGCTTGTATTTTTTATTTCTTTCCAATCATGTTAAAATATTGTATGCCACTTGTAGTCATGCATTTATTTCTTTCAAATTAATTAAATGGATACGATTTCCTTTATGTCAACTTGCATGTGTTGATTTAATTAGAATTATGTTTGGCTATTATCATTATTAAATCTCAAATATATTTTCAAAAGCTTATTAATAAATAAATATACATATATTATGACTTTAGTTATACATGGAGATTTATATGAATATGTTTAGTGTATGAAATATATCTTTCTTACATTCATGTGTTGATTTGCATAAGCTCAATGTTAATCATATTAAGACATTCAGGACACATGGTTTTAAGTAAAAGGAGGTTCCTATTTTATATAACAAGTAATCATTTGATTTCATTATTATTCATTTTAACATTAGAATCTAGATAGGGCCCTAATTAATTTACAAAAATAAATCATATTCAATTAAACTCTACCTTTGTATGACTTTCTATTTTTATAGTTGCTTATACATCCATATGTATTTAAGAATAATGGGTATATTCAAGGATGCACGACATTAAGTAGCCCCGAGGAGGTTCCTACCTCACTCCCCTAGTGTAGAACAATGGCAACATACTTGCTTAAAACTTTTATACATTTGAATGTGTATTTAGCTAATGAATGAAAATCCCAGGTTTTTAATAAAAGATATGCATTAATATTTTATTCAAGTGGTGCATGATTTTCTATTCTTATAGTTACTTATACATCCATATGTATTTAAGAATAGCGGTATATTAGTCTAAACATTTCAGGGACGCACGGCTTTAAGTAGTCCCAAGGAGGTTATTACCTCACTCCCCTGGTGTAGAACAATGGTGACGTACTTGCTTAAAACTTTCATACATTTGAATGTGTATTTAGCTAATGAATAAAAACCCCATGTTTCTATTAAAAAACATGCATTCATTTTTTGTTTAAGTGGTTGGATAGTTTAGTTATATGATTTAGAGCTCTTTTCTTATTTTTTGTATAAAAATTTAGATAAAGCTTTAAATTAATATGACAAGATAATTCAACCAAATAAAATATCAATTCTAAGTGTATTTCTTACATTCATCATTTAAGTGTGCTAAAATACTTATCAGATGTAGGTATGCTTAGGATATGATCATATGCATGTTATATATGATGGAAAGAAATGAACAAACATGTATTATATGATAATAATTAATTCCAATTAATCTTACGATGCTTTTCTTATCAAATGAGATTATTTAAAGTAAACCTAAACATAAGACTAATTAAAACATGTAATAAGCCATTCACTAAAGGAAATTGAGTAATTAATTTGCTTTAGATGTGGCTTAAGGTTGGGATGAAAGAGAGTGATTCTCTATTTTCTTCTCTTTATAACACTTAGTTGTTAAGTGTAGGCCAAGATAAAAAAAAAATCAAGTAAAATTCATAAATTAACTAAGCCACTTAAAGTGAAACACCCATTTAAAATTAAATATCATCATACTTAGAAAATATTAACTCTAAAGTCTAGCTAGGACATAAAACACAAGCCTTAACACATACATTAGATTAAGTCACTACTTCTAGCTTTATGTTAAGGCGGTGCATGGTTTGATGTATGCTTATTTTATGATGTACTGTTGTAGACTGATGTTATGTATGTCATAGACTGATGTTAGGGATTAGCTTAATCATATTTTTGCAGGAGATTATGCTTAAGGGATGCTTAAAATAAATATAAATGCTCTCTTTCATAGGCTGCTTAACCCTTGAGCATAATCTACATTAGACAGTGGACTTGATTATCCATGTGTAGGGTGCTAAGTCCAAATTCTACATATAATTGCTTGGGTTGTATAACATGTTTAGCTAACACTTATTATGCAGGTATAGTTAGATTTACTTTTCTATTTTTAATGTAATTGTGCATTAGGAATTAGGATTAATGTTATGGGGGATTAGGATGAGCGGTGGCTAGAAGGCTTTGTCCTCGTAGTTCCCGTGATGCCTTTGAAGCAAGCAAATCCAAATGAAGAAATGGAGCAAAGATATGAAGACATGAAGACCCCCCATAGCATTTATTTGTAAGAATTATAATTATTCTTTCATATACAGGATGTATAAGGGTAGAACTCGGCTACCCACATTTCTTTTGGGTTGTCAAGTAAAACTGAGGCCTATTATTCTTTCACAATGAGTTTATAAAGTGTTTGATGCTTTATTTACAATTGTATAATATAAATGGTATGTATTTTCCTAGTTTCTTCTTCTATGATGATTTAATGTGTGGCTTGGATTCATTTAGGTTCTTTAAAAAAAATAAGCTTTTAACCCCAATCACAACTCATAATTAAATTTTCTAAAATAACTCATAACCTCACATAAAGCCTAGGCATTAAATCAAGACAAATAAAGGATTTAACAACCCCTTAGCTGAATGTTGTATGTCTAATATCATGCATACATCTTCTACCACTCTTGCAAAATAAGAGCCCCCGTTCTTGCATGCATGGGAAATGATTGACCTATGAGAGCAACTCCTATTGACGGGGCTTCACATTCTTCTTTCTTGATTTGGCCCATAACTTATTTCAACATGCATTTAGACATATAAAATCTTATAGTCTTTGTCAAAATAAAGAGTCCAAAATCAAATAAAATTTGATAAAATATGCATTAGACTATACCATTATTCATACCACTCATGCTCTAGTCTTTTAGAGAGTGGGTTTAAAAACTTTAGTTTCTTTCTAAATAATAACATCCAAATCATCTTGCAAAATATATGACTTGACCATATGACTTTAAAACGTAGGAGTTAGTTGGCTGCCACTCTAGGTGGTTATAAGTCCAGCAGTCGAGTGATTTATCCTCTCTTATGGAGGTAAATAAAATACCCATTTTTGCCTTAGATTTAGGATGTGCTTTGGCCTTTGCTAAAGCTCCATAGATTTAGGATTTGAGGTTATTTTTTTTTTCCTTTGAGGCTATAAAAATAAATCCTCACCTCTTAAGCATTTCCATAATATTGTATTGTGGGATTATAAGTCCTAGCTTTCTAATAAAATTTTAACTCAAACATATAATTTCTCCTCAATTTCAAACATATAAAGCCTAACTATATGATAGTTTGGAATGCTCACTAAGTTTCCTAGTATCATGAGCATTCCTATTCATCTCCTTTTAGCTTGATAATAAGTCTCTTCTTTGATCTATCCCACTTGATCTTTCAAATATAACTAATTTATTGATAGTCCTATCTTTGAGTTCTTTGGAGACAATAATTGCTTACTTTAATTGAGAGTATTCCTAAGGAATTCACCTTTCTTAGGATATAATTAACTATGGGGGTTTACCCCTATATGAAACTTTAGAAACTTAAATATACCATACTTTATTCATCCATGTAAAGTGAGAAAAATCTATATTTGAAGACCCATCATGCCTTAGAGTCATTAGGTGATTAGTCCATTGTAGGTAGTGATTTATATCTTTCAGGTAGGTCCAATGTCGCACGATCACCTCAATAAATACACTCTCAAATCTACATTGTGTCCCCCCTACATACACACATATCACATAAACACCCATTCCAAAAAATAAATAAATAAATAAACACCATAGATTTCAAATGAGCCAAAATCAAATATAGGCTAAATTGATTAAAATCACTTGAACTAAAACTCTTCAAATCATCATTTGAACCTAACCCAAGCCTTGGTTTGACTTAATTTGACCAATTGATCAACCTAACCCAACCTAGCCCAATTTGACCTATAAGAGTCAAATTGAGCCAAACCCCTTTAAACCAACCCATGACACTTTGGAACTTGACCAAACTCCAATCCAAGGTATTACCCATTGGATAAACCTCTTTACATAGAATTCCTCCCATTTTTAGCAAAGTCCACTCTGCCATCACCCTTGGCAGCCATAAAACACCCCAAATGGGATTCTACCTAGTTTGTTAGCCCACTCTAAGTGGGCTAGGACTGCCCACCTCCCATCACTTTAATGGGGATTTTCGGCCACCATTATGAAGAGAAAAAGAGAGGTCTCCAAAGCACTTGTTCTGCCATTGCACACACTCCAGGATCTCCTCCAAGCAATAAAACCCCTTTCCCCACTTCCTTTGGGCTAGAAAACACCAAAGCGATGGTGGAGGCAATTGGGATACAATATTTCAAGGGGAGGAAAGGGTGTGATCCCAAGGCTTGCTCACAACGAGTGTGCTCGGATTAACACACTCATCGGAAACCATCCCCGGTGAGGTAATTTTCAATTCCTTTAGCCGGCCATAGGTTCCTTTGTTTGTGAGAATGCTCGCTCGATTTTAGGAATTTCCCTTAAATATTTCTTGGATCTTTCATTTTTAACAATCCTAATACAAAAGTAAGTTTTCGATAATGCCATGAAATCGAATGGACCCTCGTTTGGTTTCCCATTCGTCGCTTGGTTTCATTATTTGGCATCACTTTAATCAACAAGAGGATAAAGTAAATGCTAATCGCTTCAATAGAGACGGCTTTGATGGAACCATCGTGTGAGTTTGGCCCACTAGATTGTAGATTTGATATGCACCGTTCGATCTGCAATCGAATGTTCTGATTGAAACTGCGCATTCACGCTCAAATGGCCACATCAACACCGCGCACCCAATCGGGCATTGCCACGCGACACCCCATGCCACATGGAGCTGTTCGCCTAATTGGGCATTTTCATGCAAAACTACGCTACCCAATCATGCCACGACGCATGGAAACATGTGGCCAGCAAGCAAGGCCGGGTTAAGAAATTAAGTATGTTCTACTTTTAAAAATTAATTTAAAATTAATTAAAATTTCAAAAATTTATAGGAAATAAAATACTTAACAAAAATTTGCAAAAAAAGGCTCGGATTCGTCTTTTCAAGATGAAGTTAATAAACCAAAAATCCCTTATTTTTACTAAGTATTATGAGCTTAATTTAGATTTTAGTGAAAATTAAATTCTATTAATTTATCTAAAAATACAAATCAGATTGATTTAAAATTTTCAAGGATTAACAAGGAAGTTAAAATCTACATATCTTGAAAATTTTAGGTCAAAATGATCTTAGGATTGGTAGATATTACATTTTGAAGTTCAAAGTGTCTATTTTAGTAAAATAATTTAATAAATTTATAAAATTTATGAAAATTTATCAAATGAGTTTTAAAATACTTTAATTGACATTAGAGCTAAAAACAAAAAATGGGGCCCCTTTTCTAATGTTTCTCTTAAGTGCACTTCACTTTTAAAAAAATTAATTAAGGAATAGTTGGCTAATTAATTACTTAATTAATTTAATTAAAATTTAAAACAAATCAGATTCTAATTAATTAATTGAGGGGTAGATCTATAGGTGTTCAATAACCTAAAAGATATTTAAGGAAATTATGATTAGTTCACATGTGAGGGAAAATCATAAGTATACTTAATTAAGTTTCTTAATATAATTAACTATTAATTGTGAGCCAATTGCATTAGGCCCTTTCATTTCCTAGGACCATTGCTAATTTACTTTTTAATTCATTTGCATATTATATTAGCTCATAATTATTTAGTTAATTACTTTAAGGTAACATAGGTAAGTGTTAATTAATGAACTTAATTCATATCATAACTTAATTAACTCATAAAATAAATTTAATCACATTTCATTAAACCAAATTAACTCACAAACATGGGGATGAGATAAGGATTAGCTAACCTCTTCTCTCATTTCTTAAATAAAAATAAACATGAAATTAAAAATGATATTAAAAAGCTCTGGTTTCCTTTAAATGATTTTATTTGATATAATTGCCCTTAGGAATTAATTTGATTGAATGAAATCATGTGTTTATGTTCACTTATTTCTTTCTAATCATATTAAATATTGCATGTCATTTGATCCATACATCCATCTCTTTTCAAAATTAATTAAATCAAATGAGGTTTCTTTCTTATGTTAAGCTTGCATGTGTTGATTTAATTTAATATATGTGTGGCTACTATCACTACTAAATCCAAATATATTTCTCCAAAAGCTTATAAATGAATCACAACATATGTTAGGATGCTAGTTATAAATACATCAGAGATGTATGTGATTATAACTTAAGTGTATGAAGTGAAGCTTTTTTTTCTTTATTCATGTGTTGATTTACAAGTGTGAATGCTAATGGTAGTACATATTGGACATCCAGAATATGAGGCTTTATCCCAAGGAGGTCATTTGATTACCTTACTTCCCTAGTTAACAAAGGCACATACTCATTTGATTTCATTTTTATGTATTTCAACATTAGAATTTGTATAAAGCTTTAAGTCATACATATAAATAATTCAATTAAATAAAATATAATTTCTTGTATGATTTTCATCCTTTAATTATGAATACATGTGTATGTATTTAAGAAAAGTGGGTATATAGTCTGGACATCCAGGGAATATGAGGCTTTAGCTAGCCCCAAGGAAGTCATTTGATTACCTCACTTCCCTGGTTAATAAAGGCACTTACTTGCTTATGTCTTTTATACATGTATGTGTATGTTTAATTAAAGAATGATAATCCTCTTTTCTATCAAAAATACATGCATTTAGAATTGTTTAAGTTATTGAATTAATTAATCATGTGATTGGGAGCTCTCTTTCTTATATTCATGTATACAAATTTACATATGTTTGAATGTAAGTAGGTATATACCTAGACATCCGAAATATGAGGCTTTAGCTAAACGACGTCATTTGACTTATTAATAATGGCACGCACTATTTAATTTCATCCTTATATATTTTGTATAAAAATTTGGATAGAGCTTTAAAATCAATATGATTAAATAATTCAATCAAATAAAAAATATAAACTTCAAATATGCATGATCACATCCATCATTTAAGTGTGCTAAAACATTTTATATGTGTAGGTATACTTAGGATTTAATCATATGCATGTTACATGTAATGGAAACGAATGATTTAATATATGTCATGTGATAGTAATTCAATCAAATTAATTTTAAGATGCCTTTCATATTGAATGTGATCATTTAAAGTGAATCTAAACTTAAGATTAATTAAAATATGTAATAAGCCATTCACTAAAGAGAACTAAATCAAATTAACATGCTTTAGATAGTGACTTAAGGTAGGGATGAAAGAGGGCAATCATTTTTCTTTTCTTTATAACACTTAGTTGCTAAGTGTAATCAAATGAAATAAAAGAAAATATAAATTAAAATTCCCAAATTATTTAAATAACTTCAAGAGGTAGTATCTTTGTAAATTAATAACTACCATAGCTATCTTGCAACTCATATGACTGGACTACATCGATTTAAATCATAGGAAGAGTTAGCTGGCCACCAAAATAAGTCTAAGAAGTCTGATTTACTCTCTTGTGGAGTAGACCTTATGCCCATCTTCTTAGATTAAGGTCATGCTTAGCTGCAAGCTCTCTAGATTTAAGATCAGGTAGCTATTTCATTCTCAAAGCATAAGTCTTCACCTCTTAGGCATTTTCACAACCTTGTGTTAGTGGATTATAAGCTATAATAATCTAATAAAATTCAACTCTAACAAATAAAGCTCTTCAACTTCAAATTATAAAGCCCAATCATAGGATAGATTGAAATGCTCACTAAACATCTTAGTATCATGAGAATTTCCTACTTATTCCCTTTGGCATCCAAAATAAGTCTTCTTCTTAAATTTTCCCACTTGATTTTTTAAATATAATCAATTCTTTGATAATCTAGCCTTGAAATATTTGGAGATCCTAATTGTTTACTTTAATCGAGAGTATTCTTAGAGAATTTCATTTCCTAAGATGTAATTAATTATGGAGGCTTGTCTCCATATGGAACTTTAAAATCTGGTTTAATATAAACCTTGCTTTATTCATCCATGTAAAGTAGGAGAAAAATCTTTGATACATTCGAAAACCCATCATATCTTTGGAGTCCTTATTAGATGATTATGTCCATTGAAGAGTGATATTTCTATCTTTCGAGATAGTATATCATACCTCAACATCGTACCCGACCACCTTAATAAGTATCCCTCCCCACGCACACACACATCTAAAAATAAACACCACAATATAAAATTTATATCAATATTTTAATTTTTTTTCTCACAACATATTCATCCACTAACCCACATTCTCCTGAACTTTTTATTAACTTGATGATACAATTTTAATGTAAGTTTTTTTTCTCAGGTCTAAAAAGAGATGTTTATCTATACCAGTTCTACCTTTGAATATCTTCTTGTAAAATATTTAACATGTGTAATCCATATCATTATTTGAATTTTTTTCTACATTATATACGTCCACTAACTAATATCACTTGCCTTTGTAACCTGTCTACATCCATCAACATTCTACTCCTCAATCTTGTCATAGTTCTTTATTAACATCATTGATTGACATCCGTTATCTCTCATAGACATCATCAATACCTTCTATTATCACATAAAAAGATGGTCTCCAATTGTTCAAACTATTATATTATCACATTTTTTATTTAATAATAGGGCATGCCTATGCAATTTCAAATTAAAACTTGGGCGAAATCTCATATTTTCTTCCTCTTTGAGTGTTCCACAAATAAAATTTCTATTCTCTCTGGTTACATGTAACTCCATCTCTCTTTATTCATGTCTATACATTTTTGTGCAAGGCAAGATATAAATCTTAATCTTTATTGCCATAAATTTTCAATTACAATGACCTTCCAATAAATGTTAATATTGCATATACTTCTCATAGATTTTTTGAAATTACACTTCCTATCTTTGAATCTCTTAATTAACGTATTTAGACTCACATAATTTAATATTTAAAGGTTAACATATAATGTAATATCTAGCAATAAAAAAAATGAAAGTGTAAATTTAGAGAAAAGTAAAATATTTACTATATATAGAAGTTGTAAGATAAATTAATCACATTTTGTTAGATCCTACTTGGGATTAATTTAATTTTATGTTTTAAAAAATATTTCTTTAATGTATTTTAATTATCTTTATATTTTAAAGTATTTTAAATATAATTATCACTATAAAATATATTTTATTTTAAATTATAATATCAACAAAAAAAAAATAAAAATATAAAACAAAATTAATCTCAAATGACGCCTTAATAAAATTATACTGTTTATTATATTAATATTTTTTTCCCTCTTTTCGAGATTTTCACGTAAAAAATTCCTGAATTTTCTCGTTTCACCTTTTAAATACACGCTTGCCACTGAATTTCACAACAGTTTCAAGCCAGAACTTTCACTCTACCGCAATCGATTTTCTAGGCAACAATTACAAAATGTGCATATACTTCTCATACATTTTTTGAAATTACACTTCCTATCTTGAATCTCTTAGTTAACGTATTTAGACTCACATAATTTAATATTTAAAGGTTAACATATAATGTAATATCTATCAATAAAAAAAAAAATGAAAGTGTAAATTTAGAGAAAAGTAAAATATTGACTATATATAGAAGTTGTAAGATAAATTAATCACATTTTGTTAGATCCTACTTGGGATTAATTTAATTTTATGTTTTAAAAAAATTTCTTTAATGTATTTTTAATTATCTTTATATTTTAAAGTATTTTTAAATATAATTATCACTATCAAATATATTTTATTTTAAATTATAATATCAACAAAACAAAATAAAATAAATATAAAACAAAATTAATCTCAAATGACGCCTTAATAAAATTATACTGTTTATTATATTAATAAAATGCTCATTTTTAAAGAGATTTATTAAATATATAATACTTAAATCTTATCTATTTATAAAATTAATGTATAATTATTTTTATTTACTTAACACTGCTTAATTCTCCAAAGATAAAATATAATTTATCTAAATTTTTTTACTTTTATCAAATTGTTAGAATTTTGTAATGACATCAGCTACTTTCTCATTTAGTAGTTCAATTTTTTGAAAACAACAGATTAAAAGAATTAAATTATACGTGCATATGATTTTCTTTGAATTCATAATTTCTATCGTACTTTTCTAAAAAATAATTTGTGCCATATATATTTTTTTAAATATTTGAGTAATTTTAATATATATATATATATATATATATATATATATATACAACTTTAAATCTGAGAGTGTTTGTAGTTGAAAATTTAAAATTTCAATTATAGGCTGAAAAGACTCGTTATCTTGTCGATCAAAATCATTTGAAAAAAATCCTATGGCCTCGTATCCTTCACTTGCACGTCGCATGTTCATAATGCTGTTTGCTGGTCTACCCGCTGCTAATCTTCGTCGCTCTGAGTCCTTCCATCTCCGTATTCCCTTCCCAATCTCCGTCTATCCCTTCGAAACCTGAACCTTTTATCGACTGCGGTCTTCTTTCTCCGGCTTCTCCATCTCTCTGTCATCGTCGGGCTATGCTGATTCCTACGGCGGAGCTGAGATGTTATGGGGGATTAGGGCTTCCTCCACCGCCAAACTTTAGTGTTTTTCTGGCTGCCAAACTTCTCTCGCCATGTCCGCCGCTCGACGCTGCCTCGCTCGAGGTCCGCTGACTCCGCGGCTTCTTCCCCCTTTGTTTAGACTATCAGGGAAAGCTTGCAATCTCCCAGCCAAAGCTTGGAGCTTTCCTTTCCTCCATGCCATCTCGCCCCGTGAAGACTCGAAGAAGGTCTCTTTACCTTGTCCTTTCTCTCTGAGTATTGATTTGATACTCATGATTTTAGTGATTCTATTTTTGGTTGTTTTTTATGTAGAAGTGGAGGGCGGGTCTTGTCTGCTGCTTCAAAGATGATGAGGGGAAGTCCTCCTTGACCAATAATGGATTCGAATTCGTGGAGATTAGATCAGATGGGGAATTGGATAAGACTAAGTTGGATCCTTTGGGAAATCAAGGAAAACATTGGATTTTTGTCATTCAAAAGGTAAAGTTTTATTCTATTGTTTTGTTTTCCAAAATCTCAAATTGGCTACTTCTCATTTGACTTTCCACCTCGAAAGTGTGTAGTGCATTTGCAGTTCTTTCTAGGTGAGTTTGCTTGGTACTCTTCTATTGGAAAATGGGTTTGTGCAGGTTTTGCAAGCGCTTGTCAACATGGAATCTGAAAAACTTAATCGTGTTCATAGGTTTTGACTTTTAGGTGCAATTTGGGCAGTTAACTATTTAACCCAACACAAACTTTAAACATTGGTGATGCAATGAGACATCTTATTATTTTATCATAACTAGTGGCATGATGATTTTTGCATATGTCGAATAAAATTAAATTTTTTAGATTGTAGATTCAATTGTAGTCATGGAGTATATCATGTATGCTTAAAGATAAAACTTATAAAGCCGCATTAGGTTGATGATTTTGTGTGGATTCTAATATTAGTTGTGAGAAGGTCATTGATATTTAAGTTAAGTTTGACAACATGAGAATGCTAAGATGGATGTACTGAAAAATTAAGAAGGATAAATTAAGGAATGATTTATCAAGAATATTGTTTGAGCATCATCTATGATTATGGAAATTAGGCTAAGGTGATTTGAATGTGTATAAGAAAAATATTGAAAATATGTTCACTAGATGATCAAATAAAATTCGTGTTTAGGTTTGCTTCAGGTGGTGGTCGGTTTCCCTTGTTATTTGGTTCCATGGTTATATTGGATTTTTGGTTGTTGTTTTGGTGGTGGTTGGCAACTCTTATTGTTTGACTCTATTGCTCTTTAGGATAATGGGAACTATAGTTTAAGATTGATCATCTCACTCTTACATTTGCAATATGCTTAAAGGTTAGAATGTATTGACATATATTGAAAATCAGGCATGGCTGATTGAAATGGAGTTTAGATTATTTAAATTGGAGCTAGACTCATTTTAGTTTTAGGCCTAAAGATTAGGCTTGGGCTCAAGCTCGAGTTTTGCTCTCTTTAGTAATTTATAGGTCTAGTGGTTTGAGTCTAGCCCATTCCTATTGGATTAACTTGGCCACTTATGATTAATCTTTCGATGATCTATTGTCAACAAGCACTTTGCACTAGAGTCAACTGGAGCCCTATTTGGGGATATCTGATTTTTAGAGTGTCACTTTAAGGGAGTTTCTCTCAACCTATGAGAATGTTAATGTTGAAAATATAAATGGCAATCAAGTGACTTTACCTCCTATAAATTATATAAAAAATAAAAAAATTTTTTGTAGATCTTTTTGTCTTTAGTACCCACAATAAAGTGATCAAAGGTCTACCACCTTGATGATGGGCATATAATTCAAGTTGAAGAAATCCCCAACTAAATATGCTATGCTAATGCACTAGTGTCCCCATAAAATAGAAAATAAATATATTAAAAATATTAAAATGGTTGCTAATCCCTTCTTGATGAAAGTTGTCACCCACTCCATCTTTTCACCTAAGACTTGCTAGGGGTACTAAAGGCACAATCACCTAGAGCTCACAAAAGAGCTTATGCCATATTAATGCGATAACAATTATTGTATTGAAAATTTCTACTCTTGTGAGGACTATGTAGAAATATGCTTATGAACCACTACCTTGATCACATATCTCCCTATGACTATATATGTTAGTCTTATAGTAATTTAACACTTCTTGTAAGGTATGATTTCCTCAATTAGTCATTATCTTCCATAAAGTTGGTCCACTTACTTTGCCTATGGTTGTTAATAAGGATTCTCATAGTAAGAACAAAGAAGGAAAAAAAAAATTGAGATTATTTTGATTGGGTTTTACTAGCAAAACTTGGATGGTGTAACGATGATATCTTGATTTGGTTTGCCAACAAACCTTGGATGATGGATTGTTAAGATCTTCATAGGACCATTTATCATTGTTTTCAGTCTATTATCTCTTTAAGCCTCAAGGTAACAATTAGTATGATATATGAATATAGTAGGTTGGGTCAATGTAATAATTCATCACAATGATCACTCTTGAAAGGTGGGAGGAGAGAGTTAATCATAGGGTCTTATAGTAATGTGAAGTCTTCAACTAGGAATATAAAGTCCTTTATGATAGAGAAACCTTTAGGATGTGTTTTATCTACTAGCTGTAAAAAAATTCAACTTTGGTGCACATTTTGAGTTTGATGTGCTTTCACAACACACTACTAGTAACTTAGTCGAATGGTTTGTACAGATGATACTAGTTATTGTTGTGTTTCCAGGCAACAAATGTTCTTAATACTAATCTGAATGCTAGCAAATTATTGTTGGTCTGGTGTATGAAATAAATTTGTAATTTCTATATCATAGTAGAGGTTTTCATTATACCTTTTTATACAGGATATTTTAGGGTATATGTTTTGTTAGTGCACACCTAGAGATGAGATATG
This sequence comes from Cymbidium sinense, assembly GCA_021442155.1. Classification (NCBI taxonomy): domain Eukaryota; kingdom Viridiplantae; phylum Streptophyta; class Magnoliopsida; order Asparagales; family Orchidaceae; genus Cymbidium; species Cymbidium sinense. The sequence goes on along the minus strand of CM038221.1, from coordinate 133,955,715 downwards.
CAAACACCTTAAAGTCGAAATTCACAATCTACCAACTTTTAGATTTAAAAAAGTATTCTCTTTCGCCAAAATAAAAAAAAACTCAAATTAACTTGCTCCAAATAATAATTTAAATATAATCATAATTTGATTTTTTTTAAAAAAATCAAGTCTCATTCAAGACACCATAAAAAATAACTGACTTCGAAAGAATTTTAATTACATACACAAAAGCCAATTACCAAAGATATAGGATTTGCTTTAGTATATGAGTAAAACTTTTTTCAAGAAGTTATCATCAATATCTGTAACGCACAGAAATAATTCCCAAGTTGAATTTTTATATGTCCCAGGGGTTGTATAATTAAAAAAAACTCATAATAGATGTTTTTTTTAGAATTTTCATAATTTAGCTTAAAATTGCAAGTTAATTTTAGTAATCTTAGATTTCAAATCCAAATTGCATGTTCCCAGTTAAATTTGTCAAAACATTGTTCTATCCCAAGTAAGTGGAACAAATAATTGAAAACATATTTATAGTAGTGAAAGTTGAAGAAGGAAGCTAAACAACCATATGGTCTCAAGCCCAAAAGAAAAGCTACAAATCCTCACTTTTTGGTTTAACATTATTCCACACCATAATAAGGAAACACATGAGTAGTTACTACAAAAGGCAACATGTGCTTTGCACATGACATAATCAATGTCATTAGAAGATGCAATGGAGAACTGGAACTTCCATATGGAAGGGAACATAATTGCAAATCTCAAAGAATTGTAATCCATCTATAATGTTAGTAGAGACCCAAATGTATGCTAAAATGGGAAAAGCAACTGAGCTAGGAAATCGATTTGCTTGTAATTAACCAATTTAAGCAATTAAAATGTTAGTGAATACATTCCGTTCTTATAAGCATCATCATGTTATAATGTTTACAATAAAATGAGCTAGACGATAGTATAACAACTAAAGCAACATCAATGATTTGGATATTTGATGAGTATAGATTTTTTAGATTTTGCAATCATTTTGCTTCACTTAAAAATTTTGGCTTTGTTGAATCATGTATTTGATATCTGTCAACTTAAATATTTACGTAATTGATGCGCCTTTGGCAAATCAAATCAAAAAATCTTCTCAAGTTGGTCCATCACTACAATGTACATATTACCTCTGATATCCACTATCAATCATGAGCACAATCTCATCATTAGAATGTTTTTACCGACAAGATGATTAGGCATGCTTGGTAAAGTGCTTGATGTGAATTTGCAAATAGTTGGAAAGAGTGGAATACTTGATATTGGTAGCATGTTCATGAAATAATATCAAATCAAATCAATTGAAGATTAGATTAATACCTAAACTTCTCCGAATGCTTTGTATAATCTTCTATGATTATGTCTGCATTACATTTATTTATTTAAAGGTTAGGTTTCTGTAGGAAACCTTATAAGATTTGGGTATACCATTATCTTATCAGCTAATTTAAATTTAAATGCCTCTTTGCATTAACAATATATACTTATAGTTTCATAAACAATAGTCAATATTTTGGGAATATCATCATATCAATCATGAGTATCATGCAAATAACTAATACAAATATGAAGCAAATATTGAAAATACTAAAATGCAATGTACATCATAATATAAACCAAAAATGTTTTATAATCTATTTCTAGATGACAAAGAAAATTGAAAGCTAGCAAACTGCATTAATATGATATCTTATGTTGATGAATAATTTCCTTAAAGTAGTTCAACTAAAATGTCTTGAAGATTAGGTGTGATAAATTATGCACTTCTCATATTTGGACATATAAATAGAATTTTGATGCTTATGATTTTTTTAAGGCACTTGTTAACAAATTTGTTGGCATACTTACCTTTTTAATGCTTTATTTATGGAATTGTAACTCAAGACACCATGAAAAAAATAAAATAAAATTAATTCCAGTTTGTTTTGTAGTGATGATGTTGTTAAAATTTTCAGCAGGTGTTAAGTAATTATATTCTTAAATTGATTTATCAAGTTCAATATATATGTTTTATTCAGCTTCGCATTTAGGGATAGATATTTTAGATGTTTAGATGCATATTTTGATATTTCTATTAAAATTTTAGGTTTATAGTCTAGAATAGATTCAATTTCTACTTGCAGTTTTTGATCCATAATTAAGACTAGATTTAGATTCTAATTTTAAGTTATGTTTGGATATAATCATAAGTTCAATTTTAGTTTTAAATTCAATTTCTAGTGGAGTTTTAAATCCATAATTGATCTGATACTCAAATTTAATTTTAAATTTAGATTTTCACTCATGCTAAAGTTCATAATCATCTTGGTACTGGTTCAATATCTCTCAAATATTCAATTTTCAATATGATTTTATATTTAATTTCGATTTTGTGCACATTTTTTTATTCTTATTAAAGTGTAGACTCAACTTTATGAACAAATTCTAACATATGTAGATTCAATAATATCATATGTAGATTCACGTTGTTATTATAAATCATTTTTTTTTATGGATTACATCATCATAAACTATAGTTTATTTGATAAAATCATATTTGACTATGCATGATCATTGTTAATATTTCTTTTTAGAGACTTTAATTATATGTGTGGTAGTCCTAATATAATGATTGTAATATGCTTTAATATTAAAAAAATATTGACATAGCCTTATATAGGCTTTTTGGTGAATTTTAGCTCTGTTTATTTCCACTGCCTCATTTAAGACCTTAATTAAACATATGATGACAACAAAATAATCAAGATGTATAAACCTTAAATAATATTTTAACACATTAGAAACAATTTATTTTCATTTATTTAATTGATTATGCAATTAATCCGATATTTATAAAATGATATTTATTACTTTTTAAATTTATGTCTCATGCCTTCCTCGAATGATTTTTATTTAACTTAACAACATTTTACTTAAATAATTATCATGTCTCACTGCTTTTATTTAAGAACTACAACTTTTTTAGTGTCAGTGATCCACTTTAAAAATTCCTATAGGTTATACATTATTTCGTAGATAGGAATATATTTTTGAGCATAAGAATTATGTTATTTTTGGATTGTGCCATAATTTATCTGATTTTTTAAAAATTACATCATTAGTATTTTCATAATTAACCCAATTCTTATTTTTATATGATATGATGATATAACCATACGATTTTGAGCCAAATCCGTGGTAATGTGTCTTGCGGTTTAGGATTTTTAATGTAAAATCTATGATGGGATGCACAAAGAAATATACAAAAATAAAATTTGTAGTCTACAAACTCTTAGCTAGGAAAAGCAGTCTCTTTGAAGTAAAATAAAAATAAAAAAGTCAGTAAACCCGATCTAAATAATTATTTTTAGATTGTTTAAATTTAATTTTTTGTAACAATAAATACTTACATCACAAATAGAAATTAGATTGTAGCTAACTTGATAGTCTCAATCACACATACAAATCCATTTACAAAATATATAGATGAAAAAGAATATGGATATAACTCATATAAGCCACCAAAGATCAAGGCCAAATGTTGGTGCCTTACATGTCCTAGATATTGCCATCAATCCTTGTGATAGAATCAGAGGAATTCACCTCTATGATCACACATATAAGTTTAAGAGAAATCTATAATTATTTTAGGGGCTATTTGGTTGGTTGAAAAAGAATGTCATGCATTCCTTTTTTTAGTGAAAAATGAAATCACCTTGTTTGGTTAACTGAAAAAAGAATGAAAAGTAAAATTTCAATGTATTTCTTTTTTATCTTGTAGTTCAAATTGAGAAAAGGATTTATTTTATTTTACACCACCGGTAAAGTGAGTTGTATCCGCCTCGTCACGCTTGCCGGTTATTAGCGCCATAGGCACCAACCATTGTTGCCCGCTGTTGCATCGCCGCTCGCGCACCGCCGCACACCAGCCGACCATCGCACTGTCATACCTCGCATTGCCTCCGGTTGTCACCGCTTATCGGCTGGTCGCCATTGCCGCTCGCGGCCATTGCTAGTTGTCAGCTGCCCCATCGCCGTGGTTGTAAGCGCTCCTGCCGGCCGGCGCCCCCCGCCGCTGAAGACCACTTTTGAAATTTACATTACTTATACCTTGACTCGATCTAAACATCAAAAAATAGTTTCTTGAATTTGATTTTCATCAATCCATACAACCATGAAGTATTTCAAATACACTGTATTCATTTTACATCGAATTCCTTTTATACTTCATTCTTCTTTCAGCTAACCAAACAGCCCCTCAATCAAAGGTGAAATTCTTATGTCTTATGAGCCTTATAAATAATTAAAAAAAGCGCACAATAAGTTATTTTCTTAGCATTTCCTATAATCTGGCTTAAAACCACATATTTGATTTCAACGATTATAGTTTTCCAAGCCAAACAACAGGTGGACAATCCAATTAGTAAAATTCAAGTAGAGGAAACATACATCGAAATTTTAGCTATAACATGAAATTTGTCATATTAAGAACCAACCTAGCAGTTGCAGCTCTAGAAGGAAAGAAAGCCGCATGACCCCAGCTTCCTGTTTAGTAATAGCGCAGGATACGAATTTGTCATATTAAGAAAACTGATGGAAGCTGCTGTTATAGATGGCAAGAACTGCATTCAATATACACTGCTAGTTGAGATCTGGGCATATGCTTAACAAGGATCTGAAAACAATTGAGCTAGACAAATTGATTTACTTGCAGTAAACTTATGCAACGAAGGAATCAAAATATTACAGAATTAAATTTCGTCTTATAGGACCATCATTACAGGAATGACCTTGAAAACTATCCCAATAAAAGAATCGCGTCACTGCACAAGATTTGTATATCCGATGAGTATGGATTTGTAGATTTGTATCAACTATGTGTATCAAATGCAAAGTTCATTGTTAGCAGCATTAGCTATTTAAAATCCACTTTGGAAACTGATTAAGAAATAATAAAAAAGCTAAGGATTGTTAATATTTTTATATAACTTCATGTTATTAATGTATTTCGTACTGATAATAAATGTGATTGCATCAGTGTAATATTTTTTTTCTTGTTTACATAATGGCTGTATACACCATTACTATTTTTATCTCTTTATAAAATCTGTTTCAGTTAGACTCTTTGCTTACCGTCAAATTATTAGCTCTTAGTGGGTAGTGTTACTTGTAGCAAATAATAAATCCGTATAAAGTTTTGTTAAATTAAATACAACATTTTTTTTTCTATTTGTTCATTTTGTGGTGCGTGTATATTTTCATGATCATAGAAGACCTGATAAGTGATGCTTTTCTATTGTTTTGTTTCTTAAAGATTGATCTATTTAATTTTTATTTATGCGGAAACATGCATATGCATTAGCACTGCCTTTGTGGCTTTAAGACTATGAGACTATGAACACAGTTGTACTACACCTGTTCTATCTTTATGAGATTTGTAGTGACGTATTATTGACCAAACAATGCATAATAAGCTTGGAGGGGTCTTTTTATTTTAACTTCCTCCCTACCTTTGACTCTACTAGGTATATTTTTCATTTTTACTCCTGTTCTTTTTTATAGCGAAACCCATTCTTTTGAATAATAAATGCAAATATCAGAAACTGTAACAACCGAGTATCAATTAAACCCTAAGCATCACTGATTTTTCATTAGTGTTCTATGCCCCTAAAATTGCTAATGTGATATTTAGTTCTGGTTTTACTATAAACTCCTCAACTTTTGAAGCTTTTCTTTGTTATTCTAATTTTCATTTACTTTACAATTAGTTTTGCCTATCAGGATTATGTTTGCAAGCAACGTTCCTCAAGATATCTAGTTTGGAATATATGCTATAGGATTTATTTTAGAAAGATACGAATGTAATTTGATTATTGATATAATGCTATTTTACTTGAATTTATTCATGTTGCAATTACCATGACTTATTTAGGGATCTTTACATCAAGATTACTCTTGTGCATTAATTTCTCTTCTTGAAGGGGGTACAATTCATAAAGCTTGTATTGGCTATATATAGGATGGCGATAATTTATTAAATGTGGATACGATTTGATCTATGATAAAAAAATGAATTTTTCCTTAACTCGATATGTCGTGGGCTTTGTATTTTACTGAAGGTATAGTCTTAGAAGAACCTTGTCAATTTGCAATAAACATCATTTGAACTTTGGAGAGGATTTTATTTTGTGGGCTCTGAAAATTCGCCACCGATCTCTCGATTAAGAGAGTGATTTAAAGTGTAATTTTCGAAGTCGGAATAATATAAAGACACAGAGATTTTGCCTCATTTTGCGGGCCTTTAGATCTTCCGTCTATAGGCAAGCACCTATAGTTAATGCTCTCAATCGAGAGAGAACTTTCAATTAAGGCTCGTTAGATTGTTAAATGCATAAGATATAAGAAGAAGCGTGGAGTATAAAATTGTGAATTTACGAAATTTATCATTTTTAACTTAAAGCGGATGGTTGGGAGAACAATGACGCGTTCGATCTAGATCCCATAGGATCCCGAAGTTATCAGGTATAGCCTTCTTAGTGAGGAGGTAATCAACCTGATCAAAGGATCCTTCTCAGCAGTCATGGTTGCATCGTTCAAGGGAACCTTGTAGACCTGGGGTGGTGTTTGTCTAAGGAGACAAGCTTAAGTCTACCTTAGCTGACATATAGATTTTTGCCCTTTCAGATGCACTCTATGGTTCACATCTCAAAGAGCAGAGTCATTGGGGAGCATATGAGCTACAATCGTGATCATAATATATATAATCATTTGGGCAGAACCACCGATCGTAGAACTACAGAACAGACATGGAAATTACTATAAGCCACTAAATGAGCAGAGACCACGCCCTCGATACGAGATTGTTTGAGAAACATACATTGATTGACTTTGCTTTTCTTTGAAGTTTTCTTACTTCACACCTCTCGACAAACAATTGCGGAATGTAGATTAATTAATTTTTATTTTAAGTTTTTTAACTTGTTGATTTCATTTAATCGTTTTGAGCTTAATAATTCATCAGATTTTTCATTTGGATTGATATTTTAGCTTATATTGATTTGATTTGAAATGACAATCACGTTTTGATGAAAGTATCCCTCCAGTTGAAATCTTCATTCAACACAGCCATCATCAGGAGATATAAGTTTGCTTGATCTTTTAGTATATTGTTGATCCTCAATTTATTAATTTAACAATGAGATCTATGTATACGATAATTAGATATTTTATTTATTTGAAGTTGTTATGATATTATTATTGAATTTTATTTTGTTACGAGCCCTAAGCGAAGGAAAGATCCTCGACACAAATTTAAACATTCGAGGTTTAGGAGAAAGTATGCCTTAATTAAAACTTATGTCGCTATAATGAATCCTGTAAGTGCGGATATCTAATTTTAAATCTTTTGAATGCTTTATGCGGAATTTCATCTAATTTGTAGAGGTTAGAGAAAAGTCCAATTTATCTCAATTTTAGATATTGACTTAGTTCAATTATTGATCTTATTACTTGTTTAAGATTTAAATATTATCCCTAACTATTTCATTTCATTAATATCAATTTATTTTGATGAAATTTTGTTGTCTCACATTATTTCATCTTATCTTATTTAAGAAAAATCATAGAACATTTTTAAAGATTTCTAAACCCACCATGCTAATATAATTCAATATATTGTTGAAATAAAATTTATCGCCATCCATATCAGAGGAGATTCCTTTTCCCACCACGCTTATAGCGTTCTTGTGAGCGATTTTTTCATCTTAAAGATAGCTTTCAATATCAGATAAAAGCACTCGATTTTCTCGAGACATGCATGAGACTTATATTTAGCAATATTTACAAATAAAAATAGTAAGTGTGAATTTAATATCCAAGCATATGCATGTGTTTGCAGGAAACAACCTCGGCCATCGCCAGATAGGTCATATTGGGAGGTCTCTTCCACCATGCTTGTGGGAAGCGCATGGTGGTATCTTGATACCGACGAAAGTGATTTTCGCACCTACCGCGACTTATAAAAGCGTTGCCAGTAGCCTTCAAACCCGTAAGCATCCTAATTTTTCTCACAAAGCACAACGAGTACTTATATCTAGCAAATATTTGCAATTACATTGAAATAGTAAGTACATGAATTTAATATGTTGGGCAAGTAGCACAGACGTTTGAAATGAAATCCGGCAACCTCTTGGTGTCATCCCCATGTAGACGGATCTGCGCTCCCACCACGCCATGGCGGCATGGTGTCTGCGACTGGCGCCGGTGATTTTCTTACACCTACCACACTTATGAAAGCGTCGCATAGGCTTTCAAACCTGTATAGAAGCATACTGATTTTTCTCGTCATGCTGAAGCACCATGCACGTGTACTTAGGTCTAGCAAAATTCCTTGCTATGTTGGAGCAACGAGCAGGTACTTATGATCTCGCACTACATTTCTTACAATTTTATTTTCATGAATACATTGAAGTGAGGCAATCTAATAGATATCACAAATAATATCAGTCCACCACAATATGATTCACATCTTCATCATTCGCCTATCAAATCTCAGTAACAAATTCACCTTGGCAGTTGGAATTGACAGCAAAACTCTCCGTTTCAAAAAAGTTTTCAATCCCTACATCATCAAAAAGCTTCTCCAAATGCATATGAGATGTGCGAACAAGTTCTTCATAGTTCTCAAAACTCAAGTCAACAGTTACAGAAAAATCGTTATAGAAATCATCTTTTGTCAATTCCAGTCTCCATTCCAGTATTAGAAGGCTTTGGTGTTGTTGAATCAACTGAACCAGCTTTTTGATCAGAACTGCATATCATAGTATTTGGACTAGTTGACGAAGAACCAATATGAATATTCTGTTTACTCACATCCTCCAGATTATTAATTATGCTTATGTCTGCATTATATGCATTACAATTGTTTGGAAGGGGTCCTCGGCAAGTAACGGTGCTGTTCTCATTGATGCTCATTAAACCCATTCCCTACTCACAACTAGAATCCGTCACTGGAGGGAATTCCAAAACAAAGGACCATATGTTGGCAAGCTCTGCAGCTGATGGACAGCCAATGTAGCAGCTAGTTGTTTGCTTTTTATGACCTGAAGCTGATGCGAAAGCATTGTGTCCATTCCAATCACAATTATGACAAAGTGAAATGCTCTCTTCAATACATCTAACTATTGCCAGCTGTGAATAACATTTCTCACATAAAAGAGTTCGAGAATGATACCTTGGAAGGCATTAGTAGAGTGAACATTGCGATCTCAAGACAAGCATAAGGATGCAGCATCTGATCTACAGTAAACAAATGATCTTTGATCTCCACAAAAGTCACAAAGAGAGCCCATAGTTCTTTACCATAATCAGATAGAAAGCAGGACAAAATGTACTGTCCTCTTGACTTGAACAATTCTTGATGAAAAACTAAAAATCCTCTTAGCAAAATATCTTCAGCATGGAGATTAAAACCAATTGATCAGAAACACTGCGGAGAGCATCTCCAACATTTTTAATGACATAAAGATTCATTCATCCTCACATTCTTCCAGACACTGTCAATAAATCAACCCAAGGTAACAACAAAGAGGCCGCTTCTTTGCCCATGCTTTAAAGCATGCTGAAACTTTCTCCCAACACAGCTCTGGACCACAAGATGCAGCTAGAGCTGTACTGGCCTCCAAGCCTTTCTGCCGCAGCCATGACATGTTGTCTTGCTTCTTTAGAGAGACCAGTTACACATATGACAATACCGCTAAATGGTCCCACTTTTGGAGGACCAATTGATCGAAAAAGTTGAAGAAGATGAAGACAAACTCTGAGGATTTCATACTTTTAATGCTTGTAACAGAATTGCCAGTGCTTCCAATCACTTCAACTATGCTTCCTCCATCCATAAAAGAAAATTCTCTAGTATAACATGGGCCACCAATATCAACTCATATAATCAGAGCATTTTTCAGGTAAACAGTTTGAATCGCCGCTCAGACAGAAACAAAAATCTCAAAAAAAAAAAGCCTCCACATACTATCAGGAAGCGAAGTTGGAAGAATATGACCAGGTATATAGAGTATCGCACAAAACTAAGCTTCGCGGGGAGAATTGGAGCGCCTACCCTCGAAGAAACAAAAGCCTGATGATAGTTTTCACCGTCGTTTCGAGATCGAGTTCCAAAAGAGAAATCGTTAGTTCTAATAGACGAGAACAAATGCTTGCTTGTTCAGGAAAAAGTGTGCACTCTGTGATTCGATCCAGATGTACCATTGCAGGAAGTGAAGGAGAGGGACGGGTGCGACTCGGTTTGCTGGAGAGGGATAGACGGTAACCGCTGTTCGTGTGCTTGGCTTATGCGGCTGGGAGGAAGGAACGGAGGCAATTGCTGTTCGATCCAGAGGCTGTCGAGTGGTTAGAATAGGCTTAGGGTTCGATATTGTTAGGTATATATAGGCCCTCTTTTTCTTATTTAAGTGATTAAATCAACCCTAATTAAATTTTTCGTGGCAACATCATTATATGATTAATATATATGTTAATTTTAGGTTATTGAGTGCATACAACGACGCAGCTCGTCATGATCGGAGACGGGTCAAATCGGCGAATGGATCAATTTCAGTTCAAATTACGCGTTGTCGCTTCTGACAACTTGACATTCGCGTAAACTCGTCTGAATTGCGTGCGAATAATTTCATTTGATAGGTTCCGACGTTTCGATACTAATGACGTAATTCGGAATGAGGCCGTTGACATCGCATGCTCGACCCGACATGCTGCCGATTACATCGATAACTCGATCGTTTGATCGATCGTTTGATCGGTTGATCTTTAGATTATGCAATATTTATATTTTGACCAATTTCGATGTTTTGAAGTGCTCGAAGTCATTAGATCATTTTTTTATTTCGACGCCCGCTTTATTTCAGCCTCAATTTGCGTTATTGCATACGAAGTCTGTCAAATTTGACTTATAGGCTTGACTCGACTATGACACATATATGGAGGTCAACACATTTGTTTTTAATTTCTTTTACATACATTAATCTCATCTTCCACAGTATCCTATGATTCTATTTTTGTTATCACCATGGTCTTCAAAGTCGCAGTAATCTCATAGGAGTTTTCTTTATTTGATTCCACTGTAGGCCTAGACTGCTTTTCTCAGTGCAGAGTGAGGGACTTCTGATTTAATCAAGAAAGTTCTATGAACCTAAGGCATTGGCCCCTTGAATTGACCATTTCATGGTTCATAAGTCGATGTGTTTTTTTTTTTTAATTTCTATTGTTTTTGGAAATTGGAAGGTATTTCTGCATCTTTTATGTCGATATTATTGGGTCATTGCCAATCTAAATGATTATAAGTTATGAAGTGACGTAAGTATGGTTGATAATGTAATAGTATCTTCTTCATGGCATGGTTTGGTTGGCTTTGCTGCCATAAACTTATATCAGGATCTGCATGGACAGCTAATAAATCATATATTCCAGTGAAATGGATCCATAGCTGAATACAAAAGACGTGCGTCATATGCCCTCCATGCATGAGTATTAAAGAGCCTTAATGTTAATCAATTTTCACATGCTTGAATTCCAGTCTAATTGAAATATCATTAAGTCCTCTGTGCTTATTTTACCTTCCTTTTCTCTCTATTAGAAGCTTATTTTTAACTAATCTTTTTTGTCCAGATAATTAATAAAATTTTTCCGGCTCACAATCAGCCTTGGACCGTGCCATGGAAAGCTGAAACCATTGTTCAGGTAAAAGATTCTTATGCCACTTTTTATCATTATTTTAAGCTGTAACCAAAGTTCCGTAGTGGTCATAAATTCCATAGATTAGGCTATTCAGCTCGTTTTTGAAAGGTTTGGCTGTAATTTTGTTTAAAGATTTCTCTGCTTAGAGATATATGCTCTTTTGGTGCTTATAATTTCATTCCTTTCATATTTATTTATTTATTTTGTCTAGAAGGACCGTGGACAAGCTAAGCTCATCGCATCAACTTGTTATTCTTTTGTCTTCTATAAAAGGATTTAATTTTACAAACTTATGCTTGGTGCGGTGATTGCCTTATGAATGTTGTGGGCTTTGGCTTCAACATGATCATGTTAACTGGAATGTGTTGAACTGCTACTTGTTTGTGTTAAACTTGTGACTTTTGATTGCTGAATACCATTTATATCATGTATTCAAATTGAAATCTGCCTCTTCTATAGTATTATTATGAAGTACAATGAAAAACTAAATTTATTTTTGTTCCCGTCACTCAGTCCATGGAAAATTATAGCTTAAATTTTAATTCTTCATTTCATGCCATAACTTCCTATCAGATTCATTACTCTATAGCTCAACTTTCAAAAGTTTTCATTTTCATGATCATTCCTTCAGTTTAAATCAGATAAACCAATCATACGGTGAATCTGAATGAACCTTAAATACCACTTGCTAGTAAACCAAAAGCTAAAAAAACAAATTGCTGTGGTTATGTAGGTAATGCTTCTGTGGATTGCTACTTTCTGGTTTGTTGGATCCTGGATAGTCCCATTCTTGGCACATGCAGCTGGTTTCAGTAAAGAATCTCTAAGCCACAGAGGTCAGGCCCTGTACAGCCTTCTCACTGATATAGCCGAGGGGCTCGCCGGCATTGCAATTCTCCACGGTTGCCTTGCTAGATTTCGCCCCCTTCCACCAGGCTGGTTCTGCTTCAACTTGGGAGGCTCCTGGCACTTGGATGTTGGCTTAGGGTGTCTCCTCTTCCCGATTGTTAACTTCTTGTCTCAGATTAACATTAACCTCGTTCCAGTTCTCACCTCCCCACCTGTCGGTGTTTCCAGCGTTGAGCAGTCGATCATGGCTCGTGATCCTGTGGCCATGGCTTTGTATGCAGTGGTAGTCTCAGTCTGTGCTCCTGTGTGGGAGGAGATTGTGTTCCGTGGCTTTCTTCTTCCATCTCTGACCAGATACATGCCACTTTGGTGTGCTGTTATAGTGAGTGCAGTTGCTTTTGCCTTAGCGCATTTCAATGCTCAGAGATTGTTGCCATTGTTGTTCCTTGGGATGGTAATGGGTGCTGTTTTTGCTAGATCCAGGAATTTACTGGCTTCAATGGTTCTGCATAGTCTGTGGAATTGTTTTGTCTTTTTGGATCTTATGAAATGATGCTTCTGTGCTTTCAATCAGCATCATAAGAAAGTAGATCATATATATGAGTCAAGATACTAGACAGATTTTATTATACATATATGTTGAAGGGCTATAATTACTGTTACGCTGGTGATTTTGGGACCTTTTTTATATTTTTATGTTTTTTTACGTATTTTTAAAAATAAATCATATTATTGTTTTCATCACATGAAAATAAAATATATTTTTTAAAAGATCAAATATAATTAAATTTAAATTAAAATATAAATAAAATAAAAATAAAAAATAAAAGTGATTTTAAATAGTCCTTTAGAAAAAATATGTTTTTGAGAATGACATGTAGTATATAGATTTAATTTAATATATATATATATTTAGTAGTAAAAAGTAATTCTTTATTAAAAATGTTTTGAAAGGTAGTTGATGCAGATATGAATATTTTTTATACGTTGGGGAGTAGTAAATACAAAAGTGTTATATTTTTAAATATGGAATTGAAATATTGTTTTGTGCAATTAAAAAGATGGGAAATTGAATTTGGTTTTAAATAATTTATTTGGGGCTATAATTAATTTGCTTTAAATTTTATCGTCAGATATTAATAGAATAATTAATAGTTGATTATTTTTTGGACAAGAGGTGTACTTTGTATTCTAAAATTAAATTATCTATTTAATATTTTTAAGCAAATATATATTTTTAATTATTTACCTTATGATTTAATGCAAGAAATATATCAAAAGCTCCCTAGTCCTTATAATGTTTTCTAAGCATCTACACTTAAGAGGTTTAAATTGTTATCTAATTTAATCACAGCCCTTATATTAGATCCACATTATTTAATTAGGCCAAGTTTAATTTTTAGAATTTTATAAGGGAAAATATTTAAAGAGAAAATTTATTTAAAAAGAAAAGGCACTAAGTTAAATACCATGCCCTAAATACAAGAAGAAAGGACAAAGCTATACAAATGATTGTAATCAAAGATGATTATAATGTGCACTATCCCTTGGTTATTTAACATAATACATATATATAAATTGTCTATTAATAGTATAAGAAAATGATTATAATAACGAATAAGGCATCATGAACTCACTTCTCTCTCTCTCTCTCTTTATCTATATATCTATATATATAAATCAAAGTGGCTTAAAAATTAAAAATTATGGAGCCTTTCAAAATTTATGTCATTGAATACATGATGGAAAATAAAACTTTATTCACAAAAAATTATATATATATATATAGAGAGAGAGAGAGAGAGAGAGAGAGAGAGAGAGAGAGAGAGAGAGAGAGAGAGAGACGTGTAGCTTAAGTAGGTTCCAAGTTGGTGCAAGCATATTAGAGAGGAATCTGTTAATTAATGCATTAACAAATTGTTTAATGATGGGGGCAGGAATGTGATGTTTTGTAGTCTCTGCTGACCTCAAGTTGCATGCCGGTACAATTTTATAAGTGGTACTTCTCTTTGACATTTAAAAAATTGGGATTATATTAATAATTTAATAACTTTTTTAGTAGTAATGCATTATTAATATTTTTAAGATGACTATAAAAATGATTAATAACAATATATTATGATAGGGAGATTATTGACCACAATGGATTATGCTATTATATTTTCCAATCTTAAAAAAAAATGTGTTGAGTTCAATGTTTTTGTTATGTAATGTGTTTAAATGATATTGTATAAATTATGAATATTGTTAGGGAAATATGTATATATTTGACATATAACAATATTATTTCTTTGGGCTATTCAAGCTAGATGTTAAGTGATATAAGTAATGTTGTTTGAAGTTCTTAATTAATTTGATAGATTGAACATTAAAAATTAATTAATTCATCATGATGGTAGTTAAATTAGTAAATTTAGAGTCACCAATCATATAAAAAAATGGAAAATACAAAGCTGTTTGGGATTATTTTTATTTATTATTTATTGTTTTTTATTTTATTAATTTTTCTATTCAAAATAAAATATATTTGATATTGATAATTATTTTTAAAATACTCAAAACATCCAATAGTTGAACTTAAACAAGCCCTACAATTTCTTGATTTTATACTTAAAGTTAATAAATTTATACAAATGACAATAATGAGGTTAAACAAATGAAAACTCAACACTATTCCTATTAAATGCTCATTTTTTATTGGAAAATTTTCATATTAAAGTTGATCTCCAATCTAAATTGGATGGAGGTTATATTGGAGGCAATGTCTCTTGGGGCTTCTTAAAGCTTCCTTTTCTCACATAGGTTCATGATGCAATATGTAAACATATTAGAACTATTTTGATAAACATTTTAAGGCATCTGAAGCAAATTCATTTAAAGTAGATGAAAAAAATAGATGCGTTGTTAATAGATCATAAACCATATTAGTTGATAATTTTATGTATGTTGTGATTTGTATTTATTTATGTATTTATTGTTTTAAGCTAATTTAATTAGAAAAATAATAGTGTGTTTAGCATATCTTTATATATCAAAGATATATCTTTGATGTGGATTTTATTTCATAAGGGGATCGTACAAAACAAATCTACAAAGGGTTGCATTTGTTGATAATATGGTAGAAGAATAATGACTATATATCTACAACATAAATATTGTTGATAAGATATGGCTGTTCTAAGTCCACCAAATAGTATTATTCCAGCAGCTTAGCCTTACGAATTTCTTATATGAATTTAAAAGAAGTAAGAGAGCACTTTTCTTTATGATAGTCACAGTGTATTTCATTTTTAATCAAAGTATTATTCTTTCTAACTTATTAGAAGATTTGACATTAAAAAAGATTGAACTTTTAAAAAATGTCACGAGCACCATTACAAGAAGATGTGAACAATGCCATATCAAGAGACAATTTAAAATAGTGGGAATGTCATTGCACATAAATTTCATCTACTTAAAAATACTCTATATTCTTAGTTCAGTGGCACCTAAAATTAATTGCATGAGTGGAAATACTTTTAATTTAAGGCAGTAGAACTAGATTTTATTTTAACAATTTTATTGTTATAATAGTATTTATTTTAGTATAAGAGAAAAGATAAAAAAACTTTTACAGAGAGGTATTTAGTTTAGAGGATTATTACTCACTTAGACAAGATTATATGATTTCATTATTCTAGAAAGGCCATGGACTATAATTTAATTAATTAGTAGATATAATTGATCAAACTTGACAGAGGATCCTTTCCAATAATCATAAGTTAACCTCATAGACTATGGATAGATTCTAACTAAGTTTACAATTTCAAACCAACCCTAACTAATAGAAAGGTCTATCACTACGATATGTTAGGTGTTTATTTTTGGATATGACATCACGTAGATCTTATGGGGTACTTAAAGTGATTGGGTACGACATCAAGGAATGATGCACTATCTTGAAATATTGAGGTCATCACCCTATAATGGACCTAATCGCCTAATAAAGATTTCTAAGGCATAATGGGTCTTCGAATATACTAGAGATTTTTTTTCATACTTTACATAGAAAAATAAAGTAGGATTTATTTAAACTGGGATTTTAAAATTCCCTATGGGCAAGCCCCCATAGTTAATTACATCTCAAGAAAAGTAAATCCCTTAAGAATACTCTCGATTAAAGTAGGCGATTGTTATCTCCAAAGATTTTAAAGATATGACTATCAAGAAATTGATTATATTTAAGCAATCAAAAGAGATAGATAAAAAAGAGAGACTTATTATCAAAGCCAAATGAGATGAGTAGGGAACGCTCATGATACTAGAAAGCCTAGTAAGCATTCCAACCTATCTTATGATTGGGCTTTATAATTTTAAAATTGAAGAGAACTAATTTGATTAGATTTGACATTTTATTAGAAGGCTAAGACTTATACTCTAACAATACAAGACTATTAAGATGCCTAAGAGGTGAGGATTTATGCTTATAGCCTGAAGAAAATAACTAACTCAGATCCTAAATCTAGGGAGCTTTAGTGATGGCCAAAGCAAATCCTAAATCTAAGGTGAAAATAGGTATATTGTTCACCTCCACAAGAGAGAGTAAACTACCTGATTGCTGGACTTATAAGTGCCTGGAGTGCTCTCCTCCTACACTTTAAATCCATGTAGGCAAGTCTTATGCTTTTACAAGATGGTTAGATTATTATTATTTAGAAAAGAAACTAAGTCCTTAAACCCACTCCCAAAGAGACTAGAGCATGAGTGACATGAATAATGACTTAATCTAATGTAAATATTATCAAATTTTATTTGATTTTTGACACTTCAATTGACATAGGCTATAGGATTTTATAAGCCTAAATGCATGATGAAATGGGTTATGGGCTAAATCAAAAAGAGAAAGAGGTGTTTTCCATCTTAGGCTCTCAAAGGTCAAGTCCCTTTTTCTATCTGGTAAAGATGGAAACCCTCTCTTAGCAAGTGTGAAGTAAAATGACATGCATGATATTAAGCATACAATATCTAGCTAAGAGATTGCTAAATATTTTATTATCTTAATTTAATACCTAGGATTTATGTGAGGTTATGAGTTATTTTATAAAACTTAATTATGAATTGTGATTGGGGTAGAAAAATTAATTTTTATTCTAAGAGCCTAATCACATCCAGACCATACAACAATCACCAATCATAAATAAACTACGAAAAGACATGCTTTTTCTAATGCACAAGCTAAACAAAATATCAAACAATTTTTATAAATCCAACACAAAAGAATAAGAGGCTGGTGCGATCGGATATCGTCGTACAACCAAGAAAGAAATGGGTAGCCAAGCTCTACCCTTATACAACCCGGTATATGAAAGAGTAATTATAAATTACAAATGATAAGTGTTATTGGGGACCTTCAAGTCTTCAAGTCTTCATACCTCCTTCATTTGATTTGCTTCTTTTGATTTGGTGGGTTTCTAGGCTTCATACCTCCTTCTGGCCAATGTTCATCCATAACCCCCATAGCACTTATCCTAATCCTAATGCAAAATTACATTAAAAGAAGAAAAGTAATCTAACTACACATGTAAAATAAGTATTAGCTAAACACTCCATACAATCCAAGCAATTACATGGATAATTTGGACTTTGCACCTTACACATGGGTAACCAAGTCCACCTGTCTTAGTTTAAATTATGTTTAGGGGTTAAGCAACCAACAAAAGAGAGCATTTATATTTATTTTAAGCGCCCCTTGAGCATAATTTCCTATAAAAAATATGATTAGGCTAATCACGACCTAACATCCAGTCTATGAAACATATACCCTAACATCAGTCTATAATAAGACATCACAAAATAATCATACATCAAACCACACACCACCTTAACATAAAGCTAGAAGTGGTGACTTAATCTAATGTGTGTGCATTAAGACTTGTGTGGTATGTCCTAACTAGGCTTTAAAGTTATAATTTTCTAAAGGCAAATGGATTTAATTTATAAAGGATGGTTTCACTTTAAATAGTTTAATTGATTTGTAAATTTTACTTAATATTTATTTTTATTTCATATGACCTACACTTAACAACTAAGTGTTATAAAGAGAAGAAAGAGCAAGGATCTCTCTTTCACTCCTACCTTAAATCATTTCTAAAGCAAATTGATTAGCTTGATTCTCGTTAGTGATGGCTTATTATATGTTTTAATTAATCCTAAGTTTAGGTTCACTTTAAATGACCTTATTCAATAAGAGAGGCATCTTAAGATTATTTAGAATGAATTACTATCACATAACACATGTTTGTTCATTTCTTTCCATCATATAGAATATGCATATGATTATATCCTAAGCATACCTACACATACAATAAATATTTTTAGCATACTTACATGATGAATGTAAGCAAATGCACTTAGAATAATGCTTTATTTGGTTGAATTATCTTGTCATATTAATTTAAAGATCCATCTAAATTCTTATATAAAAGTGTTAACCTCACTTTTGGAGTGAGCTCTCAACTTCCTCATCATAGATCTAGGACTCTTGTAGACACTAAGAGTTTCTTAGTCTTAAAATACTTCTAGTGAGTAGGTGAACACTTAATCTATTCCTAGAGACTTAGAAGAGTTAGCCATAGGAATAGGTTGTGCCTTAGGGATTTAGGAGGGCTTGCCTACCCTATAGCTCTAAACCCAATCATTACTTCCTTCTTTCAAACCAAACCTCAAATTCAAATTCAAGATCATAAATCCAATCCCAAATCAAATGATTGAAATCCGTGATTAAATTCAAATTCCAAATCCCTTCCTAAGCCCTTTGATTTTATCTTATGGACTTAGCCTTAACCAAATTCAAATCAACCTAATTCAATTGATTTTCTCAATTATCAAATTCAATCTCAAATTAAATCCCAACCCAAATTATAAATCACTTCCAAATGATTGAAACCCATGATTAAATCCTAACTCTAAAATCTCTTTCTAAGTCATATGAACCACTTTCATATGCTTAGCCAGAATTCCTTCAAACAACCCAAACTTGGTTGATTTCTTTATAAATCAATCATCCTTCATTTATGTTCACAAATATAAATGAAATCCAAATTCAAACCATTCAAATAAAATCAAAATAAATCAAATCAAATCAAGACCCTTCTTTAACCATATGGACCCACCTCCATAAGCTTAATCAAATCTCAATCCAACTTAACATAAACTTGATTGATTTCTTTATAAATCAATCATTCCTTCATTTATATTCACAAATATAAATGAAGCCCACCCTCCAATGACTAAAAATAAATCAAACTAATTCAAAATCTAAGTTAGCCCTTTTAACCTACATCCATGAGTGTGGTCAAATTTACTTCCAAATCACTCCAAACTCAAGTGATTTTCTCATGAACCATTTATATCTTCATTTATATTTATAAATATAAATGAAATATAAATCAAATGACCAAAATCAAACCAAAATCAAATCAAATTCCTAATTTTAGCCTTTTAGCTAATTTATTGAACTTGGCTAAATGATACCCAAATTAACTCAAAACCCATGGATTTCTTCATGATTCATTCACTCCTACAATCATTGACCCAAATATAAACATAAACCATAATTATCAAACCAAACCCAAGTCAACTCAAGTCAAGCCCATGATGACCCCTTTTGACTTGAAATTATCATATGAACTAAAATACATATGGCTTCAGACCATTTCCAATTAGATTAATATGCTCACATGTGAGTTCAACTAAACTTGAATCAAGCTATGATCAAGCCGATTGACCCATTTATGCTCACTTGACTCAAAGTGGCCTAAAAGAACTTTTTTGAGAAAAGTTCTAATAGAACTCAAATTGAATTGAACTAAGCTCATCTAAACCTCACAACATAACCAACAATCACCCTAGGGTGATCAATTGTCTTAAATTGGGCCAAACCAAGTCAAACCTAACCTTTGACCAAGTCAACATTTAGCCCAAATGAAACCCAACTTTCCAAAATCCACCATATGCCAAATTGATTGAAACTATTGATTCAAACCAACTCATAATCAATGATTGAACATGACCAAACCCTCACTTGAGCCAAACCAAGCCTAATTGGCCATTTGACCCAAGTCAACCTAAATTGGCCTAAAAAGTCAAAATGGGTCAAATCATGATTTGATCCAAATTGATTGAAACCAATGGCTCAAGTTCATTCCAAATCACTTATTGAACTTAACCAAAGCCATAATTGAGCCCAATTTGGCCAATTAGTCAACTTGACCCAAGCTAGCTCAAATTGACCTAAAGGGTCAAATTGGCCAAAATTAAACCAAACCAAAGCCCACAATCATTTTCAATCAACCAATTGAACTTGACTCAACACCTAACCTAACCCACTTTATCAAATTGGTCAAATCGGTTAACTTGACCCATTTGATCCTTTTGAATCCAAATGAGTCAAATTCAAACCTAGGTCAAATTAGACAAAACCAATTGAGCCAAAATATCTCAAATCATCATATGAACCTAACCCAAGCCTTAGTTTGACCCATTTTGACCAATTGGTCAACCCAACAGAACCTAACCCGAATGAACCCATTTTGATCAAATGAACCCATTTTGACCAAATGAAGCCAAATCTCCATGCCACCTTATGGGACCCCAAGAGCTGATCAAACCCAATCCACATCAGCCCTAATCCACTCCCAAGCTAGCCCAATCCAAGTGGGGCCCAATCTAAGGGGATTAACCAATGAACACTCCTCTTTATATTAGATTCTTGCCTTAAGAGGCAAAGTCCACTCACCCATCTCCATGATAGCCATCAAACTTCCTAATGAGAAAATCCTAGGCCACCCTAGCCACCCTAAGCCATCCTAGCTCTTGCCATGGACCAAGGGAAGCAAGCCAAATAGCCACCTCCATGGACAAACCCCATGGGTGCAAGGGAAGAACCAACCCAACTTAATCCTCCCATATCAGCCTTGGAGACTCCTCCCATAGCTTCGTCCACTCCTGGAGAGCCATGTGGCATTGACCGTGACCCCTCGGCACCCTGATGGTGGTGAACTACCTAAAATTAAGGAGCCAATCCCTCCCATCCATCAAGCCCGATTGAGGGGTATACCCCCTTACTTTGAGTGGCAAATGACACCATTCACTCTCTCGAGTTTCCTAAGTGATTCAAAACCCCTCAAAGCTTCCTAGAGCATCCCAAGCCTCCCTCAATCGACCATTGCTCTCTATGTATAAAGCCAAAATGGGATAACCTCCTTCCGAGCAGTACTCCTCCTCTACTTGATCAAATACAAATTCCTTGCACCCACACCATCCTCTTACTTCGTCGAAGCCAACCGAATCATCTCCAAGTATTACCGATCATCGGAGACTGAAGTTCGATCGAAGCCAAGGCTCCTACATGCGTGGCTTGATTGACCGAGAGCTTTACACCAAATCAAACCCCAAGCTTCTTAGGGCCTCCACCAGCGGTTACCTTCGTCGATCCCACCGCTGGACATTAGCTCTGGTGAGGTAATTTTATAAAGTTGAGCCTTGTATGGAAAATCATTTCATCTTTTGTGAAGAAAATTTGAATGCCATGTATTTTTAGCCTTTGGATGTGTGCGCTTCCCCTTCTCGAAGGTGTGGGATTGATTTGGAGGCAATTTGAGCTCGGGTGAGCTCGGATCGAACGGGAAAAGACGGACGACATCCATCTTTCACCTCTCGTGAACGGGATGGATCATGGACCATCCTTTTCACTTGATCAGAATGGATGGTCCTGATCTAATCCCGCATTAGATTATGTGATTCCTTTCCTAAACCGTAGATCGAATCTTGGCCGTCCGATCTTAGATCGGACAATCCATGGAGTTAGCGCATCTGCCTCAATCTGAGTCAGTGGCTAATGTGATAACTTAAATATTCAATCCTGTCGCGTCACATAGAAAGTGCGCCGCATCAACTGCCACTTGTCCCAACAGGATTAAGGCTTTAATTAGGCTTAAATAATCTATTTTAAGGCTAAAACTTCTAAACATCATAACTAATCCAAAAAAAATCTAAAAAATATAAACTATGGCTCATTTTGAAGATATTTCAGAATAGACATTGGAAAAAATTATTATTAATTAATTTTAAAAAGTGATTTTGGCTTAATTAAGATTTAATTAAAAATTTAATTAGCTTAATTATTCCTTAATTAATAATTAATCTCAAATTTTATGTGGATGTTTAGGGGGATGACCTCGCCTCACCAATTTATCTGTGATTTTATTGGTTGCTTAATAGAAAAATTAATTGATTAAGCCTTAATCACTCTCTTAATTTAATTAGTGATAATTAGTGAATGAACATTAACTTAACCCCTTAATTAAGCTCATTGCCCTCTGTTAACAGTGAAGAGTCTTAGGGAAATGGTTTAGGTTCATTCCTTATGACCATTTCATTAAGCATCTTTATTCATTTCAATTAATTAAGGATTAAGTGATTAATTAACCTTTTGATTAATTAACTTAACTAAGATGTGAGCTATTTCAGAGCTTTAACTAATTGGAATGACTTAGTGATTGGGATTGAGACTTATCTCTTGATCTCTTTCCCTAAGTTAATTTCATCATCTTTATTAAGAGATATAATCAAAAAAGTTAATTAATAAATTAATGGCTTAATTAAAATTAAAATTAATTGAAAATCCACATCATCTTTAAGCAACCCTTAATTAATTTTGTGTAGCCCTTTAGATGTTTAATAGTCTAAAGGAATTTAATGAAATTATGGTTAGCTTACATGTGTAAGAAATTCATAAAAGTAATTAATTAAATCCCTTAAGCCTAATTAACTATTAATTATGAGCCAATTGCATTAGGCCCGTTTCATTTTTTAGGAGTATTGTCAATTTACTTTTCATGTGGTTGCATATTATATTGGCTAATCATTAATTAGTTAATTAACTTAAGGTGATATAAGCAAGGGTTTAATTAATTTATTTAATTCATACCTTAACCTAATTAAGACATAAAATCAACATAATTGCTTTTCATTAAATCAAATTGACTCACATATGGGGAATGGGGTTAGGATTAGCAAACCTCTTTCACATTTCTTAAACTAAATCAGACTTAAAATTAAAAATGACATTGAAGAACTTTGGTTTGTTTTAAATAATCTTATTTAGTTTGATTGTCCTTAGGAATTAATTGGAATGCATGAGATCATGTGCTTATTTTCCTCTATTTCTTTCCAAACATATTAAATGTTGTTTTCCACTTGTAATCATGCATTCATCTCTTTTAAAATTAACTAAATGAAATGATTTCTTTTATGTCAAATTGCATGTGTTGATTTAAATTAAAATAGGTGTGGCTATTATTACTATTAAATCAAAATTTATTTTCAAAAGTACATAAATCAATTATAATATATGGACTGATGTTAATTACAAGTATCTAAGTTTGCATGTGTTTATAATATAAGTTATACAATATGAAGCTTTCTTTCCTTACCTTATATGGATTTACAAATGTATAGTTCATTTGAAAAGAACACAACATTTATCCAAATCCATTCCTATGTATCTCCGTGCTAAGACTTAGAAAGAATTTCATATCACATATGTAAATCATATAATCAAATCAAACATGACTTATTGCATAACTTCTTATTCTTATGGTTCTTTTTATACATTCATATGTATATAAGAAAAGTGGTATATTAGTCTGAACATCTAGGGATGCGAGGCTTTAAGTAGCCCCAAGTAGGTCTTGTACCTTACTCCCCTGGTGTAAAATAATGACACCGTACCTACTTAAAACTCTTATACATATGTAGTTTAATATGGCTAATGAGTAATAATCATAAATAAAATAAATTAAATATAACTTTTGCATGGGTTTTCCTATTTTTATAGTTGCTTATACATCTATATGTATTTAAGGATAACAGGTATATTAGTCTGTACATCCCAAGGATGCATGACTTTAAGTAGCCCTAAGGAGGTTTCTACCTCATTCCCTTGGTGCAGAATAATGGTGACATACTTGCTTAAAACTTTTATACATGTGAATGTGTACTTAGCTAATGAATGAAAATCCACTTTTCTAAAAGAAAGACATGCATTCATAATTCAATCAAATGAAATATTCAAATTCCAAATACACTTGTTTGCATTCATCATGAAAGAAATGAATGAATATGTGTCACATGATAGCAGTTCATTCTAATTAATTTTTAAGATATCTTTCTTATTGAATAAGATCATTTAGAGTGAACCTAAACTTAGGATTGATTAAAACATATGATAAGCTATTCACTAAAGAGAATCAAGCTAATTAACTTGCTTCAGAAGTTAAGGTAGGGATGAAAGAGAGGTCTTCTCTCTTTCTTATCTTTATAACACTTAGTTGTTAAGTGTAGGCCCTATAAAAAAAAAGAAAAAAATTAACTAAAATCTTCAAATCAATTAAATCACTTAAAGAGAAATAAACCCTTTATAAATTAAATCCTTCAACCTTAGCAAATTATAACTCTAAAGCCTAGTTAGGACATACCACACAAGCCTTAATGCACACACATTAGATTAAGTCACCACTTCTAGTCTTATGTTAGGGCAATGCATGGTTTGATGTATGCTTATTTTGTGATGTATTGTTGTAGACTAGATATTAGGGTGTATGTGCATAGTCTAGATGGTAGGCAAATATTAGCCTAATCATAGTTTCTATAGGGGGTTGTGCTTAAGGGGCCATTGTAATAAAATATAAATGCTCTTGCTGTGTAGGTTGCTTAGCCCCTAAGCATAATCTAAGTTAGGACAGGTGGGCTTGGTTACCCATGTGTGGGGTGCTAAGTCATATAATTGTTTGGATTGTATGGTGTGTTTAGCTAATATTTATTTTGTAGGTATAACTAGATTTATTTTCCTTCTTTTAATATAAATTTGCATTAGGATTAGGATAAGTGTTATGGGAGATTAGGATGAGCATTGCTTAAAAGATCAAGTCCTATGTACCATGTGATGCCTTTGAAGCAAGGACATCCAAATCAAGTCAAAGGAGGAAAGGAGTAAAGAATGAAGAATGAAGAGTGAAGAATGAAGACCCCCATAACAGTTATCATTTGTAATTGTAACTATTCTTTTGTAATTCGAGTTGTACAAGGGTAGAGCTTGGCTACCTATTTTTCTTTCCGGGTTGTACGGAGGTACTCGACCGCAGCGACTTCTTATTCTTTTGCATTAGCTTTATAAATTTGTTTGATGTTTTGTTTAGCTTGTGCATTAGAAGAAGCATGTCTTTTCATAGTTTATTTATGATTGGTGATTATTGTGTGGCCTGGATATGATTAGGCTTCTAGGATAAATATTAATTTTTCTACCCCAATAACAACTCATAACTAAATTTTTCTAAAACAACTCATAACCTCACATAAAGCCGCATTAAATTAAGATAAATAAAATATTTAGCAACCCATTAGTTGGATGTTGTATGTTTAATATCATGCATATCATCTTGTTTCACTCTTGTTAAGAAAGGGGTTCCATCTTTGCCAGATAGTAAAAAAGCTTAACCTTTGAGAGCCTATGATAGAAAAATACCTCTTTCTTTTTGATTTGACCCATAACACATTTCATCACACATTTAGGCATATAAAAATCCTATATCCTATGTCAATCGAAGTGTCAAAAATCAAATAAAATTTGATAACATTTATATTAGATTAAGTTGTTATTCATACCCCTCACGCTCTAGTCTCTTAAGGAGCAGGTTTAAGGACTTAGTTTCTTTTCTAAATAATAAAAACCTAGACATCTTGCAAAGCATATGACTTAGTTTTGAATCATAGGAGGAGTTAGCCAGCTGCCACTCCAGACAATTATAAGTTCAACAGTCGGGTGATTTACTCTCTTGTGGAGGTGAACAACATACCCATTTTTGTCTTAGATTTAGGACGTTCTTTGGCCATCACCAAAGCTCCCTAGATTTAGGATCTAAGGTTACTATTTCCCCTTGGGCTACAAGTATAAATCCTCACCTCTTAGGCATTTTCATAATCTTGTATTGTGGAAATTATAAGTCTTAGATTTCTAATAAAATTTTAACTCAAATATATAATTCTCCTCAATTTTAAACACATAAAGCCCACCCATAGAAGCGATTAGAATGCTCACTAGGTTGTCCTAGTATCATGGGCATCCCTTACTTATCTCTTTTTGGCTTCGATAATAAGTCTATCTCCTTTTGATACATCCCTCTTAATTTTGTAAATATAGCCAATCCGTTGATAGTCCTATCTTTGAATTCTTTGGAGACAATAATCACCCACTTTAATCGAGAATATTCTTAAGGGATTCACTTTTCTTAAGATGTAATTAACTATGGGGGCTTGCCCCCATAGGGAACTTTAGAACCCGATTTAAATAAACTATACTTTATTCATCCATGTAAAGTAAGGAAAACATCTCTGGTATATTCGAAGACCCATCATGTCTTAGGAGTTCTTATTAGGTGATTAGATCCATTGTAGGGTAGTGATTTCTATCTTTCGAGATAGTACACTATTCCTCAATATCATACTCGATCACCTCAATAAGTACACCCTCAGATCCGCATGGTGTCCCCATATACACACACACACCCCACATCTAAAAATAAACACCAGATTTTTCTGGCAACTCCACTAGGGATGGTTCCTCTCTCCATATCTAGTAGGTGATTGTTGTCTCCAAACATCGATAGTGGACTCACATTTCATGTGAGTTCAAGACTATCTTTCTTTCTATTGGCACTTAGCTTATTTCATTCTTAAGCAAAGCTAGCCAACATCCTTTAGGTTTTAGGACCTCACTCCATGTAGGTCTCGAAACCCCTATTGGGTTCCCCAATAGGTGAAAACAAAACTAACTAATGAAAGGAGTTGAATAAGCATTTAGAACCTCCTTACCACTAGCTTGGTGAGGCAAGGTTCATCGTAAATCTAAGAAAACAAACTCTTTTATAAAATGACATTTTCTAAAAGCATATTTTTGAAAATAGTCACCTTCACCCAACATACTCAAATGTGTTGAATGAAGATTCTATTTTCAAATCATAACATAAAATTGAAACTCCACTCAACATATTTCACATATGCTAGAGTTGAAGTTTCTCTATTTTCAAAATCAAGAAATCATATACATGACATCAAAACATACCATTGAAATCTATTTAACATACTCAAAATTTGTTAAATAAATTTCCCTCTTTTAAGATCACAAAACATATTTTGGAATCTTATTTGATATGCCACATTTGTCAAACAAAAAATTCCCCTCTTTTCAAAAAGAAAGAGAGCACATCAAATACATTTGATTCCCACTTAACATATCAAAGTTGTTAAGTGAGAATCTCATTTTCATATACATTTGATTCCCACTTAACATATCAAAGTTGTTAAGTGAGAATCTCATTTTCATATACATTTGATTCCCACTTAACATCTCAAAGTTGTTAAGTGAGAATCTTATTTTCATGTCATGTTTGCTTCCCACTTAACATACCAAAGTTGTTAAGTGAGAATCTCAAAGTCATAACACATTTTTCACTTAGCATATCAAAGTTGTTAAGTGAAAATTCCTAATTCATACCATATTTGATTCCACTTAACATAACAAATTTGTTAAGTGAGAATCTCATTTTCATAATACTTTTGAGTTTCACTTAACATACTAAATTTGCTAAGTGAGAGTCTCATTTTCATAAATCATATTTGATTTCATTTAACATATCAAATTTGTTAAGTGAGAATCTCATCTTCATGCTATATTTGATTTCCACTTAACATACTGTTGACCTCATTTTTAAAATGAGTTATCAACCCCTCCATCTTAGACATAGAGCTTCTCTTAGATACTAAGAGTTCCTTAGTCTTAAGACACTTCTAGTGATTATGTGAACACTCAACCTAACCCTAGAACTTAGAAGAGTTATACATAGGAATAGGTTATGCCTTAGGAGTGTTGGAAAAACTTGCCTACCCTCTAGCTTGAACCAAATCCATGCAACCTCTTTCAAGTCAAACTCCAAATCCAAATCAATATCAATCCAAACCAACTTCAAACTCAAATCAACTTCAAAATCAATTCACAACTCAAATCCAAAATCTTTCCTAAGCCCTTTGATTTTATCTCATCAACTTAGCCTAAAATCAATTTAGCCAAACTCCAAGCCCAAATCTTAAATAAATTCTAACTTAATTGATTTTAAACAAACCTTAAATCAATTCAATGGATTTTCTCAAATCATGAATCAATATCAAAATGATTGAAACCCATGATTGAATTCCAAGTTCAAAAATCTTTCCTAAGTCCCTTTGATCTCATCTTAAGGACTAAGTTCAAACCCAAATCAATTCAAACTCAAGAAATTCTCTCATAACCTATTTATATTCTCATTTATATTCACAAATATAAATGAAATATATATTTAAATAACCAAAACTAAATCCAAAACTCAAATTCCAAGTTCAAAAATCTTTCCTAAGCCCTTTGATTTCATCTTATGGACTTAGCTCAAACTCAATTCAAATCAATTCAAATTCAAGAGATTTTCTCTTAACCCATTTATATTCTCATTTATATTCAAAAATATAAATGAAATATAAATTCAAATATCCAAAACCAATTCAAAATTCAAGACCAAAATCCAACTCAAAACCCAATTTTGCTTCTTCAAGTCAAATTCTTGAACTTAGCCAAATCAAACCAAATCAATCCAAACCCTTGGATTTTCTCCATGATTCAATAAATCCTTCAATAATGAATCCAAACATAAACAGAAACTTCAATCATCAAACCAAAACTAAATTCAAAAATCAAACTCAAGTCAAACTCATGTTCACCCTTTGAACTTGAAATTGTCAAATGAATCAAAATCCATTTAACTTCAAACTACTTGCAAATGAATTTATATTTCAATCATAAGTCCATATGTGAGTTCAACCAAACTCAAATCAAGCTTGATCAATTTGACCCTTAGGCTCACTTGACCCAAAGTGACCTAAAGTACCCTTTTTGAGCCAAATTCTAATCCTACCCAAATTGGATTGAACTAAGCCCAAGCTCATCATGATCAATAATCATCATAAGATGATCAATCACTGAAATTGGGCCAAACCAAGTCAAACCTAAGGGTTGACCAAGTCAACACTTAGCCAAAATCTACCATAGGCAAAATTGATTGAAACCATTGATCAAAACCAATTCATGATCAATGCTTGAACTTGACCAAGTCATCATTTGAGCCTAACCTAGCCTAATTGACCACTTGACCCAAGTTGACCGAACTTGACCTAAAAGCCAAAATGAGTCAAATATTGATCGTAGCCAAATTTATTAAACCAATGGGTCAAATTCATTCTAAACCACTTGTTGAACTTGACCAAAGCCTCAATTGGTCAACTAGACCCAACCTAGCCCAATTGACCATGAACCCAACTTGACCTAAAAGGTCAAATTGAGCCAAAATTAAACCAAACCCAAATTGATTGAAATCAAAGGTACTAATACATTTCAAATGACCAATCAAACCTAAACCAACCCATGACCTAACCTAAATAGGTCAAATGGGTCAAATTGGTCAACTTGACCCATTTGACCTAAATGAAATCAAATGAACCAAAATCAAATATAAACCAAATTGAACCAAACCAATGATGCCAAAATATTTCAAATGGTCATATGAGCTTGACCCAACCCTTGGTTTGACCCAATTTGACCAATTGGTCAACTTGACATAAGTTGACCCATTTTGACCTAAATGGGTCAACATGAGCCAAATCACATCAAATCAACTCCAAATTCATTGAAACTTGGCCCAACCCATTTTTCAATCATACCAAACATACTCAAACTGAAATAAAAACTAAATGACCATTTTACCTCTTAATAACCCATATCCACTCAGGATCCTGGAGTGGATTGGACTAAGTGAGGATGGTGTACATGACCCAATGGGTTTAGGTTAGCCAAACCCAACCCAATGGCCAAACTGACTACCCACTTGGAAATGAGCACATGGGAATCACTAGTCCACCTCATTTAGCATATGGGAACTTCTCCACTACCTTCCTCTGCCAAAACCAAACCATGTGCAAGCTAAAATGACCTAACAAACTCAATCAATATAGCCAATTGATCCAAAATGGCAAAGCCATGCTCGACCGACTTATCCTTAAAGGGGGAGATATACTCCCCCTCATTTCACTTGAATTGCACAGAGACACACTCGATTGAGCTAAGGAAATTCAGAGCAAGCATTCTCAAGCTTCTCCAAGGTCTCTAAGGCTCATTTGAATTCTCCTCTTCTCGGTTTCCTTAAATCAAAAATAGGGGAGCTCAAAGCAAATTCCATCTCAGTCAATACTCAATTTCAGCTCAATTCCTCCTTCATGCACCTTGAGGGGACCCAATCGAGCTCACCCAAGTTCTTAAAGCACAAGAGAGGGGAGTTTGATCAAGGCCGCAAGAATTGAAGCCCACTTTGGTCCATAGGAAGATCTACTCAACTTCAAGCCCTCAAATCTTTAACAGTGCTTCGTCTCCACTAGACGAAGCTTCCTCGATGGTTGACATCATCGAAGATATCCTCTAGAGAGGTATGCCTTCAAACTGAGCCTAAAATAGGGAGTGTCTGGTCCTTTATGAAAGAAACTTTCACCCCATTGCAAATTGACTGTTGGATGTCTTGCTCCTTGCATGATGATGGTGTGGGTTAAGTTTGAGCTCAATCCAAGCTCAATCAAGCTTGGATCAAGCTAAGAGTGGATGCCTCTCCAGTGAAGCAGATGATCATGGACCATCCATCCGCACATTTTGGATGGACGATCCTGATTAATCCATATAGGATCCATAAATTTATTTCTTAAGAATCACGTGTTTAATCCTGACCGTCCGGTCCTTGATCGAATGATCGAGGAGAAAGCACGCAGCGTCGTTAGTTGACATGACATTGGATGTGACTACTTAAATAGTGAATCCCATCATGCCACATAGAAAGTGCGCACCACGTCATCGGTCCACATGGCGTCGATGGGATTAACTATATAATTAGGTTATTTAATTAAGTTTTAATCACTAAAACTTCTAAATTACATAACTAAATAAAAAAAAATTAGAAAAATACAAAATAAAATGCATTGTGAAGATAATTCAAAGGGGAATAATCCAAAATTATTCCTAATTGATTTTGAATAGTGAGTTTTCTTTAATTAGGGTTTTAGAAAAAACTTAATAACTCTAATTATTCCCTAATTACTTCATTAATTCATTTCAAATTTCTCAGATGCATTTAGTGGGATGACCTCTGCCTCCCCTAATTTTTTGTGATTTATTGATAAGTTAATTAGAAAAATAAATTAATGAATCCTTAATTTCTCTCTTAATGTAATTAAGCTTAATTAAGCATGTGAATAATAATTTAATCCCTTGATTAAGTTAATTAAACTTTGTTTAAGTGAAGAGGAGGCTTATGGAATGGGTTTTGGGAATTTTTCCTAAGCCATTCTCTAAACCCCTTTCCTTCATTAATTCAAATTTAATTAAGGGCTAATCCACTAATCACCTACTTAATTAACTTGATAAAACTTTCAAAATATTTCATTACTCAATCAATTCATCTTGGGTAGACACTTAGGTGTTCAATAACCTAAGTAGCTTAAGGAAATCAAAATCCAACCCACATGTGTGGGAAGGGTTATGAAAGTACTTAAATTAAACCCTTTAGCTTAATTAATCACTAATTGTGAGCCAATTGCATTAGACCCTTTTCTTTCCTAGGTGCATTGTTGATTTAAATTCCTTATGAATTTATGTCATACATTGGCTCATAATTATTTAATTAAATATATTAAAGTGGTGTAGGTAAGGGGTAATTAATGCATTTAATTCACACCTTAACCTAAACAAATCATAAAATCAATCTAATTCTTCTAAATAACAAACTAAATCAATTTACACATGTGGGAATGGGTTAGGACCAACAAACTCTTTTCACATTTCTTAAATGAAATTCAAAATTAAAACATAAAACAAAGATCACATTAAACAATTTTGATTCATTTTAAATAATCTTATTCCATAAGATTATCTTTAGGAATTAATTAGGGTGAGTGAAGTTATATGCTTACATCACTTTATTTCTTTCCTAGCATGCTAAATGTGTATGTCATACGAAATCATGCATTCATGTCTTTTGAAAAATAAATTACAAATGAAATTACTTTCTTTATGTCTAATTGTATGTTTTGGCTAAAGTAAGAATATGAATGGCTATTATCAAAACTAAATTCAAAATTATTTTTGAAGCTTATAAATCAAACATTACAAATAAAAGGTATGCTATTTATAATTACTTATAAGCTTGCATGTGAATATAATCTAAGATGTGCATTATGTGACTTTTTCTTTTCTCTTTCTTAACATAGATTTGGTTGGATTTGCGAAGTGTATAGTTCTTTTAAAAGAACATAACACTTGTTTAAATCCACTATTATCCACTTCCATGTTATGACTTAAGAAGGATTCTCACATTTGCACATATAAATTAAACAACCAACAAATCAAACAAAAAAAAAAAATCTTTTGCATGATTCTTTTTCATTCATTTCTTTTTGTACATGCACATGTATTTAAGAAAAGCGGTATATCAGTCTGGACATCCCGGGATTGCGAGGCTTTAAGTAGCCCTAAGAAGGTCTTGTACCTTATATCCCTGGTGTAGAAAACAATGGCTCCGTACTCACTTATGCCTTTTATACATGTAAATGTGCATTTGATTAATGGATAAAGGAATCCTTCTCTTTTCTACTTAATAAAATCATGCGTCATTAAGCATCCAAATTTACTTAAATAATATCCCTTAGCATTCATCATTAAGGTGTGCTAAACATTTACATTTACATGCATATATATGCTTAGGATCCATCCATATGGATGTTAGACATGTTGGAAAGAAATAAAGTGTTGTGTGTTTTACGATAGTAATTCACTTTAATTAATCTTAAAATGTCTTTCTTGTTGAATAGGTTTATTTAGAGTCCATCTAAACTTAGGATTAATTAAAACACATAATAGAATATTCACTAAACAAAAAAAGATCACTAATAAATCTACCTTAGAAATTACTTAAGATAGGGAGGAAAGAGAAGTCCTCTTCTCTTTTCCTCTCTTTACAACACTTAGTAATTAAATGTAGGTCCATTCAAACCAAATTAAATTAAACAAATAAATCAATCAAATCAACTAAATCACTTAAATGAAACCACCCTCTAAGTTGAATCTTTTACACTTAGAAAACTTCAACCTTAAAGCCTAACTAAGCATACCATAAAAACCTTATAAGGCACACACATTAGACTAAGTCACCATTTCTAGCTCTAGGTTAGGGTGGTGCATGGTTTGATGCTTTGCTTTTATTTTGTGATGTATTATTTTTTTAGTTTGGATGTTATGGTGCATGTGCATAGTCTAAATCGTTGGGCGATCTTAGTTTAACCATTATTTTCTATAGAGGATTGTGCTTAAGGGGCGCTGTAATAAAAATATAAATACTTTTGCTGTGCAGGTTGCTTATACCTTTAAGCATAATCCAAATTAGGCCAGGTAGACTTGGTTATCCATGTATGAGGTGCTAAGTCCAATTTATTCATATACATGCTTGAGACTGTGTGATTTGTTTAGCTAATCTCTATTTTGCAGGTTTTAATTAGATTTACGTTTCCATTTCATGTAATTTTTGCAATTAAGATTTGGAATAAATGTTATGAGGGGTTTGGATGAACATCAGTTATAAACCATATCTTATGTACGATTTGAAACCTTGGAGCAAACCACATTCCAATCAAGTCAAAAGAAAGAAGAAAGAACCAAAGGAAGAAAGAACCAAATGAAGAAAGAAGAAAGAAGAAATGAAGAAATGAAGACCCCCATAACATGAATTCATTTTGATTGTAATTAATTCATGTGTAATCTGGGTTGTATAAAGGTAGAGCTCGGCTGCCCAATTTCTTTTCGGGTTTGTGCGGTCGAGCTCGACCTCAAAAGGCCTCTTATTTTTTGCTTTAGGTTTATAAATTATTTGATGTTTGTTTAGCTTGTGCATTAAGATGACATGATTTTTCTAGTTTTTTAATTTATTGATGGTTGTTGTATGGCCTGGATGTGAATAGACTCTTAGGAAAAAATAAAATTTTCTATCCAATTTAAACAACTCATAACCTCATCTAAAGCCTAGGTTATAAAACAAGATAAAAGATTTAGCAACCTCTTAGCTGGATGTTGTATTTTTTTTTCTCATCATGCATAAAAAGCATATTAATTCACTCTTGATTTGGAGGGCTTCCACCTGTGCCATGAAACTTAGCTTGACCTTTGAGAGCCATGATGGAAACACACCTCCTTTGTTGTTGATTTTGGCTTATAACCAATTTCTCATGCATTAGACATATGAATCCTATAAGCCTGTGTCAAATGAATTGTCCAAAAATAAAAATAAGATGTAACAAAATTTTTCATTAGATTTAAGTCATTAAACCATCTATGATCTCTCTTAGGAGAGTTGGACTTAGTCTCTTTCTAAATAAAACAACAAATTAGCTATCTTGCATAAGCATAAGACTTGCCTACATGTATTTAAAATCATAGGAGGAGGAGTTAGTTGGCGGCCACTCCTAGGGAGTTGTAAGTCCAATAGATTTATCCTCTCTTGTGAAGGTAAACCATATACCCATTTTTGCCTTCGATTTAGGTCGTGCTTTTGGCCCTCACCAAAGCTCCCTAGATTTAGGTTCTGAGCTTGCTATTTCTCTTAGCGGTCGTGAGCATAAATCCTCACCTCTTAGGCAATTCCATGACCTTGTGTCATGGAATTGTAAGTCCTAAATTTCTAATAAAAATTCAACTCAAACAAATAAATCACTTCAATTTCAAAAATTTAAAGCTCAACCATAGATTAGTTTGGGATGCTCGCTAGGTTTCCTAACATCATGAGCATCCCCTACTTATCTTCCTTTAGCTTCGATAATAACTCCCTTCTTTTGATCAATCCCACTTGATCTTCCAAAATAAACCAATTCATTGATTGTCTAACCTTCAAAATCTTTGAAGACAATGATCATTTATCTTAATGGAGAGTCTTCCTATGGAATCTCATTCCTTAGGATGTAATTAACTATGGGGGCTTACCTCCAAAGGGAAATTATCAAACCTGTTTAAAAATAAATTCTACTTTACATTTCCATGTAAAGTAAGGGAAGAATCTACATGACCCATTGTCTTTAGAGTTTATTAGATTAGGTCCATTGTAGGTGACTACCTCTCGAGATAGTACACTATTCCTCAATGTCATACCTAATCACCCTAATAAGGACATCTGTGGATCTACGTGGTGTCCCAAAATGAAAAAGTATATTTCTATCTTCATTTTATCTACATAGATTGACGATGGGAGTATCCTTTTGAAAGAAAATTAAAATATTTTTGCCACAGATTTTTTTGGTGACTCCACTGGGGATGGTTCCTCTCTCCATCTTTGGTAAATGATCATTGTCTCCAAGATCGATAGTGGGTTTATAGCTTATATGAATCTGAGAGTATCATTCTTTTCTGTTGTCACTTAGCTCATTTCATTCATGAGCTGAGCTAGCCAACATCCTTTAGGTTTTAGGACCTCACTCCGTGTAAGTCTTAAAACTCTTGTTGGGTTCCCCAATATGTTAAAATAAAAATTTAATGAAAAGAAATAACTAAAGGCTTCCCTCTTATCATTTCTATGGTAAGGTAAGGTTCATTCCAAAAAAATAATAATAATAATAAAAAAAATAAAAAAAATAAAAAAAATAAAAAAAGAAAGAAAAATAAATCCTTTATAAAAACATCAATTTCCAAAAAGCACTTTTTCAAAATGCACATAATAAAATATTTGTACAAAAATTTTCATCAATCAACCTCATCTAACAATCTTCATGATTGTTATATGTAGGATCATTTTCAAAAACAAAATCAAAAATCATTTTTAAAAAACAAAATCAATAATCATCTTTTCAAAAATAAAATCCAAAATCATATTTTTAAAAAGCACAAATGAACTTCTTCATTCAATTTATTGAATTAAGATTTCATTTTCAAAAACAAAATCAACAATCATTTTCAAAATAAAATCAACAATCATCTTTTCAAAAATAAAATCCAAAATCATATTTTAAAAAAGCACAAATGAACTCCATTCAATTCATTGAATGAAGATTTCATTTTCAAAAAACAAAATTAGCAATACTTTTTAAAACAAAATCAATAATCATCTTTTCAAAAATAAAATCTAAAATCATATTTTTGAAAAGCATAAATGAACTTCTTCATTCAATTTATTGAATGAAGATTTCATTTTCAAAAATAAAATTAAGACAAAATCATTTGGATTTCCTTAGCATACCTAAATTTGCTAAGAATCCACTTTTTTAAAATCATCAAAACAACAAAAAACATTTGGATTTCCTTAACGTACTTAAATTTGCTAAGAATCCTCTTTTCAAAATAAAATCAAAACAAATACATTTGGATTTTTTTAGCATACCTAAATTTGCTAAGAATCCACTTTTTCAAAATCATCAAAACAATAAAAAATATTTGGATTTCCTTAGCATACTTAAATTTGCTAAGAATCCTCTTTTCAAAAACAAAATCAAAACAAAAACATTTGGATTTCTTTAGCATACCTAAAAATTTGCTAAGAATCTACTTTTTCAAAATCATCAAAAACAACAAAAACACATTTGGATTTCCTTAACATACTTAAATTTGCTAAGAATCCTCTTTTCAAAAACAAAAGCAAAACAAAAACACATTTTTGATTTCCTTAGCATACTTAAATTTGCTAAGAATCATATTTTCAAAAATCACAAAATCAAACTAACATTTGGATCCTTTACTTAGCATACCTAAATTTGCTAAATAGGGATCCTATTTTCAAAAACCAAAATCAAAACAAAACATATTTGGGCTTTACCTAGCATACCCAAATTTGCTAAGTAAAGACCCCATTTTCCAAAATCACTAAACAAAAGAAAACACTTGGATTCTTCATTTAGCATACCCAAATTTACTAAGTGAAGATTCCATTTCCAAATTCACACATGATTCACAAACAAGCAAATGAAAAAGGG
This sequence comes from Cymbidium sinense, assembly GCA_021442155.1. Lineage (NCBI taxonomy): Eukaryota > Viridiplantae > Streptophyta > Magnoliopsida > Asparagales > Orchidaceae > Cymbidium > Cymbidium sinense. Next base: position 133,917,957 of record CM038221.1, on the reverse strand, counting down.
AAAATTGTTTTCAAACACCTCACCTAGCATACCCAAATTTGCTAAGTGAGTAAATTTCAAAATCAAAATCCAAACAAATTAATTGGCCTTTACTTTAACATACCAAAATAAAGGGTCCACAAAACTCAAAATTAAATTCAAACATGAACTTGGAAGCATCAATCTCTTCAAAATATTTGAATCCATTCAACATACAAATTTGTTGAAACACTTTTTCATTCAGATTCAAATCTTTAGCTTTTCAATTTAGTTCGATTGCTTCAATGGTAGACATAAATATGTCTTCACATTTCTCATGGGATGGATTTGGCCTTGGATCAGAGTCGACTATGCCCACCTCATCTTGGTGGCTTTGAGGGCTAGGATCACATGTGAGGGGACCACCTCTCACAGGTGATTGGGTAGAAGCTGGTCATCTATATTGAGTTACTGTCTGATTCAGATATTCCCTCATTGAAGAGGAAGGTTGTGGCAGTTCCCACAGTAGTAGCAGTGCCAACGCCAGCGCACCCCGTTGTTTCCCTTGGTTCCCTAGTACAAGCTAGCATCCACTCATTGGCACCTTCTGGAGCCTCTACCTGATTAGGTCAAGTTCTCACTCGCCAACCTAGGTGACTCTCAAATAAGAACATGATCAAGCACATACACGCAGGAGCTAGAGCCAGTGTCTTAGGCTTTCATGGAGGAGTCAACCAGGGTGGTGTCTCTTCTTGTTACAGAGAACAAGTTTTATCCACTCTCTGGTTCTGATAGAGAGGATGTCAGTAGGATTTTAGGTTCACCTCCATTGACCATTCATTACTAGACTGAGAGAGAGGTCATATCGGCCTTTTGATCGCCCGTGTGTTAGTATAGATCACCAACAGGGAGAGACGGAGGTACAACTAATAGTTAACGGCCTTCGCACTTATGGACTTTCCCGACCAACATGCTACCCATGTCGATCACATTGACAACATCTTATTGACAGGGGCTACTCATCATAGGAGAGCCCGAGAGCGTCGATGGTGTTTACACCACATCGCTTTACCCCGCATTCACCATCTCCAGTCCAAGTTCTAGGATCTTCCATCCCAGCAAGGCCATGAAGGCCGCATTCGAGGAGAAAAGAATCTCATTGGTGATCATGCTATGGCCAAGAGATCCCATTCCATCTACGCCATCTACTGAGGCGAGGCTGAGCTCTCTTACTTGACCTTTTGCCCCAGTTGTGGTGAAGAAGGAATTGCGACATCAAAGTGTCGTGGTCATTCCATCACTACCACCACCTCAACAGGATATGGAGATCACAACATCTCTTACTTGACCTTTTTTGTGGTGAAGAAGAAGAATTGCGATCAAATCAATCGTGGTCATTCCATCTCTGACGGATATGGAGATCACAACATTAGAGGGAGGAGAAGATAATTTAGTCATCCCCATGGCTGTAGATCCTCTGAGGAGTACTACTCCATCCAGATCTAGTGACAGCTAGAAGTATCTTTCTTCTAGTGAGCGTAGCCCTCATAGGGTTAGCTCTCAATAGATGAGGTCGATGTCACGGTAGATCCTATCCTATTACGATCTTTTATACCTATTCAATTAGTCTGATCCCTAGATGACATTGTCCAATCGTATCTAGAGGAGAAGAAGGAGATCTTAGGATATGTCTGGTTTGATTTAGAGGATGAAAATGTTAGTTTTAATCATAATGAGGATGATTTGTTTGAGGATTCAGTGGAGGCATACATGGTAGACACCAGGGGTTCCCTCCTCTGTTATCAACAGACTTTAGAAGGTGTTATGACTGAGCAAGAAGATACAGCTCATTCGACCAAACACCTCCTATAATAAATAAAGCAAAAGGATGAACAAATATATAGGATGGGGAAGAGGCTTGAAGACTTGCTAGCAGTAGTTTTGGCACTTCAAAACCAAGCCCTTGCAGTACATCCTACCATGGAAGAGACTAGTCAATTAGAGTTGTTACATGTCTTGGAACTAGCCAAGACTTTACCACTAGTTGAGCAGGGCAGCACTAGCTTGTATAGGAAGGTAGTGGATAGTACCTCCATACAGGAAACATACATCAAAATCATGGTTGAACAGCAAGTGATAGAAGCATTGGCTCAAGCTTGGGGAGGATCATCAGTTTCAAAGGATAGATCCTACTCAAAGGAATTTGATGCCATCCAGTATTCCAAGGGTTTCATGTCACCTTCTTTCAAGAGCTTTGATGGCAGCGAGAACCCGAGGCAATACATAGCGCACTTCAGGGCCAGTTGTTGTAATGTGGGTGGTAGTGATGCTCTCTTATTCTAACTTTTTGTTAGTAGCTTAGCCGGCATAGCCTTCGATTGGTATGTTGAACTCCCCAACAGTTCAGTGAAGACTTTTGCTGAATTGGAGCAACTCTTCATCAAGAGGTTTGCCAGAGCTCAACAAAGGGTGACTATAGGCGATCTCGTTGTGGATCAACAACACCCTAGTGAGTCCCACATTGATTATATTCTCAGATGATATAATTTGAGTATGAAATGTGAACTGCAGCTGCCTGAACAACATGACATTAAAATTATACTAAAGAATATTCATGGCCCAGTTGCCTTCATGCTCAAAGGTTTCACTATCAAAACATTTAAGAAATTAATCAACAAGGTGGCTAGCTTACAAGAAGAAGCCAAACAGTTACCTTTTTCAAATTAATCAACAAAGCAGAAGCCACAAAAAACTTATGAAAAGAAACCAGGAGTAGTGACAACCGTAGACAAGGGGAAGCAATCGACCAGAGAGCAGTATGAGAGACCTCATGCTCCACAGCTGTCAGTTCCACCTAATATACCACCACCAAGGCAGTCCTATCGGTTGCCATAACAGCCTCCATGACCTTCACCACCTCCTCGTTAGCCACATCATCAGTAGCAGTGGTACACATATCCGCCACCAGGTAGCTACCATCCACCTACTATTATGGATAAAATAAATAAACTATATTCATTTAAGAGGGAGGTAGTTAGGAAAATCTTTAAGAATCTCTTAGAGAAACCTGACTTTCAGCTACCCGAGCCTAGAAGGCCAGAGGAAGTGGGCAAGAGCAATGATCCTAACTTTTTCCCCTACCTACGCATGCTAGGTCATGTTTGGAGGATTATTTTACATTCAAGGACTGGCTTGAGCATAGCTTCAAGATTGGCACCATAGTTATCCTAAAGGAATACCTGCAATCCTCTCAAAACCAAAGAAGGTTGGGATATCTCATTATCCTTAAACTCAAAGAAAATTATTTCCAAAATCAAGAAACTTTCCCTTTAGGTGCCCGAGATAGCTCAAACCCCCAAATGTTTGCAAGTTGCCCAAGAAAACTTGGAGAAAGGGAGAGCTCAACAATAATAGCAACAATGCGATATGAGATAGCCAAGTAGGCACCACCGAGAAGTCTAGCCTTCAATCCTACCACTTTGATGAGCACTTCTAGTTCAGCTAGCTCTTCTACTAGTAGACATCTTACATCAGCGGTTAAGGGCATCAAATCTCTCACCCCACTTACCTTACTAGATTTCTACTATGTACCTCCTTCAAAATCCAAGAAATCAAGGAATAAAGCTAGTTTGAATTATATCTGTGTCACTTCTGATGGGTTGTCTAATTCTACTCTTCTAGAAAATTATTCAATTCTAAACAACAATTATAACAACTCCGATCTTCCCTTTCTAATTCAGCGATCGATTTTTCTTCTCTGAATAACACGGGTTTGCTTCTTGATATTGACTTGGAATCATCTGATTTCAAGGGTCCTATAGGAGAAGTTGTAGGTAAGCTTAACGAGTAGGTAGAATCTTCCACTAACTTGCCATAAGAGATCATCAAAGTCAACCTCCATAGTGGCAAGGTTCTACCTCATAGGGCAGCACCTCAAGATAAGAGAAAATAAATCATTAGTATAGATAATCGAGAAGACCCTCCACAGGATGCTCCACCCATGGATATGCTTGAGGAGGACTAGCCCAAAGTGGATTATAATGTCCTCTCTCACCTAAGAAAGTTGCCATCTAAGTTAAGCATGTATGATGCCCTTGTCTTATCCAAAGAGATGAGGGAGTCATTAATCAAGGCCCTTCTTGATCCAAAGATATGCTTAGCTCAGCTGACCGCTATTGGAGAGGAGGCAAATTATTTCAGAGAAGCCCAAGGAATCACCTTCATAGATGAAGACCTTCTATTGGGGGACATGGATTGTCCCCTCCACATCATAGTGGATATGGGCAGATTCAGACTTTTCAGGGTTCTTATTGATCCAAGTGCATCTGTGAACATTATGAGCTTAAAGACTCTTACCTACTTGAGGATTGACATCTCTACACTCCGAGGAGATTAGATGATGTTGAGAGGATTCAATGAACAAGGCGAGAAGGCTTTAGGTTCCATAGTGTTACCTTTGGAGATGGGTGAATGGAAGACTGAAGCCAAATTCTACATAATTGATTTGAATACTTCATTTAATGCTTTGCTCGATAGGCCTTGGATACATCAAAATAAGATGATTCCATCCTCCCTCCATCAGTACATCAAGTTTAGGAAGGATGGGATTGAGTACTATGTCAAAGGTGATGAAAATCTATTTTCAGTCAAAGAGATTTAGATATATGAGGATGCGGCCAACTACCTTCCTTAAATACCTTTTCTCATGAACTTGGTCAAAACTCAAAAGAAAAATAAAAAGAAAAAGAAGAAAAAGAAAAAGAAAAAGAAAAAGAAAAGAAAAAAAGATAAGTACAAGTGAACAAGAAAAGGACATCAAGGAGGAAGTAGAGCCGCATGTCACATTCCACTCACAGTTCATTCCATCATATGGACATGTTGGTAGGATGACTCAACCTCCACCAAGCAAAGGTATAGGTAGACACAGAGGCAGAAGACTTAGCCACCAACCAATAGGGGTTATGTTCAGTTCACGGGATATAGACTTGGAATCCAGCTGAGGATGAGTCTAATGTCATTAGCATACCAACCAACCCCTCGCCAGGTTCCCTTGAGGTGACGGGACAATGACAAAGATCGGGCCTCTAAGAAAAGCATGAAAGTATTTGAATTAAATTTATGTGAAACTATCAAATAACAGTTGGGAACCTTAGCTCTAACCTCACTTTCTCCTCAAAAATTTGAAGGTTTAATAGTTAAGGAAGCCCATAAGTCTTCCATTAATGTGAAGCCGAAGAGATTCCTATTGGGATCATCATCCCCAAGTCCTGAAGCTGATGTAAAACTTGAGGATAGTATATATAAAGAATTAATGGAATTATCTTTTGATTAGTACTCACCTTGTGTTCTTAATCTTGCAAAGAATGGTTTGATTCCTTATACATGGTCTAAGCACATGTCAGAATACTTTGAAAAGCTATGGAACAACATAGGCAGAGAAGCACAATCAAAATCAGGACTATGATTCGGTACAGTGGGTCCAGTCAACGATGATGATTACTGCTTAGTTGTCACCAATCATCTAGAGTTTGATAGGTTCTTTGCACACCACTCAAACTCTTATGAGGAGGTGTGCCTAGAAACTTCAGTTGATTCAGATGATCTCCAATTCAAAGATGCACAGCTACTATTTGAAGTGGAGATTCATTCAATAATCGATAAGCTTAAAGAAATCAACCTCAAGATAGAAGAAGATCCACACCTGACATACATCAGTTCGTTGCTGAATGAAGAAGAAACCAGTGAATTAGTTAGTCTATTGACTAAGTTTAAGGACTATTTTGCATGGAGATATGAAGAGATGCCTGGACTATCTCTTGACGTAGCAGTCCACAAGCTAGCAATAGACCCTAACGCCAACCCTATCAAGTAAGCTCCCAGACACATGCGATTAGAAATCGAACAACAGGTCATTTCTGAAGTCAAGAAATTAATTGATGCTAGTTTTATCAGGGAAGAAAAATCTCTTTCCTAGTTAGCTAGTGTTGTTCTAGTTAAGAAGAAGAATGACCAAATACACATATGCGCCAATTTTAGGGACTTAAATAAGGCATGTCCTAAGGATGAGTTTTCACTTCCTATACCAGAATTAATGGTGGACATTGCCTCATCTCATGCAGTTTTCTCATTCATGGATGGGTCATCTGGCTACAACCAAATTAAGATGGCCCCCGAGGATGAAAGAAACACTGCCTTTCAAACCCCGATCATAATCTTTTGTTATATAGTCATGCTTTTTGGCCTTAAAAATGTTGGTGTTACATACAAATGGGCCATGACTCAGATCTTCAATGAACTCATTCATTGTCAAGTTGAATGCTATGTTAACAATCTAGTAGTCAAAAGCAAAGAAAATAAAAACCATCTCTTTGACTTGAGAGTAGTTTTCAAATGGTTAAGATAATTTAACCTTAAAATGAATCCCCTGAAGTGTGCATTCAGAGTAGCTTCAGGAAAATTCCTTGGGTTTGTTGTCTGATATCAGGGAATAGAAATAAATCTAGAAAAGATTAAAGCTATCTTAGAAATGCCATCCCCTAAAAGCCTAACTCAACTCAAATCATTTCAAGGGTGGTTGGCATATCTAAGATGCTTTATCTCCAACCTATCGGGGAGATGCAACCATTCAACACTTGTTAAAAAGCATGCCAAGTTCAAGTGGGATGACAAGTGCCAACATGACTTTAAAGATATCAAGCAGTATTTGGTGAAGCCGTCAGTTCTGGCAGCCCCTATCCCAGGCAGACCACTAATTCTCTACACTGCTGCATTGGATGAGTCTCCCACTACTTTGTTGGCCCAACCCAATGATAAAGGAAAGGAGAGTGCGAACTACTATCTCAGCCATCATCTGATACCTATTGAAGTGAACTACCCACCTATTGAGAAACATTGCCTAGTCAATCCCAAAAGCTATGACACTATATGCTTTCTCATAAGGTGAAGTTGGTTTCAAGAACCAATACACTATAGTATCTCATAACATGACCGATGCTATCTAGATGGTTAGTGCATTGGTCCATGATACTCTCACAGTTTGATATCACATTCATACCCCTAAGCATTGGCAGATTTCTTAGTAGCACACCCACTTCCTGCTGATTCTCCACTTAGTGACGATCTTCCTGATGAACAAATCATGAACTTAGGGGAGGTTGACAACCACCATTGGGAGTTGTATTTTGATGGTGTGGCTTATTTTCATAAAAGAGAAGCACCACGATCTACTCTTCTAGGAAAGATAGGGGTTAGAATAGTTCTTTTAACTCCAGACCGTGATGTGATGAGATTCTCATACTATCTCTCTAATCCATGCACCAACAATGAAGCTGAGTATGAGGCTTTGCTTGCTAGTCTAGTGTTAGCCATCACAATGTGTGTCAAGAGCATCTACATCTACGGGAATGCTTAGTTGGTTATCAACATGATTGCCAGGTCCTACAAAGTTCTTAAACCCAAGCTTCGTCACTACTATGAGTACACCATGAAGCTGTTGGCCCAGATCCCTGAGGTCACCATCTACAAGGTCCCTCGAGGAGAGAACGCAGTAGCAGATGCTTTGGCAAAACTTGCCAAAGAATTGACATTCCCAAAAGATGAGTCCATTCTAATAAGGTTCTAAAATAGACAATTTCTAACCCTTATGGATGCTGAACTCATCGAAAGATTCTTTGTTGAAGGGGAGGTTGCCATTGCCAATAAGGATGAGGAGCTGGATTAGAGGCAACCATTCATGGATTACCTAAATATAGGCAAACTACCTTAAGAGAAATCACAAGCCCATCAGGTGAAACAGAGAGCTCTCTACTCTGCTCTCGTGGATGGCACCTTATACAGATGGTCTTTCGATATGTGGTTATGCTATTTAGATAAACACGAAGCCCATAAGTTTGTAACCAAGGTATTATGGTGAAAAATTTCTATACAGGGGAGTTGCCTTCAAATCTACAGGGAGAAATGAAATAGACAAGCATATATAGAAATTCCTCTTTTTAGGATGCCACACAGATCTACAGATTTGCTTATTTAGGTGATCAAGCATGTCATCAAAGAAATAATGTGCTATCTAGAAAGATAGAAGTCACTACCCTTTAATGGACCTAATCACCTCAACAATGACTCCTAAGGATGATTGGTCTGCATATGTACTAGAGATTCTTCCCCTACTTTGCATGGAAAAGTAAAGCAGGGTTTATTTTAAATTGGGTTCATTAAGTTCCCTACAAGGACAAGCCCCCATAGTTAATTACATCTTAAGGGATGAAAATTCCTTAAGAAAACTCTCGATTAAGGTAAATGATTGTTGTCTTTGAAGATTTCATAGGAAGGGAATATCAATCAATTAGTTCATTTTTGAATGATCAAATGGGATTGATCAAAGAGGAAATTATTATCGAAGCTAAAATGGAAGATAAGTAGGAGATGCTCACGATGCTAGGAAATTTAGTGAGCATCTTATACTCTCCTACGGTTGGGCTTTACATTTTTGAAATTAATTTAGTTTATTTGAGTTACATTTTTCATTAGAAATTTAGGACTTAAGAATCCTTAACACAAGATTAAGGAAATGCCTAAGAGGTGAGGAATTATGCTTACAACCCACAAAGGGGAGAAATAAACTCAGAATCTAAATCTAGGGAGCTTTGGTGGGGACCGAAATCATAACCTAAATCTAAGGGTAGGTAGTTTTCCTAATACCCCTAAGGCATGACCTATTCTTATAGCTAACTCTTCTAAGTCTCTAGGGTTAGGTTGAGTGTCCACCTAATCACTAGATGTGTCTTAAGACTAAAAAACTCTTAAATTCTAAGAGAAATCCTAAGCCTAAGATGGCAGGGGTTGAGAGCTCATTCTAAAAATGAGGTCAACAAAGGGCACCAAATAGCTGTGGTGTGACTGACAAGGAACACCACACGTATTGGTGTTGACCAAAATGATCAACAACACCAGGAGATCACAAGCACTAACATAAATAATCTAGCCTTAACCAGTGTCATAGAAAGAATCCAATGCTTAGTGCAATGTGGCTCTACTTATGTCTAAGACATAATTAAGATGGAAGAAATCCACTAAGGGATAGAGTGTGAACCTTCCACTAGGGAAGCAGGTTCAAGTTGTCTATAAGGAGATTAAAGGTTTGATTTGATTCTCACCGAGGAGAAAAGGATTTGATTTGTTCCGCTGGGGAAAAGGGTTAAATTTGTTTCAATTTTTGTTAGGTTTAAATTTTAGATGAACCATGTTGATTTGCAATAGACTACACTAAGTAGGAGCCATGGAACCTAACTCAGATTTACCAATCCAAAGGGGTAGTCTACTAAGTACATAGTAGGACTAACCAACCAAAGGGATGCCTTTCGATATACAACAACTGTACTAGGAAGAAAGCATAGTGGACTTACATCCTCCAAAGAAGGACCAGTTGCTGGTGTAATCTATTGGTAAGGCAACAGATTGAACCCAACCTAGGGCTGACTATTGAGTGAATGTGGCTGGGGGACTTAAATCAACTCAAAGATAGTCAAGGTTGCTTTCATTTTTTAAATTTGTTTATTTTGATTATGATGGATCCTATGGGTTTGATGAACTGACTGAGGGGCCATGGTTAGACTAACCATGATCAATACAAAGGGGATAATCTACCAACCATAAGGTAGGACTATCCAACCAAGGGAAAATGCCTTTTGGTATACCATGGTCAAGTTAGGAAGAAAGCGCAGGGACTCACATCTTCCACATCAAGGAATCATTGGGGTGATCGGTTGCTTTGGGCAATGAATTGAACCCGACCTGGGGCTGACTATTGAGTGAATGCCGCTAGGGGACTTAGATCAACTCAAGACAGTCAAAAATTAATTTCATTTTTAGATTTATTTTGATGAATCTATTGGTTTGCGATGTATCACATTGAGAAGGAGCTTATGGAAGCCTGAACCTATCTCAGATTTACTGAAATAAAGGGAGTAGCTTCCTGGTCGATGGGAGAACTATCTGACCAAAGGAGTGCATTTTGGTTTGCAATGATAGATTCAAGGGATGAAAGCTTGAGGACTAACATCTTCCACTAAAAGAGACCACTGGGGTGATTGTGCTTTGGACAACAAATTGAACCCGACCCATGGTTGACTATTGAGTGAATGCCACTAGGGGACTTAGATCAACTCAAGGATAATCAAAGATTAATTTTATTTTTAGTTTTATTTTGATGGATTCTATTGGTTTGTGATGGATCAAACTGAGGAGGAGCTTATGAATGCCTAAACCTATCTCAGGTTTACTAAACCAAAGGGAGTAGCTTCTTGGCCAATGGGAGAACTATCCGACCAAAGGAGTTCCTTTCAGTTTACAATGATCAATTGAAGGGAAGAAAGCTCATGGACTCACATTTTCCACTAGAAAAGACCATTGGAGTGATCAATTGCTTTGGGCATCAAATCAAACTTGACCTAGGGCTGCCTGTCAGTTCTTGATAATCATGCTAGAAAGAATGCGTCATAGTATTATATCTTCTAAAGCAGAATGATTGTCGGGGTAACCTGCTTGTGGAAAAATAGATTGAACCCAACCTAAGGGTGACTATGAAGTGAATACCAGTGGATTTATTAACTCGTAGTCGACAATTCCTATAGGAGTTCTCAACACCTAAGATAGGATGCCTACTTAGGAAAAGGGGCCCTTTGAAGGCTTGAATTCCTAATCCATAAGCGAATTGATTTTGTTTGTTTATTTATTTTAGTTTGTTTATTTTGTTTTAGTATGGACCCTATTAGTTTGGGAGGGATCAAACTGAGAAGAAGCTTATATCTCTAGACCTATCTCATTTATCAACCAAAGGAGAATCTGCATCCACTAATAAATTTTCCAACCATGGGTGGCTTTAGGAAAGGGGAACTCCAATCCAAAAGTAACTGGGTAGTGTCTAAATGGGTCTCAAAGGACTTGATCCAAATAGAGTGCGGGATGGTGGGATTAATCCAACACTCGAGAAAATGACATGGCTAGTATAAATTCAAAAGGTATTTGGTGTCCAACTCAAGGAGAAAGCAGGGACTCATATCGCCAAGAGTGGTGTACTCTCCGTGAGTCACGATAGCAAACACATCAATCAACCAAAGGTTCCGCCGATAAACAATCGCCTAGAAGAAAGGTCGTGGCATCCTCTTATAAGAATTGATTACCGGATAGTCTGCTCTAGGTGCCATCCAAGACCATGAATGCTAGAAGACTTATATACTAAATGTAGTCAAGAGGAAAGGATCCTCTGGGGAGACTTATCCTAAACCTCGAACTCAACCTTGTTAGAGCATGATAGCTAGTTCAAGAAGAAAGAATGGGGACTCACATCTTCTTAAAAAAGTCAACATGAGGTACTAATGGGTAGTGAAGACTAGTAAACTAACAAGGTGCTCATCAATTTGTAATGGTTGAGTTAGGAAGAAAGTGCGGGGACTCACATCTTCAATGACCGGGTGACATAATGAGGAAGCACAGACACCTAGAGCTAATGAGTGAGTGCCACAAGGGGCTTTCTCCCAAATCAAAATATCCTGAGATAAAAGATTTGTGTTTGTTGTTGTGCATGTGTTAAAAGGAAAATAATGCCTCTGGGGGACTCTTACACCTACCTTAAAACACGTTGGGGAAATTTTGAAATGATGCCATGGATGGAAAAAGGATTCTCACTAAGAAAGGATGCGACTTGGATTCTCTCACACTGAACTTAGTTATGCTAATCGAAATTGGCTGCCTCTCGGGTTCTATTACACTTATTCTAATAGTGTTAGGAGATTGTATTTATAGTGTGAAAGAGGGATAGGATGCCACCGGGAGATTCTCACACCTAGCCTAAACATGTCACGATTGATTTGCAAGATAAGCAAATAACACTTTGAAAGAAGAAAAGATTTGATGAGTGGAATCAGATTTTTATTCTTTTTATTAATGATTATTTTCAAACATGATTTATTTCATGGGTAATATTTCTTTAGATAGAGCCCATTAATTGGAAGCATCGGGAGTTCCCCTTTATAATCAATAATAAGTCGATAAGATCCTCCTTGGTAGGCCTTCTCTATGATATAGGGCCTTCCCAAGTGGGTTCAAACTTGCCTCCATCTTTCAGACAATTGTTTTAGACTAACACAAGTTCTCTACTGGAAAAGACCTAGTTGTTATGAGCTTGAATCATTTTGGCCTTGTACAACTCGAGGTTCTGGATGCCCATAGGCTCCTCCAAACCTTCGAGCTCTTCTAACTAACTTTGCATTTTGCTCTATAGTGATCTTGCTACCCAATGCTATCCTTAGTGATGGAGTTGAACTTCTAAAGGGAAGAATGGCTTGACCCATACACTAAGAAAATGGGTAGACCGAGAGTTCTAGGGCGTAGCTAGGCTTCAAACTAACCGCTCATTCCACTATCATTTGTTGTCATCTAATATTTTCTTCAGATCTGGATGAGAGTTTTGTTGAATTCTTCTGCTAAGCCATTTGCTCTGGGATAGTAGATGGTCGAGAATCTCTAATCTATACCATGTCTTCTGGCCAAGCTATTGATCTTCGTGCTTTTGAATGTAGTACCATTATCAGATATAATTTATCCAGATACTCTAAATCTATATATGATATGGTTCCTAAAAAACTAAAGCACATGCTGAGTTGTGACCTCTCTAAGTGGGATGGTTTCCGCCCACTTGGAAAAGTAGTTGGTGGCTGCTAAGATGAATCGATGTCCCTTGGAAGAAGGAGGATCAATCGGACCTACAATGTCGGTACCCCAACACTCAAATGGCCATGAAGCCAATGTAGGGTGGTTGACAGAGGATGAAACTGTGTACTTGACACTGATGACATCTCCTAGCTACTTCCATGCAATCAATGATCATAGAAGGCCAATAATATCCAAGTCTTTTGATCATTGTCTTCTTCTTTGGACCAGATTGATGAGCTCCACATAGACTTGAATTTACCTCAGTTATAATGACATGAGCTTCATGTTTGTTCAAACAACGTAACCACATTTGGTCAAAGGTTCGGCAGTACAGGGTGCCATCAATAAGAGCATAGGTGAGAGCTCTCTGTTTCACTTGATGGGCTTGCAATTTCTCTTGAAGTAGTTTGCTGGTGTTCAAGTTATCTATAAATGATTTCTTCCAATCCAGCTCCTTGTCCATTTTGGCAATGGCAACCTCCCCTTCAAGGGAAGGTCTCTCGATGAGTTTAGCATCAATAAGGGATAAGTCTTATCTATTTTGGACCCTTATTAAAATGTACTCATCTTCCAGACACGTGAACTCTTTAGCAAGTTTGGCCAAGGCATCTGCTACTATGTTCTCTGCTCTGGAACCTTGTAGATGGTGACTTTGAGAATTTGGGCCAATAGCTTCATGGTATACTCATAGTAATGATGAAGCTTGGGTTTGAGAACCAAGACCCGATTTGGTTGACCAACCGAGAATCCAAAGATGTTGATGCTCTGACACCGATAATAATGGCTAACTCATCGACAATCAAAGCCTCATACTCTTTTCATTATTGGTGCAGGTTGAAAGATAGTATGAGAATCTCATCACATTGCGCTAGAGTTAGAAGAACTATTCCAACCCTACCTTTCATGGGAGAATAGATCGGTGCTTCACCTTTAAGAAAAGAAGCGCACCATCAAAATACATCTCCCATCGCTTTTGGCCTCCTAAGTTCATGATTTGTTCATCGGGAGATCATCACTGAGAATCAAGTGAAGTGGTGTGCTTAAGAAATCCATTAGTGCCTGTCCATTTATCTCACAGAGGGGGTACAAATATGATATCAAATTATGAGAGAATCATGGAACAATGAGCCAAACATCCGAATAGCATTGGTCATGTCATGAGATACTGCAGTGGATTTATTCTAGAGATCAAGTTCACCTTATGAGAAAACATGTAATGCTGTGGCTTCTGAGATGCAAAGATCAAAGATAGACAATGTTTCTCAATAGGTGGATAGTTTGCTTCAGGAATCGATGATGGTTGAGGTAGTAGAGTGCTTCCTTCCTTCATCATTGGCTTGGGCCAATAGAGCAGAGAGAGTCATCCAATGCAGTGTAGAGGATGAGTTTTGCCCAAGATAGCTAGAACCGCACACCGTATTTTTGACATCTTCGAATGCATACTGACACTTATCATCGCACTTAAACTTAGCATCCTTTTTGACAAGTGCTGAAAATGGTTTGCATCTCCTTGATAGGTTTGAGGTAAAGCATCTTAGATATGCTAGCCATCCTTGAAAGAATTTGAGTTGAGTTAAACTCTTAGGAGGTGGCATTTCTAAGATAGCTTTAATATTTTCAGGATCTATTTCTATTCTCTAATGTCGAACAACAAACCCAAGGAATTTTCCTGAAGTGACACTGAATGCACCCTTTAGGGGATTCATTTTGAGGTTATATTGTCTTTACTGTTCAAAAACTACTCTCAAGTCAAGGAGGTGGTCTTCCTTTTCTCTGCTATTGACTATGAGATCTTCAACATAGCACTCAACCTGATGATGGATGAGTTCATTGAAAATCTGTGTCATGGCCCGTTGGAATGTAGCACTAGCATTTTTAAGGTCGAAAGGCATGCCCTATAACAGAAGATTTTGATCGAGGTTCAAAACGTAGTATTTCTTTCATGTTTAAGAGACATCCTAATTTGGTTATAGCCAGATGACCCATCCATGAAAGACAAGGCTGCATGAGATCAGGCAATGTCCACCATTAACTCTGGTATAGGAAGAGGAAACTGATCCTTAGGACATGCCTTGTTTAAGTCCTTAAAATTGACATAAATAAAAATTTGACCATTCTTCTTCTTAACTGGGATGACACTAGCTAACCAGGTAAGATATTTTTCTGCCTTGATGAAACCAACATCAATCAGTTTCTTGACTTCAGAAATGACCTATTGTTCAATTTATAATTGCATACATCTAGGAGCTTGCTTAATAGGGGTAATATTAGGATCTATTGCTAGCTCATGGACTACTACATCAGGAGATAATCCAGGCATCTCTTCATAACTCCATGCAAAGTAGTCTTTAAACTCAGTCAATAGCCTAACTAAGTCATTGGTTTCTTCTTCATTCAATAATAAACTGATGCATGTCGGGCATGGATTTTCTTCTATCCCGAGGTTGATTTCTTTAAGCTTGTCTATTATTGAATGAATCTCTTCTTCAAATTTTGGTAGGGCCACTTTGGCTTGGAGATCATCTGGATCATTTGAGATTTCTAAACACACATTCTTATAAGAGTTTGGGGTGTATGAGAAGAACCTATCACTCCAAATGGTTGGTAACAACTAAAATATTCTTCATCATCGGACCCACCGACTAATCACATGCTCTTGATTGTGCTTCTGTATTATTCCATAGCTTCAAAAGTATCGACCTATGCGACCATGTGTGAGGAACTAAACCTTTCTGTATAAGATTTTGAACACAAGGTGAGTAAAAGTCAAAAGGTAATTCCATTAATTCTTTAAAAGTATCTTCCTCAAGCTCTACATCAACTTCAAGGCTTGAGGATGATGATCCCAAAAAGAACTTCTACTTCATGTCACTGGAAGACTTAGGGACTTCCTTAACTACTAAACCTTCAACTTTTGAGATGTAAGTGAGGTAAGAGCTAAGGTTCCCAACTGCTACCTAATAGTTTCACATAAACCAGATTCAAATACTTTGCTTTACTTGGAGGCCTGGTCTTCATCTCTATGGATCAAAAGTCACCTCCAATGGAACCCGCTGAGAGGGGTTGGCTGGTATACTAATCACATTAGACTCATCCTCCAAGCTGGATTCCAAGTCTATGTGAATAGTAGGGGGTACTCCTATGAACTAGAACATGACCTCTATTGGCTGAAGGCCAACTAGGGGTCTTCCACCTCTGAACTGCCTCTATTTCTACCTCTGCCTCTACTTGGTGGAGGTTGAGCCATTCTACCCACATGTCCATATGATGGAATGAACTGTGGGTGGAATGTGATATATAAATCTATTTCTTCTTCAATTCCCCTTTCTTGTTCACTTGGACTTTCATTTTTTCTTTTCATTTTCTTTTATCTTTTCTTTTGCTTCATTTTCTCTTTCTTTTGATTTTGCATTTGAATTTTGTCCAAGTTTATGAGAAAGGGTGTGTTGAGGAAGATAGTAGGTCGCATCCACATAAATCTCAACCTCTCTAACTAAGAATGGCTTTTCATCTTCGTTGACACGGTACTCAATTCCATCTTTTTTGAACTTGATGTACTGAAGAAGGGAATATGGAATGATCTTATTTTTTGATGTATCCAAGGCCTACCAAGTAAAGTAGTGAATGAAGTACTCAAATCAATGATGTAGAACTTGGCTTCATTCTTCCAGTCACCTATCTCCAAAGGAAATACTATAGAACCTAAATCCTGCTCACCTTATTCATTGAATCCTCTCAACATCATCCGATCTCCTCGAGTGTGGAGATGTCGATCTCAAATAGGCAAGGGTCTTAGACTCATAATGTTCACCGATGCACTAATCCATGAGAACCGGGCAAGTTTGAACATGTCCATGTCAATTGTGATGTAGAGGGGACGGTTGTGCTCCAAGTCCCCCGGAAGAAGGTCTTCATCTATGAAGGTGATCCCTTGGGCTTCCTTTGCATAATGTGCTTCCTCACCTATAGCGGTCAGTTGAACTCAGCATATTTTAGGATCAAGGAGGGCCTTGATTAGTGATTCCTCATCTCTTTGGATAAGACAAGGCATCATATATGCTTAGCTTAGATGAAACTTTCAGATGAGAAAGGATGTTGTAGTCCACCTTGTTGGTCTTCCACAAGCATATCCAAGGGTGGAGCATCCCGTGAGGGGCTTCTCATCTTTAGTACCAATGACTTGTTTCCCTCATCTTGAGGTGCCCTAGGAGGTAGAACCTTGCCACCATGGAGGTTGACTTGTGATCTCTAAGGTGGTAATGGAAAGGTTCTACCTGCACTCGTTCACCATAGTTTCTCCTATGGGACCCTCAGAATCAGATGATTCCAATTCTATCTCAAGAGGTGAACCCATAATATTTAGAGTTGAAAAGTCCAACTCTGAATCAAAAAGAGGAAGATCATAATTATTATAGTTAATTAGACTTGAAGAGTTATCGTTAGGAGTAGAAGAGACAACTCATCAGAAGAGACATATATATAATTCAAATCAACTTTATTCTTCAATTTCTTTAAATTATTTGGAGGTCAAAAGTAGAAGTCAAGTAGAGTGAGTTGAGTAAGGATTTGATGCCCTTATCCACTGATACAAGAGTTCTACTAGTAGAAGAAAGAAGAGCTAAATGGAAGAAGTCATGTGTGGAAGCCGCAACTAAAGGTCGGAGGTGGACACATCATGGATATGCTAAAGGGCTATCCCGACATATTCTTGCTATCGCCGAGCTCCCACTTTCCTAGAGTTGGCACTGGAAACTTGCAAACCTTCCTTGGTGTTGGAGGTTTGAGCTGACTCAGGCACCTGCAAGGAAAGTTTCTTGATCTTCTGAATTATTTTCTTAGAGGTTTTAGAAAAAGAGATGTCCCAACCTTCTTTAGTTTTGGTAGGATCATATGTATCCCCAAGGATTACCCTAATGGAACTGGAAGGTTGTTCCACAAGGTATTCCTTTGGGATAACTACAACACTGGTCTTGAAATTGTGTTCAAGCCAGTCCTTGAATGTGAAGCAATCCTCCAAAACATGGCCTAGCATATGGTGGTAAGGGCAAAAAAGTTTGGATCATGACTTTTACTCCGGTCTCTAGCTCGGTAGAAAATCGTTTCTTTAAGAGATTCTTAAAGATCTTCGATTACCTCCCTCTTAAAAGAATAAGGTTTGTTTAACTTATCTAAAAGAGTGGACCATAGCTACCGGTGGATATGCATGCCACCGCTGGTGGTATGGTGAGGCGATGGTTGTCGGGCTGTGGAGGCTACTTGGAGGTAAGGTGCTATGGTGGAAAAGGAGGTGGAGGCCGAGGTCATGGTCTCTAGACTAATCTCTATTACTTTCTCATCAACCACGCTCCCGACTTCTTCTCATAGACCTTTTTGTGGCTTTTGCTTTGGCAACTGATCTTGAAAAGGCAACTATTTGGCCTCTCCTTGTAGACTAGCTGCCTTGTTGATTAGCTTCTTAAATGTATTGATTGTGAAGCCCTTAAGCATAAAGGTAATCGAGCCATGGATATTCTTCAAAAGAATCTTAATGGCATATGTTGCATATGTGGTTCACACTTCATACTCTGTTATGCCATCGAGAATATAATCAACAAGTGACTCACGGGTGTTGTTACAATGAGATCACTCTTTTTGAGCTCCAACAACCTCTTGATGAAGAGTTGCTCTAACTCAACAAATGTCTTTGCTGAACCATTGGATAGTTCAACATATCACTCAAAAGCAATACCCACTAGGCTACTAACAAAGAGTCTAAAGAGTAAAGCATTGCTGCCACCTGCATTGTAACAACTGGCCCTAAAATGAGCTATGTGCTGCCTCAGGTTTTCACTTCCATCAATGCTTTTGAAGGAAGGAGGCACAAAACCCTTGGGATATTGGATAACATCCCGGGTAGGGTCTACCCTTTGGAACCAAGATCCTCCCTGCTTGAGCCAAAGCTTCCTTCACTGCTCAACCATGGATTTTATATCTTTTCTTATATGGAGGTACTTTCCACTACCTTCCTATACATGCTAGTGCTACCTTGAATGGGAGGTAGGTCTTGGGTCCAAGACATCTAACCAAAGTCGATCGTAGGTAGGATGAACTAAAGGGGCTTATTTCTGAAGCACTGAAACTACCGCTAACAAGTCCTCTAACTATCATGCCATCCTATCTATCTGCTCATTCTTCTGCCTCAACTAAAGTCTGAGGTATTGAGCAGATTCTGCAGTGTCTTCTTGACAACCTCATCACCTTCCATGGCTAGTTCCTCCTTAAGAAGAGATCCACTAGTTTTAACCATGCATACTCCAGCTGAATCTCCCAATAAGTCATCTTCATTAGGATTGAAGCTGACTTTCTCTTCATCTGACCAATCATACCCCAAAATATCCTTCTTCTCTTCAGTATAATGAGCTACTATCTTCTTGAGAGAACAATCTATCTAAACGAGGACAAATGATCTAGGCTGACCGGTGTGATCACTATCTTGCACTGAGAGGCACCGGACCTCACCTGTCATTGGAGAGTGAATCCTGTGTGGATTGTACTCATTAGATAAATGATACGATCTATAGGAGGTAACAATCCTAGGATGTTCCTCTACCACTGACATAACTGAATTGTCATCTGGAATATCTATAATAACTGTCACCATCTCCGCATCTGGCTATATGGGCAGAGTTGGTGAAGGAACAACCACGATGCTTCAAGGTCACCACTCCTTTCGCACCACCACTAGGACAGAAGGTCTAGTAGGAGAGTTTGACCCTACCATAATGGGTGGTGTAGAAGGATCCTCGTAGCTAGATCACCGCGCTCAATGCGCTTCATGGCCTGAGAATGGAGATGTCAGAACTTGCACTTGCAATGGTGAAAGAGGGGTAGAGCGATGGGGTGGAGATACCACTGACTCTCTGTATAGAACTTTCTATGGTGGTCTCGTGAGGAGAAGAATGCTATCGGATGGTCATATGAAGTACACCTACTGAAAATCAACCAAAGTAGAAGTAGCTGACGGCCAACCTCTATCTGCTAGTAACATGTGATGTATGGGCCTCACGGCCTTCTTGATGAAGTTCCCCAGCCTGGCATGTAATGATCGAGGTCGGCTTATGACCTCCTACCCTAGAAACTATGCAAACCGCACTACCGGAGGAGGTGATGAACGGATCCTCCGGCATCCTCTCCGCTTGATCCTGAGAGATGAACTGGTTGTAACGGTGGTGAAGTGATCATGGGAGACTCATCCATGGTCGATCGAGCAAAGCTCCCTACCTATCCAAGTATGAAACCGTTTGATCATACGATTCTTGTTTCTACACTGTGTATGAGTAGGATGGGAGGAGTGTGAGCTAGACCCATACTCAAATGTGGGGGAGGAAAGCCCTGAGACCAGGGGAGCCTTACCCTTGGAGGGTACAGATGGTAGGGTACTAGCCCTCATTGGGGCAACATGAGCAACTTTGGGATGAACTATAACTGGAGCTGGTACTACCATTATTGCTGGAATTATAATAATTGAAGTCTGTGGTACTGCCACAACTTTCCTCTTCAATAAGGAGACATCCAAATTAGAAGGTAAGTATCGATGACCTGGCCACTTGGTCCCCGACAGTGGTGAGGGGAATGCCCTTTCAAGTGATCTTGGCTCCCTCAAATCCCCGGCCAAAGTGAATTAGATGGGCATGGTCTAGATGGGGGAAGTCAGCCTGATCTAAAACTATATCCATATCATGGGGGAAGGTGAAGACAAACTGAGAACTCCATTTCAATCACCGTAAATCGAACTAATCAGCTGCATTGTAAAGAATTTGCAATGAGAAATGAACTTGTATTAGTTTTTTGTCTCCATAGATTTTTGAATTTGAATTTAAATTTAAAAATTTGAACCCACATCCAACAACTTGGAAGTGTTAAGCGGGGTTCAAATGGATTTGAGAAGATCGATTCAAAGGGGAATTTGAATATGAATCCAACTCCAACAAATTTGGGTATGTTGAAGTATGGATTCAAAATTTTGATAGGATGCTTCCATAGGTTCATTTTTTTATTTTGAATTTGAATTTTTTGATTTTGAGGACCCCTTTCCTTTAACAAATTTGGGTATGCTAAAGTAAGGGTCAAATGATTTTATTTTGTTTGATTATTTTGAAATTTCACTTAGCAAATTTTGGTATGCTAAGTAAAGTGTTTTGAAAAAGTGATTATTTCCTTTTATAAATTTTGTTTTGATTTTGGAAAATTTGAAATTCTCACTTAGAAAATTTAAGTATGTTAAGTGAAGAATCCAAGTGTGTTTTGTTTGATTTTTTTTTGAAATTAGGATCCTTAGCAAATTTAGGTATGCTAACATAATCCTATGTGTTTCATTTGTTTGGGATGTTTTGATTTTTTGAAAAGGGTAAGATTCTTAACAAATTTGGTATGCTAAGGGAATCTTAAGTGTTTTATTTTATTGTTGATGTATTTGAAAGTGGAGATTCAACTTTAGCAAATTTAGTATGCTAAAGATGAAGTCCCACTTAATTTTGTGAAATGAAACTTAGAAAATTTGAGTATGCTAAATTAAATTCTAAAGGATGTGTTCAAAATTTTTTGATTCTGTTATTGTTCTTCAAAAATGGAAACTTTTCCTTAACAAATTTGGTATGCTAAGCAAAGAATTTTCAAAGGTGTTTGAAAATTTTGGTTTTGACTTCGAAAACTTCAGTTAGCAAATTTGAGTATGCTAGGTGAAGTTCCAAAATATGTTTTCAAAATTGTTTGATTTTGAATTTGGAAACTTCACTTAGCAAATTTGAGTATGCTAAATGAAGTTCCAAATCTGTGTTTGAAAATTTTTGGATTTTGAATTTGGAGACTTCACTTAATAAATTTGGGTATGTTAAATGAAGTTCCAAAATGTTGTGTGAAAAACTTTAAAATATGATTGTTGATTTTTGATTTTGGATTTGGAAACTTCACTTAGCAAATTTTATTATGCTGAATGAAGTCCCAAAATGTTTTTGAAAAATTTTGTTGGATTTTGAATTTGGATACTTCACTTAACAAATTTGGGTATATTAAATGAAGTTCCAAATGGTGTTTGAAAATTTGGATTTTTGATTTGGAGACTTCACTTAAGAAATTTGTGTATGTTAAATGTAGTTCCAAAAATGTGTTTATTATTTTGAATTTTTGATTTAGAGAATTCACTTAACAAATTTGAGTGTGTTAAATGAAGTTCCAAATGTGTTTAAGAAAATTTTTAGATTTTAGATTTGGAGACTTCACTTATTTGGGAATGTTACATGAAGTTTCAAAATGTGTTTAAGATTTTGAATTTTGGATTTGGAGACTTCACTTAACAAATTTGGGTATCTTAAATGAAGTTCCAAATGTATTTGAAATTTTTTGAAATTTTAGATTTGGAGACTTCACTTAACAAATTTGGGTATGTTAGGTGAGGATTCAAATGTGTTTTGAAAAGTTTGAAATTTTAGATTTGGAGACTTCACTTAACAAATTTGGGTATGTTAGATGAAGTTCCAAAATGTGTTTAAAATTTTGAATCTTGGATTTGGGGACTTGACTTAAGAAATTTGAGTGTGTTTAATGAAGTTCCAAATGTGTTTTGAAATTTTTTTGAAATATGATTGTTGAAGTTTTAATTTTTGAAAAGAGAGGACTTCCATTCAAAAAATTTAGGTATGTAGAATGGAGATCAATCTTATTTTTGAAATACGAAAATTTTGTTTTGTGTGTGAATGTTAATTTTTGAAAGAGAGGAATTCCAACTTAAAACATATGTGAGATATATTCAAGTTGGATTTCCTAAATGATATATTTTTTAATAGGGAATGAAATCTTTGTTTAATAGATTTGAATATATTAAATGAAGATGTTCATGAAAAGTTTTAATTTTGTTTGGAAATGAACTTTCCATTCAATAAGTGTGAGTGTATTGAATAGAAAAATTTATGTGTGCTTTTTGAAACTTTATGATCATGATTGTGATTTTTGGAAAATATGATTGTTCATTTTATTTTGAAAAGGAAATCATCATGAGAG